>CM053601.1:57109597-57139308 GCA_028646575.1 Pseudocheirus occidentalis
AATTGTCTCATCCCCCCTGTAGGGTCCACAGGCCAGGAGCTCCGAAGCAGACGGGTGGAAGCAGCTGCCGGTTACAGCAGATCCTGCCCTTCACCCACTGCTTCTTTGCCCTGGGGGCAGATTGGCCCGACTGCTTTTCCTCCCCTAAAATTTGTTTGAAAGCTTCACTTTCACCGACCTTTTTTTAATCCTTGTTTTTCATGCCTTGATAGCTGTGAATATTCCTCCTTGTGCTGTAGATCTGCTCCCTGGGGTAGATTCATGCTGCTGCAGCTTGGGAGGCTTGGCCCTGGGACCTGGCTGTGGTTGCGGTTTTGAGCTGGGCTTGCCTTGGCTCCCAGCCTGCCACAATGAGCCCCTCTTACCAAGCTGCCTTCAGTGAGAAATGTGTTTTCTGGATTCTTGTGAGTTTGGGAGACCTAAAATTTTCCCAGAGTCATAGTTTGTGGGTATTTAGGATCGCTGTGTGGGAGCTGCGGACCTTTGCTGCTTCTATGCCGCCATCTTCCTCTTACTTGATTTTCAAAATCTTTCTTGAGCTCCTCCATAGACTGTAACCAATTCATATTTTTCTTGGAAGCTTTTGGTGCAGGAGTTCAGAATGTGTTGTCTTCCTCCATTTCCATGCTTTGATCCTTTTTGTCCCCAAAAATGAATCTAAGGTTTGATTGCCATGCTTTCTTTGCTTCCTTTACTTGCTCATGTTGACACTCAATTATTTGACTTTTGAGCTCTTTGCCACAGTAGAACTCAGTTTCCAGAGAGGAGAGCTTTGTCCCAAATTGCTGGGGTTTTCACAGCTGCCAGAGCTATTAGTTGGGTGCTCCATAAGCTATTAGTTGGGTGCCCCCACAAGCTCTGGCCCAATGGTCACACATCTCATGACTACCCACCAAGAGAGTGATTCAGATCCAGGCAGGTTAAAGCAAGAGTGTTTAGCCTCTGAATGGTTACTTGGTCCCCCTATGATCTGCAGGGCAGGAGCTCTTAAGCAGCCATGTGGCCAGCTGCATAGCCACCACACCTCCACTGCTTCTCAGTTTAGGGGCAGAGGCTGGACCACGCTTCAGCCTCCCCCCCCCCAGTTCCAACAGAGTTCCACACTGACCTTTTTCTTTGTCTTTGGCATTTATGGGTTGATATTTCTGGAAACCATCACAGCTGCAGGTAATCCACTCTCCTGAATTTGGCTCCAGCAGCTGTTGATTGTGGCCATCCTGGGGCTAAAACACAGGCTCATGGGGGATGGGCTCAGCTCCCAGCATGCTGCAATGGACCCTTCCTGTTCAGCCTACTGGGCTGCCTTCAGTGGGAGATTTGTTTCTCTGTCACTTTGTGGGTTCCATAGCTCTAAAATTTGTTTACAATCATATTTGATAGGTATTTGAGGTGGTTATAGGGGGAGTTCACAGAGTTTTTCTGCTTCTATGCTGCCATCTTGGCTCTGCCCAATTTATAAGTTTTGTACAAATAAAACTAATGTAGCCAAGATCAGAAGGAAAGCAAAAAACTGGAGATAGATTTTTAGAGGCAGTTTCTTGGATAAAAGTCTCATATCTCCAATATATAGAGAACTTTGTCAGATTTATAAATATACAAGTTATTCTAAAATTGAAAAATGGTCAAATGATATGAACAGATAGTTTTCCAATGGAAAAATATGTATGGAATCAATGCTCTAAATAATTATTATTAGAGAAATGCAAATTTGAACAACTTTGAGATAGCATTTCACACCTATAAGATTGGCTCAAATGAGAGAAGGGGAAAATAACAAATGTGGGAGAGGATGTGGAAAAATTGGGATATTAATATACTGTTAGTAGAATTATGTACTGATCCAATCATTTTGGAAAGCAATCTGGAATTATGCCCAGAGAGTTATAAAACTGTGTATACCATTTGATCCAGCAGTACCAATATTAGATCTGTTTCTTAAGGTGATATGAAAAAGAAAAAAAACCTGCAACATCTAAAATATTTAATTGATGGAATGCCTTTCAATTGGGGAATGGCTAAACAAGTTGTGATTGTGATGAAATACTAGTGTCCAGTAAGAAATGATCAGCTGGTTGATTTTAGAAAAAAACATGGAAGCACTTGCATAAAATAATGAAAAGTGAAACAAGTAGAGACAAGAGACTAATATATAGTAACAGCAAAATTATTCAAAAATAATATTCAGTATTATTCAAAGAATGACTGTGAACAACTAAGTTATTCTGAGTATTATAAATTCTCAAATCAACTATAAAGGACCTATGAAGGAAGGTCCTATCTACCTCCAGAGAAAGAACTGATAAATATTTGTACACATAGGGTAGTTTTACATATATTTAAAAATCTTTGACAAATGATAACATTCTCTAGTGTGGGGTGGAGATGGAGGGAGGGAGAAAGTTTAAAACTTAAAATGTAACCAAAAAATTAATTTAACTTAAAGGAAAAAGTCTTTTCAGGGAGATATTGGGAGAATTCAGCTTAGTTGTTGCCAGTATGCTGCCAACTTGGTTCCTCATCTTGCTTTTAAAATTCTTAAAGCAAAGTATAGTCATTGATGGACAGAAAGTTATAGGAGGAAGATCTTCTCCCTTCTGTGACATAAACCATATATCATTGACTGAGCATGCCTTACACCAGTTCCCTGGTAGTTTAGGTCCAAAATTTGAACAAAATGAGACTTGAAGTCCACCTAATAGTTAATAAAAAGTGGTTTACTAAGGCATAGTAGGGGAAAGATATTCACATCAGAGAAAGAAATCCAGAAAATAGTCTTGATTCAGCCATGGGCCAGCTTTTCTGTATCAGTGTAATGCCAATGTGATGCCTATAGCAGCTGCTATGAATATGCATGTATATTTTCAGGATAGGTTCACAAAATATAATAAACTGTCTTCCTCAAAGGTAAAAACAAGACATTTATTTGGAACATCAATATTAGGATACCAGGAAGTAAGATTTAACAAGGTACTCATCACCAATTCAGGGAGCAGCAACCTCTCAAGCATTCTTTCTGTCAGGCCTCCCCATAAACAAGTTCCCCTATGCAAGTTCCTCCCTCCACTTTCTGTTCTGCCCCTCCTATTATGTTTCAGTCTCACTCTCTGCTCTATTAGGCAAGTTCTTCCCACACACTGGGCTCCATGTGACTCAGCCTCCAAGGGACTCAAGCTACATCACAGCTCTGAGCTGGGCCAGAGCTCAAAGCAGGTCACCTAGGCATGTTAATGGGCAGGGAAGAATTTCCTCTTTCATTAACATTACAATTGGTCATTCTGCTACTCTGGGAACTGAGGCCTAATGGTAGAACTAAAATATTCCCATTCAGTTACATAATACTACTTATACATTGACAGATTCATCATCTGTGCTAGTCAAACGCTGAACCAAGGAACATCTCAGTAACTACTATGGATCAGGCACTGGGGATATAAAAAAGTGAAAGAGCTTTCCCATACAGAATTCTATCAGGAGAGACAATGTATACACACTACAGACAAACGCAAAATAAATATAAAATAAACTCCAGGCAGTTAGGGAAGAAAAACTCTAGTAAGTGGAAGATGTAAGAAAGATTTCCTTTTAGAAAGTGGTACCTGAACTGAATCTAGAAAGACATGATGTATTCTATCAAGTCAGAGATAGGAAGGAATTCAGTACAAGTGTAGAAGATGACCAGTACAAACTCAGGAAGATGAGAAACTGAGTGCTATGTGTGGGTTCTAGAGACAAGTTAGACTAGACTCTGCAAGAAGGGGGAAATGCAGAATAATTAGCTGGTTTAATCAGGTGACCAGGAAATTGAATGTGGAAAAAATGGTCAAGACAGTTATTTGCATAATATGACCTCCCACCTCTTTCAAATTTAAGACACTCATTTGAATGAATTTTTTATTTTTTTCATTTTTCAGTAGTCCAATCAGGCATTGCAATTTAACATACTCTGTGTTTCTTTGGATGCAATTTTGCTTCAATGATTTTGAAAGGAATAAAAGAAAGAAAAGAACTAACACTTCTAAAAATAAGAGCTAATTTTTAACTTTTCAGTTTTGAGGACAGTGTCAGAATGTCCTGTTCCATGTATAAAGCTGAGAAAGAAAGGAACTTTTTTTGTGATGACCTTTTGGCTGGAGGTGAGGCTTTGCAAATTGTTTCTGGTACAAAACCATCTCAGCAGGCTACAGTGAGAATTCTTTGCAGAGTAGGGGGAGGATATTATTGATGTCTGAAATTCTTGTTTCCCAAAGGGAGGGGACAGATTATGGAAATGTATTATATTCATTCAAAGGAAGGAAAAGAAAAGGAAAGCAGAAAGAATCAGGCAAATATAATGAAATGGTATAATAAAGAGATTTTCAAGTTCAAATGATCATCTTGGACGATTCAGAAGAACAAAATTCTATTTTGCTTTTGGAAGGTAGGGGTTCAGAGATGTATTTTACCTATAAATACTTTAAAGCAGATTGTGTTCATTATCATGTTGCTTCATGCTATGGGAGCTGGGCACCAGGGTGATTTTAGAGTCAGGCTGTCCCCAACTTCATCCCACCTATTCTCATTAATCTGGGCCTAAGCAGGTATGAGTTCCCCAGCAGAACCAAGCATTATACTTGGGAACAACTGACAAGTCTGAGAGAGACAGTATGATATTATTATGAACATAGGAGTAGTATTAAGTGAATGAAAGAGGCAGGAGAGATTGGTAGCAGTTTCTGAAGCAATGCCCAAGGATTTGGACCCTAATATCTGATTTTGGAGAATTTAATTTTGACTCACAAAGGCTGCTCCATGGGGTTGAGCTTTGTGGTTTATGTACCGTAAAAGAACAAAGTATGCCTATGATTCTTTGGCACATCTAGATGCTTCCCCTTTTCTAAATGTGAAAGGCAAAATCAAATAGGCCATGGTTCTTTTTGAGACTGTATACAATTATAAGAAGGTTAGAAACCTTCATCAGAGACAAAATAAGCTTTAATGTGACATTCAAAGACTTCTTTACCAAAAAAAGAGTCTAATTTTAAGTTATTTCATTTGAGATCACTACCCCCTTTTATCCAATAAAGTATCAAGTTGTTGTTTTTATAATTTTTTCCTCCAAACACTACTCTGCATAGTATTAGAGGAATCTAGATAGTATAATGTCCGGAGTGTTCAATGTGGAGGAAGAATAGCCCTGTTTTCAAATCCTGTCTTATCTACTTACTAGCTGTGTGTCCATGGAAAAGTCACTTACACCTACATTAAAGGGTTGTTGTGAGGATAAAATAATACATATAAAGTGTGCTACAAAACTATTTAAGTGTTTGTGATTATTATCATTCCCTTCTCTTAAATCTCAATTATAACCATAGTTCAACCCACCATCACTTTTTATCTGAAATACTATTTATTTTAGTTGATCTTTCAGTTTTCAGTCTCTCCTGTAGTCTCCATTCTGCTGCTGAATTAAGATTCCTAGACTGCAGTTCTGACCATGCTCTCACCTAAGTAAGAATCTTTAATGGTTTCATTTATTCCATAGGAAAATATACAAACTCTGCTGTTTGGCACTTAAAGTTCTTCACAATCTGGTTTTAGATTATCTTTCCAAATTGATTTAAAATCACCCCACCACCAGCACCAATAGACTATGTCACAGCCAAACTAGATCATTTTCTGTTCTCCATAAACAGTATTGCATCTCAAAAACTCATTTGGTTCATTAGTTCCTCCCCATGCTTGGGATGCCCTATCACCTTTGGTTCCCCTCTTGAAATCCCTAGTTTTCTTTGAAGTCTAACTCAGATGTCATCTCAAGAGACCTCTGATCATTCTAGTTGTTAGCCCTGGTCTCTCTCTGCTCCTCTCAACATGTTCTGTTTTCAGTCACCAAATGACTCATTTGGGTGGGCGGTCCTATGCTCACCTATTCAGATGCTCTGATGGTTGAAGCACCAAATGAAGGTTGTGTTTCTGTATTTTTCTCAAAGAATCAATGGCTTCATATTGTTCTGATTGGTTGTCTGTATGCCAAGGGCTATGTGGATTTGTGCATCAACTCAACTAGAACTTAGCTAAGAGTACCCAGCTACTGGTGAAAAGCCTCCTTTTTTCAACTTACTATATTGCATGGATGTGAATTAAGGGAGTCTTCTACATAAAGTTTACAAACATACTTAAATGACATGCAGGGGTTTTTTTTCCTCTGAAGACAGACTCAATAAGCAAACATTTAATAATTAGTAAAATGGAAAATAAATAATAATCTAAAAATCTACTATGAGGGGCTGTAAGCCTGTTACCATCTTAATCCCTATAAGCTACCCAGTTATAAAATCAAACTGAGCCAAGAAGTTCTAGGAAATGCAAAGTTTGAGTTTATTTAGTTCCCCATGATTATGCTAACTGTGAATAATGAAAAGAACATAACCAACAGTTTTCCCAAGATGCTCAATTCATACTTCTGGTAGAACTGGTTATCAAAAACAGAAATTTTAGAACATAAGTTCTTAACCTCACCTTCATCCCCCTCCTGTGCATGCTTTTTTGTTTATTTTGCTTTTGATTTTTTTGTCACGGATTCTTTCGGCAGTCTGGTGAAGCTTATGAAGGCTTTTTAAGAATAGTATTTTTAAAATGCATGACATAAAATACATAGGATTAAAAGGAAACTAAATATAATGAAACAGGTCTAAAAAATAAATTCATATATTCCAGTTTATAAGCCTGTATTCTAACGAAACTGGAATTTGTGACATGAAGAATGGGTTTAGAAGATGAGCAGAATCAACATCTCATCTTGACCTGGAGCATGGAATTTTGCCTTGTCTATCTTGACACTGGTAAAGGCTGCCAAACTCCAAATACAGATAACCTATCACAGAGGATGGTGAGTGTGTTCAGCAGCCACCCTGGACAAGAGGAGGTGACTGATACTGCTATTGCTAGTCCCTTTGTTTTCCTCCCACCTTTACCCACATCACACATCACATCTCTTCTCCCATCTCACTGGCCCAAGTAAAAGTCCCTGCTGGTGGGGGTGGGAATGAAGAGAGAAGAGTCTGCAGCTACAGAGAGATATTACATATTTACTTTGCATGTATCTTGTATTTTTTAATCTCTGGATATGTTATTATCCTATAGCAAAAGATGAGCTCCTTGAAGACAGGGAACATTTTGGTTTTTTGTTTGTTTTATTGTATATTCAGCATCTAGCTAGCACAGAGCATTAAACTAGCATTTGCTACTAATTTCAGAGTTGGATTTATTGGTGAACTAATTTTTAAAAGTAAGTGTTTAATTCATTATTTCTAAATTAACTTAGTAGATGGATTATTTTTTTTAATATTAAAATGCCAAAACATTCTTATAAGGTTTAAAGGTTGCCCCTTAACTATAGGAAGCTGTCAATCTCATTTAAGCTGACAGATGTGCTTTTACAGCTGGAACCATACTGAAGATCTTTAAGTGTGGACTCTTGGGAGGAAAATGATGCATTAACACAGCAGTCACCTTCATCAAGTTACTTTCTTGGATAGACAGAAGTGAAACAGTTGTTTTCATAACAAACCTCCAAGAATTTACTCAAGCCATTAAAACAACTCTTATTTTATTCATGACAAAGACAAAGCAAGACAAACGTCCTTAGTAACTTGTCTGATATTATTTAGATTTGCTGAGCTGCTTATTTGATAGTCTTTGGAAATCTGTCAACTAATACTTACAAGTTCCATTTATAATATAGGGTGATTTAATACATAAACTACCAAACTAAACATAAAATTAGTCGTCAAACCTGAGTGGAATAATTTGTTCCTATTTGTTTGTTTAATTTCTACATTGTTGTCTTATTGAAAGTGTCTAAAAGAAAATGTGAAGTCAACAATATTTGAGGGTATCACTTTACATACATTTGGGTGAACTATATACATGATCTGGAATGTGTCTCATAATAGTGCAGAATATTGCTTACAATTTTTCAGACTGTATAGAATGGGGAATTTGTAGTATCAAGTTGCTCTAGTAAACACTGTCATTATAATGTGTATATATGTATGCATATATATATATGTAGGTATATTCACATATATGTAAGTGTGTATTCACATATGTGTATGTATTGAAGGTTAATTTTTCTAAAAATTTGGAGACATTTTTTAAAAGGTACAGAAGCACTACTGTTGTTCCCTAAGAGCTAGCACTGCTTTCTTCTGAGACAATGCATAGATAACATCTGAAAGTTTGTTTGGAGTAGAACTGAACTGAGGTCACTTTTCAAGACAACAAACTGTCTGCTGCCTTCTTTGACCCTGAAAGGTTAGAGTTGAGGAATTTCCTGAAGAGTTTCTGTTTGGTCTGACTTTTTTAAACTAAAGCTTCAAGGGAATAGAGAGTGGCAGAGCAAAAGAATGACTTTCACTGAAATTATTTAAATAAAAAAGATACTGGCTTACCAAAACTCATTAGAATGGGAGGTGAAGGGAAGGGATGGGAACTGTCAATTATCAATGATTATGAATAAATGAAAGTATGTATATATATATATATGTGTGTGTGTGTGTGTGTGTGTGTGTGTGTATGTGTGCATTTATTTATTTATTTATATCACCCAAGCAGTAGTTTGTGCTTTTTATTCATTAATTAGATATTTTATCTTAGCAACTGTTAAATATTGATTATTTTTTAAAATCATAATGATCTTGGGCAAAGATCTGAGAACACTGGGCTTTAAGAAGCAATGTTTGTCTTTCCCCTGTTAACAACCTCATTGTTGTCAAGACTTGAGCAGAATTCAAAGATGCATAAAATAAGCTATTTTAATAACAAATTCTTTCTAAACAATGTTCACAGATAAAAGGGGAGTCAGGTTATATAAAATTCTAAATTATATCAACTATGAGAATATATCACATTAATGAAACTCCATGTCTTTAGATTAAAAAAAATCATTTACAAATTGACCTGACAGGAAATACAAGACTAAATCAGATGACCTTTTGAGATTATAGCATCAAGAAGTTCTGAAGTTGTAACAGTCTTTAGAGTTCATATAGTCAAACCACTTTATTTTAGAAAGTAGGAAACTTGAGCCCAGTGATGGGAAATAACCTACCCATTATAACATACAAGTTAAGTGGCAGAGCTAAAATTCAGACATATGTCTACTGAATTTAAGGGAAAAAATTTTTGCTGTGAAACAAAGTTCTCTAACCCTTTTTGAACAGTAAACAATTTTTGCATATTCATTTTCAACATATTTATACTTATTTATAAAACAAATAATTTTACTACTGTGCTGGTATGGATATGGTTTACAAAGCTTATATAAAAGTAGATGTTTAAAATAACCAGATCAAGATAAAAATTTAACCTTAGAGGTAATATTAAATCACTAGAAATTATTGAGTAAAAAAGAACTATGTTCATAACTGTGCTTTAAGAAAAAACTGTGAAGAAGATGAATTGGAATGGAGAAAATCTTGAAGCCACAAAAACAACTAGTAACTACTATTGTAAGAGTCCGGGTGAGAAGTGATGTGGGCCTGAACTAAGGTGGTATATGTGACTGAAGTGTAGGGGAAGGATTTAAGAAATGTGGTAGCAAGTTGAATGACAAGATGTGGCATGACTGGCGATGTGAGAAGGAAAGCATGTAGTCAAAGATAACATGAAGGTTAAAAAACCTGGTGGCTAGAAGGAGGTTGACTTCAATAAAAGTAGGAATATATGGAAGAGGGGTGGATTTTCTGTGCTATGTGGGGGAAGTAATAAGTTCCATTTGGGATATATTGATTTTGATGTGGTTTGAAATGTCTAATAGGCAGCTAGTGATATGGAACTGTAGCTCAAAAATGCAATAAGGATTGAATATATATATCTGGGAGTTATTGGCCAAGATGATGATGAAGTTCATGAAAGCTGATGAAGTTATCATGTAGAGGAGAGAGAAAGAGAAAGAAGAGCAATTAGAACTCTCATTCTGGGAGAGACACCCACATTTGGGAGAGTAGTATAGATGACAATCAGCAATGGAAACAAAGAAGCAATTAGACCAGTAGAAAAAGAATCAAAAGACAACATCATAACAACTCCAAAAGTGAAGCTGCTTGACAGTTTAAATTCTCTAGGGAGGTAAAGGAGGATGAAGGTTGATATAAGACGATCAAATCTAGCAAATATAGATAGATAGATAGATAGATAGATAGATAGATAGATAGATAGATAGATAGATAGATAGATTTGATAGTTACATATATATATATATATATATATATATATATACAGAGAGAGAGAGAGAGAGAGAGAGAGAGAGAGAGAGAGAGAGAGAGAGAGAGAGAGAGATCACTAGTTATCATGACTTTTGTCTTGCCACTTGACTTTGATAACTTTGGAGGAGTAAGCCTGACAACTTTGTGCAGCTCTGGCTCATTAAATCCAATTCAAGTACAAGTCAGGACCTCACCTTTGCTATTTCAATGATCTTCTCCAAGAGCAAAGGAATAATCACAACAACACCCCATGTAGTCAGTCTATACCAGCAGTTCTCAAGCTGTGGGTCAAGACCCCTTTGGAGGTCAAGTGACCCTTTCACAAGCATCCCTTAAAACCACTGGAAAACACATATTTCCAACGGTCTTAGGAACCAAAACACTGCTCCTCTATCTGTCTCCAGGCAAGTCCTCTCGCATGCAGATATGCCCACATATGAGTACCCAGCGTGATGACACCATGGAGCCAACCCCATCACATACACCCTGTACAAATACAGGTGTATGTGACAGGTTTGACGCCATAATGTACTTATGCGGACCAGTCACATGTGTAGAGAGCAGTTACTGTGTAGAAAGCAGCTGCTGTGTTAAAAGCAGCTACTGTGTTGAAAGCAGCAGTACTGGAGGTAAAACGACAATTCATGAATTATAATTATTGAGTAAATTTAAAATCATGTATTGTAAAATCATCAACTACTGCAAATAAAAATATCTGTACCATGGAAACTTAATCTGGATGCTAATGGGTCTTTTTACATTCAGCTATGGTTAATGTGAATACTGCCCCCTTGTGATAGTAATAGATATGTAAAAAAAAACAAAAACAACAAAAACCAGCAACAGAGAATGGTATAGAAAACTTTAATGAACTGTATTGACTGAACCATGCAATGTATCATCTTTTGTGTTATTAAAGCTATTGTTACATATTATTTTCATGAGCGAACCATCTCGTGGCAATGGATTGTGTAGAGAAGAACATTAAGAAAAGAATTTTTTGCTGTATGGTTTTACCTCAATAATTGAAGCAGGAATTGAGAAACCACAATGCGTTCTTTGTTGTGAGGTTCTATCAGCTGAATCTATGAAGCCAAACAAACTAAAATGCTATTTTGATAGCAAGCATCCAAGCTTTGCTGGCAAGGATATCAACTATTTTAGAAGCAAAGCTGATAGACTCAAGGGGCGGCTAGGTGAGGCAGTGAATAGAGCACCGGGCCTGGAATCAGGAGGACGTGAGTTCAAATCTGGCCTCAGACACTTAACACAAAAACTAGCCATGTGACCTTGGGCAAGTCACTTAACCCCAATTGCCCTAAAAAGAAAAAGCTGATAGACTCAAGAAAGCCATACTTGACACTGGTGACAAGTACCACAAACAAAATGCAGCCATTGAAGCTTCATATTTGGTGGCACTCAGAATCACCAGAGCTATGAAACCTCACACCATTGCTGAGAATTTATTATTGCCAGTGGCCAAAGACACTGTTTGAGTTATGATCAGAGACGAATTTGTTACAAAATTGAGTGCAATTTCCTTATCTAACAGCACTGTCCACAGAAGAATAGATGACATCTGCTGATATTCTTGATCAGGTAATCCAAGAAATTAAGTCTGCTCCACTTCCAATATTTAATATCCAGCTTGATGAATCTACAGATGTTGCAAACTGTTCACAGTCACTGGTTTATGTGAGGTATATTAATGATGGTGACTTTAAAGATGAATTTCTTTTTTGCAAACCTCTTGAAATGACAACTACTGCACATGATGTATTTGACAGTTGATGCATTTCTGAAAGAGCATAAGATCTCTTGGGAAAAGGTTTGTGGTATTTGCACAGATGGTGCTCCAGCTATGCTAGGATGTCAATCTGGATTTCAACATTTGGTACCAAATGAGTTACCAAAAGTCAAGGGAACTCACTGTATGATTCATTGGCAAATATTAGCGATGAAGACGCTGCCACAAGAGTTGCAAGAAATAATGAAAAGCGTCTTAAGTTCTCTTAGTTTTGTAAAGATGAGCACTTTAAACAGTTGACTGTTTTCGCAACTGTGCGACAAGTTGAATGCGCCATTTCACTATTGTGAAATTTTGCTATTTCACACTGAAGTGAAATGGTTATAGAGAGGAAAAGGTTTAAAATGTGTTTTTGAGCTTCATGATGAACTCAAAACTTTTTTTAATCAGAAAGCAAAACTGTAATTCAAAGCACTTTTCAGTGATAAAAGTGAACAGTAGAAAATAGCTTACTAGGTTGACATCTTTGCCATCTTGAATGAGTTTAATTTATCACTGCAAGGTCCAAATGCAACATGCCTCAATTTGAAAAGATCTGATTATTCCAAATGAAATTTCAGTTTTGGCAAAAAAATTGGATGAAAATAAAATTTACATGTTGCCTTCTTTATCTGCTTTCTTTGAGGAACATGGCATTGAACCAGACAAAAGGATTATGATGAGAATTTCTGTGAAAGAACACTGGCACATGCTTGCAGACAAAATGTCATTGTACTTTCCAAATCTACCTGACACCCCATTTGCACTTGCCAGAAGCACATTCACATTCAAAGTTGAAGATGTTCCTGAGACAGCACAAGAGGAGTTCATTGAACTTATTAACAGCAATGCAGCAAGAACTAATTTCTCTACAATGCCAGTTACAAAATTCTGGATCAAGTGTTTGCAGTCGTAACCTGTTTTGTCTGAGACTGTATTGTGCCTTCTTCTTCCATTTCTAACAACATGTCTTTGTGAAACAGGGTTTTCCAGCTTGTTGGTTATCAAGTCTAAATACAGAAGAAGACTTGTGGAAGATGATCTTTGCTGTGCTCTTGCAAAGACCACCCTGAGAATTTCTGAATGGTGAGAAAGAAGCAATCCCAACCTTCGCACTGACGTTGGCTTTTTATGTATACTGTTGCAAAATGTAGCAATGTAGTTTACTGTTGTTATAGTAAGACTGTTACCCAAGCTATACCATGCTTCAAGGCGAAATTTCATTTATTTGTAATTAAAAATAAATATTTCACAGTATATAATTGTATATATTGTTTTTGTGATTAATCACTATGCTTTAATTATGTTCAATTTGTAACAATGAAAATACACCCTGCATATCAGATATTTACATTACAATTCATAGCAGTAACAAAATTACATTTATGAAGTAGCAATGAAAATAATTTTACGATTGAGGGTCACCACAACATGAGGAACTGTATTAAAGGGTGGCAGTCTGGTCTATACTGTGCTAACTTTAGACCAGTGGTTTTCAACCTTCCTAATTTATCACTGCCGTCTTCTAGAATTAGACTTCTAGAGTCTTCTGCCTTCTTCTAATGTTTCTTTAGGATCATATACTTAGAAACAGGGTCTTCTAGTTCAAACATCTCATTGCTAAGAGAACAACACTGCAACCAAGAGAGGTTATGTGACTTCCCAAAGATCACACGGTAATCACTGGTGAGTCTGGTATTTGGACTCAGGCCCTCTGATTTCAAATTAAGAACTCTGTTCACTTCGTCACTATGATTCTTTAAATAACAAAGCAAGTGGGGGAAGGGGGAATTGTCAGTTTTTCTTGGTAACATCATTTATCCAAGCAAACTATGGAAACTATAAATTTAATTATAGGGCTAAACTAAACTCATATTTCACACAAAAACATTTTTATCAGATGAACTAATCTAATTGTTGTTTCATTCTACCATTGATGGAGATGATTTATTCACTGAAATGAACTATTTAAACAGATATTTCCTAGTCTCATATTAACATTATACTGAAGTTACCAGACTGTGACATTTATAAGACCATGTATATCCTTATATCTTCCTGAATGACATGCACAATTTTGACTGGTGAGACCACATACTACACTCAGCCATTAAGTGGTACTGAGAGCTTCAGAAGGTCTGATGTACCTAGAACAAACAGGTAGTGGTCATCTTAATCACTAAAGTAAAGAAAAAGTTGAGTGGATTAAATATTAGTATCACTGTGACTTTGGAGAAAGTTGTCTAAATTTTTAAAGCAATGTATGCTTAAAATGCATTTTTGCCCCATGTGTTAATTTGCTACTGTACTAGAATTAGCTTTAAGCCAAACACATATATACATGTTCTGAACCTGCCTTTTAAATAATACAGGAATTGTTTTTGGACTAGAAGTGTTTGTAGTAGCTAAGATACAGAAGCAGGATGAAACTATATTCAGAAAATAGTCTTCTGACACTTTCTGCCTAAGTAAACTTAATATTCAAGAAGTTTATTAGTTTTATTTCTTTTAAAAAGAACTTCTCATTTTCAGGGTCCTATTGTTTGTGTGGATAAAAGAAAAAGGAGACATAAAGGAAAATACTGTCTGAATCTACTTGAAGCAACTGTTATCAACTTATTTGCACCCTTCAAAGTTAGTTGTTGGCTGATAAAGTACAGCAGAAGGTGTGAAACATACTGCAGTGGGAAAATAATTCTTTACAGTAAATCAGGAATTAGAGGTTTAGAAAACTATTTCAATGTGGCAGGAACTACATTTGAAAGAAACATGGAAGCAATTTGTCTCTATTTTGAAAAAATAAGGAATACCCAAAGGGCAAAGGAAAAGAATATGGCAGTTGTGAGTAGATAGAAATATATTGTACAAGAAAGAAATTGAGAAGTGATGTTTAGATTATCATAAAATAAATGTATGAGAGAAAAAAATGGGCTGGTCACATGGTAAGCATAAGGTCTGGCAACTTACGTACTCCATTAGTAGTCTTATAATGTCAGGAATACATAAGCATTTTGGTGGACTCCTCCAGTAAACTTATGATAATACATTAAGAAGAAATGCATAGGAATAGGAAGACATGGATGAATTGTATTCTGCTTCATGGGAGGGAGAATTTGTATTCATGACATAACAGATACATCTGTGTCAAGTTTCATTTTAATGCCTCATTGTAACAAGAGGTGATGCCAGGGTCTTACTTTTGTATATTCCATGAAGCTAGAATTCCATACAAGTTCATGTATGAACTGTGTGATGGGATGTATTTCTTTCTTTTGTGGATGAGTTTAGCTGAATTCAAAGAGGATTATGATCAGATTATCTACAACAAATCTCAAAAACCATCCTCTAAGTTGCATAAGGGTTGTTCTTGGTGTTGGTGGGTAAAATGCCCACATAAATGAGCCCATTGAAGTATTGAAGAAAGTAGAAACAGTGCAATTCAATTAAATGAATTAGACAATAATTGTCTGTAGTTTTGATCTCCTACCTGTCCTAGGACATTGCTTAACTGTTTATAGGTTGTTTAAAATGTTTGGTAGGAGTCAGGAGGGAAAGGGGGAACAAAGGCAATGTTTAGAGGAAAGTTGAAAAAAGAAGTTGGGTAGAAAATAGTACTCAGCATAGAGACTGAAACTAAAATGAGCTGAAGTGAGGTATGTTTTGGAGTCAAGATAGTTTTCTATGTAAAAAAAGATCCAACAGAATTACAGATAGATATAATAGATATACAGAGAAATATGGATGCGTACACACACACACACACACACACACACACACTGCTTCCACATTTTTGAATTGGCACTTACTATTATTGAAATTGCCTTAATTTGGCATGATGTAAATATTATGCTTCCAGATTGGGGAAATATTTAATGACAATTGCATAGGAAAAATTCTAGGCAGACCACATGATTAAGAAAACTCAGAGCCCTAAGTTTTGTGTGCTTTTTAAAATAAAATAGTGAACCTTGTTAGGCGCTATCCTATATCTCTGTTCTGTCATTGTGTTATATTGCCATCTTTCATCAGCAACTTTAAGCAGTAGTAATGTTAGTGAAAACCACATATGAAAAAAAAAGATTTTAGTTTTCCAAGTCAGACATCATAAACATCTATTGGAAACAGCTTCACATAGTAAAACATTTATCACATTTTAAAATTATATGAAACACTAAAAATGAATTCTCCACCTAGAATGTCTCAGAAATCTTAGACTATGTCTACAAGAGTATGTGAATTACTTGGAACAAGAAAAAATTGCATTTTTTTCTTTTTTTTTTGGTTGCTTAATAATAGACAAGTTCTATTCTCACTAGACTGACTCAGTATTTGATATGAACTGGATGAAACTAGATTGAGCTAGTGTCCCTATATTTAGTTCACTGTCAGTTAAATGTTGTATTTCATGTTATACATGTGTTTAATTGCTTTATTTTGTTGATATTTTAATTCTGTAGTTTTATTGGATGGGTGTTTTTCTAAGAAATAGACAAAAACTTAAGTTCTTAAAAACACCATTCAAGAACTGTTAGGAATACTGCAGAAGCTGTTGGTGTGGGGAAGTCAAGCATGCAAAACCTTATTCAAACGCATAATCAGAGGTGTGCAGCTCAAATCACCTTAAGAGAGACAATTGTTAAATTTTGGGTGTATGCATTTATACCTTGGAAACTGGCTAATGCTACAAATAATTGTTTCATTTATCCTTTTGTTGATTGTCTAGACTTAACAAATGATAGAGAAAATGTTAATCATGCAGATTGATGTTAAAATTGTGTTGGCATATGTTTTTTGGGGGAATGATAGCTGTAAAATATTTACCAGTATACTACTACCAGTAATGAAACAGGATCAGGTATAACATATACACTACTCCTGTTCTTTTTCACCTGTGCTGTTTATTTTCAACGAGGCATACCCATTCAGAGGTTTTAAGAACAGATAATATTCTAAAAAAGGGATAAACATTTTAAAGTCTTTAAAATTACCCAACAATTATTGATAGGGATAGGTTGCTGCTGTTTAAAACTAATAATGATTCATGATATAGTCAACAGTTTTATCCCATCTAGTTTTGAGTGCTGTCTTGGAGTCTAATTCTACTTCTTTTCATTAATTTCTGTTTTTTGTTTTCTAACTTGAGGCATTTGTATATCAATGCAATTTGATGCCATGAAATTTACAACTGACCTTTTCCTTGAATTTTGTCTTATGTGAATTTATGAGTATCTGAGACCATTCTTCTCCCTTCTCTCTATTGTACCTAAGAGAATATAAATAGAGAGTTTTTCCTCCTTCTCCTTCCTCTCCCTCCATTTATTTTTAGTTTCAAGTCAGTTTGATTAGATTGGATAGACATCTAGCAAATATGTCATCTCTTGCTAGCAATCTGTCATCTCTGTATGGCAAATCACAGTCCATAAACCAAATCTTACTTTCAGATACAACCTTTTAAACCAACTGTCCATTTTCCAAATCAATATTTATTTTCTACACCTCTTCCCGCCAATGAACAACAGTGAAGAAAACACAATCTACACCCTTATTTAGTTTCTTGCTCAAGATTTTGGCAATCATTGACAATACTTTTCATATTCCTTCTGGCAGTGTCATTTGTTCTCATGTGAATCATCGGAAGTGGACAGTTGTTATTTGTTCTGAAGTCTTGGGCGTTCATTGCTATCTCATGGTTACATGCCCAACAATAGATAGCATATCTTCCTACTGTTGTTATCAGTAAGATACCTGTTTCAGCACCTCCTGGGCAAGCTATCACTAAATACTACTAATCTTAATCATTTTATCCTCAAAACAACAGCACTGTGATGGAGATATAATGGATATTATTATTATTATCATTATTATTATTATCATTATTATTATTATTATTATTTCCACTTCACAGTTAAAGAAATGGAAGTACAAACAGGGGAAATAACTTTTCTAAGGATTATATAAGAGGAAATAAGACAAGGGGGGAAACAAGCATTTATTAAGCACTTGTAGTGTGCTAAGCACTATTCTAGGCACTTTACAAATAGTATCTCATGTGATCCTTATAATAACCCTGGAACATAGGTGGTATTTTTATCCCCATTCTATATTTGGAGAAACTAAAGCAGACAGCAGTTAAATAACTCTCCCAGGATCACAAAGATTGGAAGGAACTGAGGTCAGATTTAAATTCAAGTTTTCCTGACTCACAAGCCAGGACTCAACTTGCTGTGCCACTTACCTGCCTTCAGTGATTGCTGAGAATTAATAATGCCAAAATGGCAGCCTAGTTCTTGTGACTCACAGTATGGTGTCATTTTTCCTGCCACCTTGCTTTTGATTACACCACACAGGGTATTCGCTTTCTGTCATTTTTCCATGTACCTTGTACCTAGGTAGAGCTCAATAAATGTTCAACTGAATGCCTACTTATTGGGCCAAAACTAAGGAAATGAAAGGCCTCTCACAGTCATTTGTTCCAACCACTTAGTTTTATTACAAATGAATAAAACGAGGCTGAGAGGGTTTAGTGACCACCCATAGTCACACAGATAGTAAATACCGGAAGTGGGGTTGGATTTCTCTGTCCTCTAGCCCTCTTTCCACTGTACCGCTATAGGAGGCAGAAAAGTAAACTGAGAAGAATATTGGCTCTGAAGTCACTCAGATTCCCTTGGTTCAATTCCCATTTAGGTGAGTGTAACCTCCACCAAATCATTTAATCTTTCTCATCTCCGGTTTCCTCATTTGTAAAATAATGGAATTGTATCAGATGGCCTCCAAGTGCCTCTTCAGCTCTCAATATAGGATTCTATGGGTTACAAAGGAAGTTGAAGCTACAGTCTTGAAAAATGTAAATTAAAACCTACTTGGAGACAATGACAAGGCTATTTCAGCTTATTATAATCTATATGTATATCAGTCATAACCAATAGCACCACTATGAACATGATTGAGAGACAGAAGGAAGCTCTTTTCCTCAAATTGAGAAAGCAGTTTTATTCTTTTTCCAAAGGGAGGCAGTTTAAATCTTCACCTCCTTATAATCTGGGATATATAAGGTCACTTCCAGTTCTAAAGTTTCAATATGATTAAGTATTTTCCAATGGGGCACATGCATCACATTTACATTATGTTCCCCTAATAATGTCAAAGATGTTTTGTTTTGCTTTGTTTTGTTTTGTTTCAAGAAAATGACTCTCTGGTTAGTATATGCCATAGTGAAAGTGATAAAAATATGAATGAAGAAATGAAATGAATCAGCAAAGATGAGAAAATAAAAGCACAGTCAATAGTAAGGGATTGTGAAAAGCTGGGAAAGCATTCTGGAAATGATTTGGAGAGAGTAACACAAAATATATGTCCTTTAACCCAGAAATTCCATTTGTATGTACATACTCCACAGATGTCAATGGTAAACAAAAACCATCCTCTTTCCTCTTCCTTCCCCTTCCCCCATAATATCCAATAAAATGTTGATGGAAGTACTTTTTTTATAATAGTAAAGAACTAGAAATAAAGTATTATAGGCACCAATTGAGGAATATATAAGTAAAGTGTGATACATGAATGTATTGGAATATTATTGTGCTGTAAGAAATGATAAAATGTGAGGCATTCAGAGAAGTACAAAAAGAGTTATTGGAACTGATACAAAGTGAAGCAATATAACTATACACAAAGAACAGCAACAGTTAACAATCAAGTAACATCTTGCAAAAATATGATACTAAAGAAGAGATATGGAAAGCAATACTCTCCCTCACTTCTTGGCAAAGATGGGGGTCTATTAATGTGGAATACAGTATATAAGATTAGACTTTTGCAATATGTTAATTTTTGCTGATTTTTTCTTCTCTTTTTTCTTTATTTTCAGGGTTTACTGGTAGGGAAAGGGGGAAGAAACAGCTTGGAAAGTATCCGTAACATTTTAAAAATATTAATTAAATATATTTTTTTAAAAATAAAGAAATATATACAACTGATTATTTAGAATTGCCTTCACAGCTAGGTGACTACTACTTAACATGAATCCAGGGATATATCAACAGCATCTCTCTACCTTAAAAATACCCCTCTTACCTGCTTTATGATGTTTGAAAATTGTCTTGAAAGCGTAATTATTCTGTAATTAAGCATAAAGCGTAAATGCAAATAGCAGAGTGGAGAGATCACCTCTCTATTTAATTCTCACTGAGATACCTATAAATATGTGATATAGTACCCTTTCCAGAGAAATGATTTTGACAGAAGAGAAAAGAATGAGGGCTATGAACACCCTAAGTGAAATGGAGTTAAAGATATGTGAGGAGTACAGAATGGTGAGGCTGAGAAAAGGCATGTTAAATCTGATCATCTTCAGAATTTTTTTTCCAACAACTAGATCTATACATTCTATAGAAAGAGTGAAGGATTTGAATTCAGATAATCTGGGTTTGAAGGTTACATGTGTCATTTATTAGCTGGGTGACCATACGCAAGTCAGGGAACTTATGACTTCAAGTTCTTCATCTGTAAGTGGAGGGAGTTGAACTACATGGCCTCACTTTACTTTTTCAACTTTAGACTTATGATCCAATATTTAAAATATAGGTTTTTATAGGTATCAACTCCTTTCTCCAATTACTAAATTTTAATCCATTTTAACCTTATGATGGAAAAGTAAAATTGTGGTTTGTGCTCCACCACACAGTTCAAGTTTGCTTTGATCTCCATTCAGACTTCATAGTTCTTTCTCTGGATGTGAATAGCATTTTCCATCATGACTCTTTTGGAATTGTCTTCTATCATTGTATTGCTGAGAAGAGCTAAGTCCAACATGGTTGATCATTGTACAGTGTTGTTGTTACTGTGTGCAATGTCTTTCTAGTTCTGTTCACTTCACTCAGCATTAGTTCATGAAAGTCTTTCTAGGTTTTTCTGAAATCAACATTTCTTATAGCAAAATAGTATTCTATTATATCTGTATATCACAACTTTTTATTTTTTTTTTGCTTTTTTTTTTGGAGGGCAGTTGGGGTTAAGTGACTTGCCCAAGGTCACACGGCTAGTTTTTGTGTTAAGTGTCTGAGGCCAGATTTGAACTCAGGTCCTCCAGACTCCAGGGCTGGTGCTCTATTCACTGTGCCACCTAGCCACCCCTATCACAACTTTTTCAACCATTCCACAAATGATGAGCATCCCCTGGATACTACAAATATTTTTTGTACATGGAGGTCCTTTTTGCACAAAAGAGTCATGATAGAAAATGCTATCATGTTCAGCATACTATTTTCCCTTTTTTTTTGCTTTTTTTTCTTTCTTGTGATGTTTCCCTTTTTTCTGATTCTCCTTTCACAATATGACTAATGTAGAAATATATTTAATATGATAGCACATTATGTGATTGTAACCTACTTCAAATTTCTTGGTCTCTTTGGGGAAGGTGTGAGAAGGGAGTGAGGGAAAATTTGAAAATAAAAATCTTATAAAAATGAAGTTGAAAACTATCTTTACATTTAATTAGAAAAACACTATTAAGTTGGCAAAAGAACAAAGAAAATGTGATACATGTTCCTAGAAATATTACAGCAGTATTTTAATATTAAATTTATGAATGCTGCCTTTTTTCAATAGATTTTTTAAAATCCAGTTTAAAAAGATATTCTATGACCTGTTTATTTGACATTATTTTTAAATATCAAGAGACATTGAGAGTCATTTACCACATCCTAACCAACAAAAGAATCTGCATCCTAAACAGTCCCACAGTCCCACTCATTCACTAGTTTGTGTATGATTTACTGTTCATAGAGAAGAATAAAATGAAAATTTCTCTTTGGCTTCCAAAGTCAGAAACTTTCTTTCCCTCAGTTCCATCTCTTTGTCAAGAGTTGTAGTAATTTGTGGATTTGCAAATCAAAATTAACTTATGATCCACTACCTCATTTACTTCCTATATATGCTCTATTCCAATGAGTCTTAGTCATAAAAACATTTTCACAATGGAGTTGGATCTCCATAAAAGAAAAAAAATGTCTATTTCCTGTATACAATTGTTTTACTTGGTATGTGAAGATAATCAAATAGTACTTAGTAACAAGAAAAACAATACATCATTTTTTAAAATGATGGCTACCAGTCAGAGGCTAGCCTGATTCTCTTTTAAACATGGAAGTCCCCTAGATAGTTGCTTTATATGAATTGAGAATTTTTAGGAAATATGTAGAATCATTCTTTAATTGAGTTTATGTATTTTTAAAATGTGTGTATAAGTATATACACATATAAAGCATATGCATATATAAGCAAATCTGTGTGTATGGATTATATATGTATGGATTGTATATATACAAATATATGGAATGGATTATATATATGGAATGTGTATATATGTATGTATATGGAATGTATATATGGAATGTGTATATGTGCATATATACATATGTGTATATATGTGTGTATAATATATATGGAATGTATATGTTCCATATATGCATAAATATACATATATGTATGGATTATATATGAATGAATGATTATTTTGTACCTGCTATTGAAGAAAATACAATTTGCTAACAGTTTTAGTTTTATTTCTTTATATGGCTTTCAAAGCTTTCCAAACGCATTGTTCTGGGAGAAAACCTAGAAATCATATAGCCAAAAATCTTCATTTTCTGGTTGAGAAACTGAAGGCCAGAGAAGTTCCATGACCTTTCCAATGTCCCACAGGTAAAATGAGGCAGATCTGGGGTTGGAGCTCAGGTGCTTAGACTCCAAGTTTAGTATTCCTCCCATTGCACCATGCTATCTTAGAAGGTTTTTATGGAATGTGTAGCAGTGATAATGCACCATAAGCAATGAGATTTAAACAAGTATATACCAGATGGTCACCGACCTTTCCTACTTTTCCTTTTTGCCTTAAATGACTGCTAGTTTTACTATTAATATCAGACTTAAGCCAAACATTGTATGGCATATGCATTATCAGAGTGACTTTTTGTCATTGTCTTTTCTTCTCCCATAAGTAAAAATATGATATGCCTTGATATGATATGATCCAGTGCTGTGCAAAATTATAAACAAACATGAGTGCTCTATGTGGCAGGAATATACTTGTAACCAAGAAGGAGACAGGGTTCCATTGGGCTATTAAGAATTGCATCAAGATGAGGACTAGTGATTTCCTAAGGGAGATGTTTTCTTCCTTGGCTAATTTAGCATCACTTAGCAGAAGCAGAGTTTTCAAGGGTCATTGGAAGGCAATTGGGGCCTTTTCCTGTCTGACAGCTCTGAGTCACTGCAACCCAAATGTATCTGCAATTTAGCTCTACTCTGTATCTGTTAGCCAAAGCAAATACGAAGATGAGGTTACTGTTTGTTTTGCATAGAAAAAGAGCAAGTCAAGGGGAGGAGTAAGTCCCAATCCATTCCCCATTGATCAAATTAGGGGTCCCTCCACATACCACAAGGAACATGAGTAATCAGTGTGAAACTAATCTCTTTCACAGGCTGCCTGCTGCTCTCCTTGGTCCTAACCCCAGGCTCCATAAAATTGTTATTGCAAGGTAGGATTGGATTAAATAAAATGTTTTTTCATTATCAAGCACCTTTCATCAAGGGATTCCAATTTGCTTTAAAAACATAAATAAATCCAAATGCCCAGTCAAAGAGCAATAAGGTGAGACAGATGAGGTTAAAAAGTTTGTCCAAAGTCACGAATCAGATACCACTGTCAAAAAAAAGAGTAAAGATCAGGGGACTGGGAAACCGGAAACCTAATCACTACAGAGATGTGGCCTTTGAAAGATGTATCCAGGGACAAGATCCCTGAGGATTCAGGCAAGCTTATTGAGATGGGAAATTCATTCCTGTTAATACTCCATTTCTTAAGCAGTTCCCAAACTCTAAGAACCTATTAACCAAGGGATTTCACTAGTGAGTGTGAGTATACCATTAGCTCAACTGCCATATATTTTTCTAGACAATCAAGGGATAAAAGTATCTATGTGTCTGTCTATCTATATTTCGTGAAACTCAAACATCAAAACCTGTGTTTATTGACATAATTTTTGTATCCAGGCAAATACTACCATTATTGTTCAGGGGAAAAGAAACTGTTGAACATGAGTAAGGATGGAATAGGTGGAATGGTTACCACAGCCAGATGTCTGGTTCTTCGCTATGTTAACTAGCTGCTTTCTTAACTAGATGCTAAGTTCCATTTGTGTCTATGATATTAAAGGATTCCCGGGTGCTCCCAGGATCCTCTCAATTCAGTACCCTGGAAAGATTGAAGAGTGGAAAGAGAGCAGCATTTGCCCTCTTTGTGCACATTAGAACTCTGGTTCCTAATTCTGCCTCAGACACTCATCAGCTGTGTAATGTAGGATAAATCACTTAACCTCTTAGCCTTCTCTCACTGAAAATAGATAATGATAATGTTAACATATTGTGAGGATTAAAGGATACAAAATAAGTAAGGAATTTTACATGCCTTAAAACATATATAAATGCTAATCATCATCACCTTCATCATCATCAGACACTGGTTAGAGTGTACTGGTCTAAATATTAATTACTACTTAGGAAATGTGTATGTGTGCATGCGTTTGTGTGTTCATATGTGCTCTTTGAAAATTCTAGCTTTGACACCAATTATAGGTCATACTCAGATTTGATTCAAACCAGATTTGGAGGGTAGGGAGAAACAAGTAGCCAATATTTAGATTAATGTGTTATTTAAGATGAAAGAAAAATAAATAAATTCAGACTACTTACTAAAATTCTATTAAACCTCATATTAACTGTGACACAGAGTGCTAGTTGGTTACATTAACATTGGGTATAAACAATCCTTGACATTTGGCATGGTATGATAGGAAGAAAACTAGTCTTTCAATCAGAAACCTTGAATTAAACCTTGATTCAAGTGCTTCCTGCTTATGTGACCCTGGGGTTGTCATTCATTTACTAAAGATTTAAGTACCCACTATGTGTAACTTACTGTGTCAGGCACTTTAGAGGCAAAGATATATACATATGTATGTATGCACATGTATGCATATACGATGCATGTTTGTAGGTGGATATGTATGTATATGCGCACATATGTGTATAATAATCTTTTCTCTAAAGGACTTCAATGGCCTAATGGAATCCTTTCCTCAAATGACCCCAGTCAAAGTCTGTCACCCAGATTCCAATAAGATTTCCCCTTCTAAATGAACTTGGGCCTCAATTGTTCCAGAATCCTGGTTGCTCTACAAATATAGCTATTCAATCTTTTTCAATGAGGGAGCCACAGACTATAATTATTTTAAGTTAGAGTAATAACTTCAGGCCTTAATATGATTAACCTGGCATAGGATCCAAAGGACTATTGGTTCGTATCATCTACACTGTGTCTGAACTCTCCAGAATTCAGCTACTATAGCCTTATGACTCCTGGCCTTGCCATCTTCCTTGTTACAACACTGTAAAAATCACTGGGCTTTTCCATATTCCCTGAAATGAAACTCTCCTCTATTATATGTCTCTCCCAATTAAAATATGAGTATTTGTTTGTATTTGTGTCTTAGCATGTAGTGATTAATAGCTATTTTTCCATTGCATTTCCAGTCTAATACAATCTTACAGGGAATAGTCTACTAGGGAATAAAAGTACATATATATATGTATTTATGTACAAATAATTATAATACAAAATAAAGTAAGATAAATGCAAAACATAGTCCTAGGCAAAATAATGTGAAAATTTTCACTATCACCTACTAGGTAGGACAGTAAGGTCAGGAAAGGGTTCAAGGAAAAAAGATCATCTCAGGTAGACTTTAAAAGAAAAGAAGAACTTGGGTTCTTAGATTTACATGTAGAAGGGACCATGGTCCTTGCTTTTCCTTTAGTAGATGAGAAAAGTAAAGCCTAAAAAATGAAACTATATTGGAGGCTTCCTCTAATAGATTGTCCTTTTCTTGGCCATGGGCCCTTTTCCTATCTTATGTCTCTCTTCTGTCCTTGTAATGTTAGGTTTTTGAAGGAAAGGACTATCTTCACTTTTATATTTGTATTCCAAGTATTTAATGTGGTGCTTACTACATATTCCATGCATAATAAATAATGTTCATTAATTAATGTATTCATTAGCTATGCAGCAAATTCTAGGGACAGCCTCTCACAAAATCATTGCGAATTTCCTCTCCTGGCCATGGCCATGGCCAGAAGACAGTAGGTCCTTTTGCCACAGTGTCATAAATAAAGAGTGCTTCCTTGCATGAAATAAGACATGAGAAATTAACACTTCTTACTTTCAGCCCTGATTGGCACATCAAATTCTTCCTTCAGAGTCTCTTTAAGTCTCAGCATGGAGCCAGCAGATAACACAAGCGATAGGAATGGAATTTGAACCCATTTTTTCTTTGGATTACACAGCCAACACTCTTCCTATTGGCCTGCTTACTTCCAGCTTTAACACAAAAAGGATAGCAGTAAGAAGTCCATTCCAGGGATAGAGAACGGCACAAAGGAAAAAGTACAGAGAAAGGAGATGAAAATGTAAATAAAAAACAGGTGATGGAGATACTCTAGCTTTTTTTCTGGAATATACAGTATGCCAAGGAATATAATAAATCAATCACCAAGTATCAAACACCTACTTTGCCCAGTGCTCTATACCAAGTGATGTCATGAGTGACTGAAAAGTTAGGATAATGATGGATAGTCTCTTGTTTTCACAAGGAACCAAAACTAATATTCATATAACAGGTTGGAACAGATAATCTCTTAATTCCCTAGAGGTTTTCAGATGAGGAAGATTTTGGTGAACCACTGGGTAGGAGATATACAGGCTACACTATCTCCCATCCAGAAGCCATATTTCTATGAACCACAACGCCTTAGAGTTATCCCTAGAATCCTGAATGGAGGGCTAATCTTCAGCTCTTTGGGGAGCCCTCCTGTCAAAAATAGTGGGGACTGGACATAGCTTGCCAAGGAGTTCAAAAAAGGAGATGCTATATGATGTAATGTAGATATGGAACTCGTGATGGATATGAGCAATCAGTAATCTATTACTGACAAATAATTCCATAGGCAAAGTGACATTAAAATAACATCAGAGAGTTATGAGAGAAGGAAAGGATGACTTAGGCATCTAGGAAGAACAAGGAAGGGATCCACTCTATGCAACATCCACAGATCCAAAAGCCACCCAGAATGGTAAATGAACCCCTGGTAGAGGATTTGTGGGATAAACAAGAGTCACATGGCTTGAGAAAGCCATGAATGGGCTCAGTACCTTATTTTGCTGACTTTACAGATCTCTTAAAATGTAGAAGAAATATATATATATATTGGTAAGATAATTGTTTCAGATTCCAGTTACAGATTTTTAGAAGGGTCATAGAAAGGAAAAGTCAATAGCAAGATTATTTTCCTAAGTTAAACAGCATGGAATCCAAACTGTTACCATTATCCAATTTAGCAGTATAATAAATATCTGAGGACTAAAGAAGCACATTAGGTGAGAGTTCCTTTGATTTGTAAACTATATTCTCTACTCCAAGAGAATATCTTACTCTTGCTGAAGAAGAAAATGCATAACTTGTACTTTTTAACATTCTTACATGAAAGGTAGACAAGAGACATCAATTAATCCAACACCCTCATTTTAGAGACTAGGGAAATGATATTCAGACACATTAAAGTCAAGTTGCCTTCCCAAAATGATAGGTAGTTCATTTGAATTCAGGTATTATCATCATTGAGTTAGAGCTGGAAGGAACCTCAAGGAAAACTTAATGCAACCTGCTCATTTTATGAATGAGGAAAGTCTCAGAAAGGTTAAGTGATTTTTCTCTGGTCACACAGCTTAATAAGGGGTAGAGGAAGAATATAAATCTAAACCCTCTGACTCCAAATCCAACACTTCACTTCATCAAGCAAAACACCTGGAAATCTTGATGAAACTGCCCACCCCCACCAGCTTCCCTCCATCCATGAGTCATGTTAATGTATTTTGTCAAAGGCCTGTCACTCATCTCAGGAACCACATGTCCTTGTAGTGGTAACAGACTGAGACTACTGACTTCTTCCTGATTTCATCTAATGAGGGTCTCTAATGGAGCCCATAAGAGCAGTTGGGTGGCACAGTGGATAGAATACTAGGCATGGAATCAGGAAGACTCATCTTCCTATGTTCAAATCTGGTCTCAGACACTTACTAGAATTGTGACCCTCGGTAAGTCACTTAACTCTATTTGTCTCAGTTTCCTTAGATATAAAATTATCTGGAGAAAGAAATGGCAGACAGTTTCAGTGTCTTTAAGCAAAAAATAACCCCAATGGTGTCAGTAAGAGTCAGACACAACTGAAATAACTGAACAATAAAAGGGTATCCCATATGCTTTACCTTCTAAGATAACAGCATAATATTTAAAAATTAGAATTTGAATCACAGAATTTCAGCAGCACAGAATATCAAGAATAATGGTGTAGATTCCAGTAATATCATCATGAGATCTTGATATCTGGGGATTCACGCTTACCAGCAAACTCAATTTTTAAACTAAAAGAACTGTTACAATCTTGACATTACTAATGCCCGCATGGACCAAAAAAAAAAATGAGGAGTGAGTGAATTAAAGATATAACATTGAGTAGTATCAAAATAAAATCCACAAAGTTTCCCAAAGAATCTGATAAAAACATTATCATAGCTAAGATCTTAGAAAAGAAGCATAAAAGAGAGCTGAAAGTGCTCAAAGAAGCCCTGGAGCTCATCTAATCCAACACCCTCATTTGATTGATGAGGAAACTCAGGCCTAAGTGGAGAAGTGACTTGCCCATGGTGACACACTAATAAGTGCAGGAAGTGGGAAACTGAAGCTGTGAGAATGTTGTGAAGGGATCACTGAGCTGGGAGTCAGGAATGCTGAGTTTTAATCCATGCAAATCATTTAAAGTCTCCAGGCTTCAGTGTCTTCCTTTATAAAATGATGAGCTTGGACCCAATTACATAGGTCACTTTAAATTCAGCATCATCTGTGTCATGGCTTGCCTATGATGAAACAAGTGCTAAGTGTTAGAGCTAGAGTTCAAACTTGCATTCCTGCTCTCCAGTTCTAACATGTTCTCCTCCATACCCTGCTGCAAGCCTAGATAGAATCTAACAGATTAGTTTATAGAAGTGCTATCCTATCACACACTTGTGCACAGCATTTCTTAGATTATAGGGTAAATTGTTTGATGCTTTTTAAAATCCAATTTATGTGATTCTAGAGCAAATAAGTAATTTCTAACCCATTTGCAAACAACCATTTAGCACTTATTGTAGGGTCCGGTCATGGTTCAGGCATTGGGTAGTGTGCCAATCATAATTTAGTAAGAGGATACATAAAAGAAGAAATGTGGAAATCATTTGAATGTGGGCATATGAATGATTTACTGCTGCTCTCTTTCAAAATTGCCATTTTAATAGCAAGTCTACTTGAAGCCTAGAATAGGGAGTGGAAATTTGGCTTGAGGACATTTGAACCTTGGTACCTATATTTAAGAATTAATACAAACTCAAGAAAAACAACCATATATTATTTAGTCTTATCATGAATTGCAGCTAATTCCAGAATTGAACCTATTATGGCTTGTTTTCATGTTGATTTTGGCTCAAGCAATAAGGCAGCTGAATCATGTTGATAGGGTGACTATTA
>CM053601.1:57139808-57160192 GCA_028646575.1 Pseudocheirus occidentalis
GTCCTCATCAAGTCACACTCTGACTGTAGAACAGTCCCAGAACCCCTGAAAGTATCAGCAAGTCCCCTTTCCAGGATTTCTGTGAACATACAACAAGAAAGTCCTTCTTCAGGGCTTCTGCACCAACAGCCAAGTTCCAGGACCTCTACAACAGCAGCACTGTTAACCATCTGGTGAATCTGGAAAAACAACATCGAAATAGACAGACAAAATACCGGCATCACAGCCATGCCTCCTCAGTTCTCAGCAGCTCCAGGTGGCAGTTCTCAAAAGTCCTGGACAGCTCCAATGGGCTCTCAACAGCAACTCAGGCTTCATGATGCTGGATACTGCTCTCCCCAAAAGTATTTCTTCATCTGGCCTTCTCTGGGCCTGAGCCTTCCTTTCCATTCATGGCTCCTCCCAGGTCAGTCCCCTTTCTTCACGTCAACAAGTCCATCCCACAAGTGGGATTCACAAGCTCTGGGTCTTAATACTCAACCCAAAAGCCAAGTCAATTCAGGGGCATCTCCAGATTTCATTACCATTACAAATAGGAAAAGAAGAGATCAGTGAGGGAGCAGAAATGGAAGTGGGGGTGGTAAGAATCTGTTCAAGATGATAGTGTGGAAGGGGACTACTTGTGCATGTGAAGTGAATTACCTTGACAAGGAAAAAGGCCTTTTCTTCTTGGGAGACAGGAATGAAGGAGGATAAGGGTGAGGGAGGTACCTGAGTTATATGAGGTCATGAAGAGATAACTCTAGACAAATGAAAACATCTGTCTAGATGGGAAGGAAAAGGGAGGGGGAGGTGAAGGAGCTCAAGAAGCATAATGAAAAAAAGGTAGAAGGAGAACTAGGAGTATCATATCTCAATCTATACAACATAGAAGTAATTATCAAAGTGCTTAAGAGAATGTAGCAGCAAGCACCCTAGCTTACTCAGGATCACTGCTAGCACAGGTTTGCACCATAGGATACCCAGGATGGCTGCTAGTACAGGTTCTTTGATTTGCTTTTCTAAAGGATAGCAAGTCAAAAAGGGTTAGCAATTTTACTTTAATCAAACATATGTCATTTATCTAGTTCACAGAGAAAAGCAACACCCTGAAATTTAGAGAAAATGGAAACAGCAGTTAAAAGCAGAGAAAAAATAAAGAGAGAGAAACAGACCAGTAGACAGGGCTTCCAGCTGTCTGACCATTACATCCATATCTAATTAGTTACCAGAGAGAGAAGCACCAACATCTGGGTTTTCAAAGCCAGGGGGCTCAACAGCTGCCCAGAGTCTCCTCTGGCCAAATCACACAACTCTTCCCATAAATGAGTCCCAAAGCAAAACCTCACATCAGGGTATATATCACCTCCTCCAGGGTTAGAGAACATCACAACCCTTGTGACCCACTGCCCAATTACAAAGTAACAAAGTGTGGGCATTCCCAAAAAACAAGCCTCCTGCCGTAGGCTCCATTTGACCACATATAGCCTATCAGGGAGCAGAGTATATTTTCAAATCAGGGAAGGTCCTCAAATTCACTTAAGCCTATCAAGGGGCCAAGGTGCAGGGAAGGTCTGCAGATTCCTGTTACTATTACAAAGAGAAAGGAGGAAATAATTCAGGTAAGGGGTCTACCAGTTTAAATGCTTAGAATCAGGAAAGGAGTGTGTTGGATTGTCTCCTTTAATGAAAAGCAAGGCAAATATCATTGGACCACAGAGTACATGGAAAAGGTGTAATGTGTAAAAGACTAAAAATCTGGAAATGTGGGTGGGAAAAATGATAAAGGACTTTTAATACAAGAGAATTTTTATATGTAACTCTAGAGGTGACAGTGAAGAGAAAAGGAAAGAGGACAATTGACATTTTTTAAACATTTGCTAAGTGTCAGGCATTACCTCACATGACCTACTAGAGTTTATTGAGTAAGGAGGGTGACATGAAGGGAAAGAAAACAAGAGGAAAAAGTCTTCGTAGGCAGTTTCTCTGATGAAGGTCTCATTTCATGTATGTATATATGCATGTGTACAGACAGAGATATGAAATGAAATGAAATCTTTATAGATATAGACATAGACACATTTGTATGTTTGTGTGTCTGTGTATATATAAACATACACATAGATATATAAAATTGACTAAATTTGTGAGAATAACAAATATTTGATAGTTGATAACTGGCCAAAAGATATAAAGAGCTAATTCTCAGGAGAAGAAATCCAAGCTATCTATAATTATGTGGGGCAAAATTCACTAAATCACTAATAATCAGAAAAATACAAATTAAAACAAATTTCAGGTTCCACTTCACACTAATTGGATTTGAAAAGGTGAAAAAAAAAGAAAAATGACAAATGTTACAAGGGTTGTGGGAAACGAAGTATATTCATGCACTGTTCAAGCAGCTGTCCATTGACCTAGTCATTCTGGAAAACAATATGGAACTGTGCCCATAACATTTCTAAACTGAAAATACTACATAGTTACTAAATACAAGAAGTGAGATTTAAACATAAATACCTTTCCTGACTCCAGGACCAACCTTTGTGATTACATTGGACTGATGTTCTTAAAGCTAGTTTCTTTATCTGTAAAAACCTGAAAGTCAGAATAGATGGTGTAAAAAGCTCCTTTCCATCTTTAAATCTTACATTTTTATAACCAAACCAGGAAACAGATTAAGACTTCCTCATCATGAGCATCAACTGCTTCCCAAAATAGATTTTTAGCCTCCTAATCACTTAAAGATAATGATATGTGTATAATTGGTCATATACACAAAAACAAAGAATTTAAATGAGAAATCTCCAATCCTGAGGGATGCAGGGGAAAATTCCTTTTAGGAAAAAAATATTCTTTATATATTGTCTTATCACACAAATTTTGGGAAATAACTGAGAGAATTTATAGTAGTCCCTCTTTCCATTTATTTAGCTGCTCATTTGGGGAAAGGGAAGACTTCAAAGTGAGATGAATCAATCCCTTCTCCTAAGAACACATATATTCACATGGAATTGAAAAATTTGAAAAGTAATATAGTATAATAAATATTGAAAAAATACATCTTACAAATATTGATGTTGATTTGAAAATAAAGTAAACCATACTTTGTTTTAAAAAGAGTTTTATCTGGGGGGGGGCCTAGGTGGTGCAGTTAATAGAGTACTAGCCCTGGAGTCAGAAGGATCTGAGTTCAAATCCAACCTCAAACACTTGACACGCTTACTAGCCATGTGACCTTGGGCAAGTCACTTAACCCTAATTGCCCTGCTTTCCCCCTCCAAAAAAAGGGTTTTTATCAAATTAATAAATTTGTGATGTGTTCCTCAGTCCTAAGCACCACTTAATTTTTATGACAATTAAGTATGATTTCTTTGAGTGAATCTTATTTTAAATCAAATATTATTTTTTCTTTTTTTAATCAAATATTATTTTGATTTCCAGAGAAACTTATTGAATTATAATTTAAAAACACTATTGTTTAGATGTAAGACAACCTGTAAAGAGACCAACATAAGAATACCAACTCTTTTAAAACACTGGAAATTTATGTCAAGACAAAAGATAATCTATTACCCTTGATTTGTGTTCTCTTTCATGTTTAAATCATTAAACACAATGTTCTATATATCAGCAAGCCTGGTCCTTTATCTCTTTTATTTTCATGTTTTTGAGACTAGGAGAGGAGGAGTGCTAGAAAGAGGAGATAAGGAGAAAATTAATCAAAAACACCAACCTCTGTCACCCTTGAGATGAGAAATTCCTAACTGAGCTGTAGCAGGGGAAGATGATACTACATCATCACCAATTTGAGGTCGGAACCATTTAAGACATCCTTAATATATTCATCAGCCTTCTATTATCTCCCTTTTGAGGCTTAGCTGTACAGCCTCCTCCACTTCACTATCCATTAAAATCCATCACTAAGACCTTGAAAGGGAGTACTGTTGCCTACGGTGTAAATGAAAGCATTAAAACATGACCTTCAGCCCAAGGAAAGTTGTCAAGAATGTCTAGAATAGAATAATGTGGTTCTTGTACTTCCCCTCTAGCAAGAATTCTAAGGTACTTATGCTATTAATTGATACCAATTCAGCTTATATGCATTGATGAGTATCAAGTCAAGAAGTATTGATTGAACTACCAAGTGCTTAGTTAGCAATTCTAAGAGCTGGAAAGGTTACAAGGGAAGTATGAGATATGCTTCTAGTTACTGAGTAGTTTTTAGTCTGGTAAGAATGGATAGAGAGAATAGCCATTTGGCCTAGGTTCAAGACCTGCTTCTGACACGTATGCATGACCATGGACAAGTTACCTAACCAATCATTTACTGTATTAAGCAACTTTCTAAAACTATTAGTTGCAAAGGAGATGCTGATCTACATTGGTAAGGGGACTACTTCACTGGAAGTACCCTACACTAATGAAATTAGAATCCCTATTTCTTAATAAGTAAAAAAGATGAAAATTAATAACCAGTAAGAGGGTTGGTCTTGTAGTCAGGAAGACCCAACTTAAGGCCTTGTCTCAGAAGAAGGAGCATGATATAATAATAATAGAGCAATGAATTTGAGTTTGAAGCATGACTTTGCCACTTAATTCCTGAGTAACTTTAATCAAATCAATAAACTTTTCTGAGCCTAACTTTCTTCATCTCTAAAATAAAATGTTTGAACTAGATAACTGCTAAGATCCCATCTAATGCTTGATGTATGAACTTATGACCATTACTCTATATGACTATGGACAAGTCATTTAACCTCTCAAATGACCCCAGATGATACTCTTATCAGTTTACATTACTGAAAGTAGTTTCCACATTAAGAATTGCCCCCACCTGACATGAGACAAGAAAGGAGTCTGCAATTAGGAGGATAGAAAGGAGGATAGATAAAGGACATCCCTAGGACACCACCAAAAGGGACAGATTGAAGGAGTTCATTCAAACCTATGGATCATTTGGTAACTTCCAGTACAATCAAGCCAGATTTTATAGACCTTTATTAAGTATATTATAGTAGATAGAGAGCTAACCTTGGTGCCATGAAGCACTGGGTTCATTTCCTGCCTCTAATAAATAATGGCCATGTAACCTCAGACTTCACTTAACCTCTCAGGGCTCAAGGCAATTCCTAGACTACTGCAGAAAAAAATAATGATAAATTGTTAGGAAAAAGTTTTATCATCTAGGTGCAAAGGCATAAAATGCATATAGAAGGAGATCTCTGCAGGCTTAGGAAACTATAATAACATAGTTTATGTTCTATTGTATTTTTATTTATTTTCCAATTCCATTTTAATACAGCTTTGCAGTTCCTATCCCTCTTTCTCATTTAGTATCCACTATATTCAAGGCATTGTGCCAGACACAGAAGATGCAAAACTGACAAAAAACAATTGACTGCCCTCAAGGAGCTTGCACTTTACAGGATAATATATTTAAACAGATAAATGTATTATCATTTGAGGAGGAAAAGAAAATAAATAGGAGGATCAGGAAAAAGTTTCCAATAAAATTAGCATATGAGTTTAATTTTAATGAGTTAGATGTTATGAAGGAGAGCATTCATGACTTCATATGTCTAACAAGCATCCTATTGCTTGCCTCTCAATGGATGGGGAAGGGACTAGAAGGAGGGAAAGAATTTGGACCTCAAATTTTTAGAAAATGAATGTAAAATGTAGTTTCAAAAGTAGGGAGATCATTACAGGCAGGAATGAGGAACAAGGAACTGCTTATCAAAGACCTAATGGCAAGAAGTGGTGTACTGAGTGTAATGAATTGCTGGCCAGTAGGTAAATATGACTAGAAGACAGAGTGAATGAAGGGAAGTAATGTAAAATAAATGTTCTAGGTAAACTAGAACCAGACTGTGAAGGACACTAATGGTCAATCTGTAGAGTTTCTTTTTTGTACTAGAATACCGAATCACTTAAGATTCTCAAGTAACAAGATGACATAGTAAGCAGAGTTGTGATGTGATCAGTGATCCTGAGAATGACATTGATGGTTTGGTATTTTAGGAAAATGATGTTGGTAGCTATGTGGAGAATAGTTTGGATATTGTAAATATTAGAAGCTGTGAATACATTTAGGAGATTATTATAATAGTCCAGATGATAGGTGATGATGAGAGCTTGAACATTTGTGATGAGATTTGTGGAGAGAATGGAATGGATTTGAAGAGGTATTACAGAGGAAGAGTCTAAAAGATTCTTTAGCACTCGTTTGTCTTTCAAAACCAAGCAGCCCTGTAGTATCCAGTTATACCTCAGGTGGTGTTGTATCATGTTGTTGCTAATACTCAGTATATTTTTTTTGATTTCCATTGTACATGTAATTCAAGGACTCTCATAAAAGTCATGAGTATACTTCCTTGACATAAATGAAAGTCAAATTTCGACTCTATTGACCACTTGCAGGTCAACATAGAATAAATTACTGGGATCACTGAATAGTTGGTGTTTAAGACAACTAAGATAACCAAACTATGAATGAATTCTATCATGTGCTCAAAAACACTTCATACCAGAAATGTTCAACAACAAAAATCAAGTATTGAGAAATACATAGCTGTCAAAAAGAATTCAACTATATTTTCAGTTTGCTGTTGTGCTGTTCCTGACATGTTCTCCCCTTGAAGAATTTGTTAGATAAAACATTGACTTCACAGTAAAATCTTCATATGATACTTAGACTTTAACAGACTAAAACATTGATGCAAAGTTTATAGATTTATGTTTAAGAAATTAACTGTGATGCAATATACATTTTTACATTGGTTTTCACATGATATTTATTTCTGGTTTTATCTATTCCCTTCAGCAAAGAGCCTTTCCTTATATATTAAACATTTTTGTTTAAAAATACTGGAATTAGTGGCAGATTAAAGACAGGAACTCATCTGAACTCTCCAACAAACCCACCCAAAGACCTTTAAAAATCACTCTAAACAAATTCTAGAGCAACAGAACCCACAAAATGAAGGAGTGAAACAAATTTCCAACCTGAGACAACTTGGAAGGTCAGCAGGAAAGGATTGTTGCAACTAGGTGAGAGTGGAGCACAGTCCAACACAGGCCATGCCAGCACAGCCCCAGTAACAACAAACCAGGAGCAGGTCTTGGGAGTGACAGAATCAGCAACAGCAGCAGCAGCAGGGGCTGCTTCTGGAACTCTCAGTCCACAGATGGTAAGAGGGTCAAACAACTGATCAGAAGGAGATTATAGGGATGCTAGCACTGAAGCAGGACTGTGCTGCTTTGTCCATATTCAGATACAGGTGACAGCCCTGAGTGGCAGTCCTGGAGGAGCATTAGCACACAAGAACTTGTAGCTACAGTGAAGGGGGGACCCTTCCCACAGTTCCAGAGCAGAAAAGAGTGCTTGTGGTCACTCACAGACTACAGCATGGTCCAGAAGAGTAATAAATACCTCTCCTTAGGTCATACTACCATGGAAGAACTGAAAACTTACAAGTCCCTAGAAGTATCTCTGAAAATGTTGCACAAAACCCCTGAATTTTGAGAAAATGTGCCATCTACCCTGGAAGCAGAGCTTTGCCTTAACATAGAATTAAAAGTCTAAAATGGGAAAAATAGCTCTTGCTATAGAAAGTTACTATGGTGACAAGAAAGCTCAAAACACACACTTAGAAAAAGGCTACAAAGTTAAAGCTCCTACATCCAAACCCTCTACGAAAAATATGAATTGGTCTTAGTCAATGGAAGAGCTCAAAAAGGATTTTGAAAATCAAGTAAAAGATAGGAAAATGGGAAAAAGAAATGACAGTGATACAAGAAAATCATAAGGAACAAGTCGAGATCTTGGTAAAGGAGACACAAAAAGTATTGAAGAAAATATATCTTTAAAAAACAGACTAGGCCAAATGGTAAAAGAGGTCCAAAAAGCCAGTGAGAAGAGTACCTTAAAAATCAAAATTGGGCAAATGGAAAAGGAGGCCCAAAAGCTCACTGAAGATAATAATTCCTTAAAAAATTTAAACGGATAATAACAAAATTCATCTGTAAGTACAAAAGGTCCATAATATCAAGGTTATTAATGAAAAGAAATGCTAGGGAAGGTGGGCCTGTCATACCAGATTTTCAACTGTATTATAAAGCAGCAATCATCAAAACGACTTGGTACTGGCTAAGAAATAGAGTGGTGGATCAGTCTAATATATTAAGTACATAAGACACAGTAGTCAATGACTATAGTAACCTACTATTTGTTAAACCCAAAGACTCCAGCTTCTGGAATAAGAATTCACTTTTTGACAAAAACTGCTGAGAAAACTAGAAAATAGTGTAGTAGAAACTAGGCATAAACCAATATCTTACTGCATACCAAAATAAAGTCAAAATGTATTCATGATTTAGATATAAAGGCTGATACTACAAGCAATCTGGAAGAGTATAAAGTCAAGTATGAGCAACTTTCCAGAAGAATGCTACTGTGAACAGCTTTTAAGGTTCTGATTACATAGTATAGTAAAACTCTATTCAATAACAAATCAGAGCAAAACATTCACAGTTAATCAAGGTACAACATTCACAATGTTACAACTTAATCACAGATAATCAAAATACAACATTCACAATAACTTATCTCTAAGATGGCTACATGCTTTTCACAACAGTGATCACAAAGTTTTGAACAAAGTACATTCATTTAGTCACCTCAATCATTTAGTAACTCATCAAAGTTCTCCATGCATGTGGCACACCAAATTACAAATCAATTGCTATTCAGTCATCATTCACTATTCAATCATCAGAAAATACACAAGCCCTCCACCCCTAGATCACTAGTAAATTACAATTTCTCAGTCAGTATACAGTTTCCAAGTAAAGTCTTCTTTCACCTTGACTCAGGGTAGTCTCTCAGATTACCTGGATCCCCTTCCATGGTCCCAGGTCCTACCTGGATTCACCAAAATGTCACCTGGGTTCAAAGGCAGACAGGTCCCAGATCCTTGTCCATCTCTCCATGCACTTCCTGTTCCACACTGAAGCTCACAGTATCCAGTCCACCTAAAATCCTTCATAGTCTCTGTTCCCAGAAAGGTAAGACTTAACAAAGCCACAAACAAGTTCATAAAAAGTATGAACATCACAGTCATGCTTTCTCAGTCTGTGGTAGCTCCAGCTGGCCCTTGGATTCAGCAGCTCCATACCAGAAACTCCAGCTGGTTCCCAGAATCAAAATCATTTCACCCAGGTTTCCAAAATCAAAATCATTTTCTCTAGCTTGAGGGGCCTTACCTCTTCAGCCTCCCTGGCAGCAGCAGCTTCTGCCTCTGTAAATCTTGCTCCAATAACATCTGTCTGATGCTTCTCCTTATATACACGTGGTATTAGCACCTTCCTGTTCAGCCAACACCTTCCTGTTATGTCAGTAACAGGGGTTCATACCTTGTTTTCTTTAACAGAAGTTTGATTAATTACTAAGTGCTAAGTATTCATTACCTTTGTCAATAAAAAGGGATCAAATTACATTGCTATTACAGAAAGCAAAGAATAGTTTACCTGTCAGATTTATGGAGAAGGGAAGAATTTATGACCAAACAAGATAGAGAGCATTACAAAATGCAAAATGGATCATTTTGATTATATTAAATTGAAATGTTTTTGTACAAAGCCAATGAAACCAAGATTAGGAAGGAAACAGAAAATTGGGAAAGAATTTTTATGACCAGTGTCTCTGATAAAAGGGCTAATTTCTGAACTATACAGAGAACTGAGTCAAGGAATTCAAGTCATTCCCCAACTGATAAATGGTCAAAGGATATGGATATGCAGTTCTCAGAGGAAGAAATTAAAGATATGTATAATCATATGAAAAAAATGCTCTCAATCACTATTGATTAGAGAAATTTAAATCAAAACAAGACTTAGGTACCACATCTCACCTATCAGATTGACTAACCTGACAAAATAGGAAAATTATAAATAATGGAGGAGGTGTGGGAAAATTGATACACTAATACATTTTTGATGGAGTTGTGAATTGATACAACCACTCTGGAGAGCAATGTAGAACTATGTCCAAAAGACTATAAAAATATGCATACCCTTTGATCCAGTAATGTCACTTCTAGGGTTGTATCCCAAAGAGATCATACAAATGGGAAAAGGACCCATATGTGCAAAAATATTCATAGCAGCTCTTTTAGTGGTGTAGAATAATTGGGAATTAAGGGAATGCCCATCAATTGGGGAATGCTAAACAAGTTGTGGCATATTAATGTAATGGAATGCTATTGTGCTATAAGAAATTAAGAACAGATGGACTTCAGAATAACCTGGAAGGACTTATATGAACTGATGCTGAGTGAGGGGAATAGAACCAGGAGATCATTGTACACAATTATAGAACCATTGTATCTGTGATGACTAATTTGATAGACTTGGCTCCTCTCAACAATACACAGTTCCCAGACAACTCCAAAAGACTCATATTGGAAAAAGCTATCCACATGAAGAGAAAGAATTGCAGAGCCTGAATGCAGATTGAAACAAACTATTTGCTCTCTCTTCTTTTTTGTTTTCTTTCTTCTTTCTTGTGTTTCATTCCATTGACTATAATTCTTCCTTAAAACAACTAAAATGAAAATATGTTTAATGTAAAGGTATCTGTAGAACCTATATCAGATTGCATGTTTTCTAGGGGAGAGGGGGAGGAGAAGAAGGGGAAGAAAATTTGGAACTCAAAAGCTTGTGGAGCTGAATGTTGTAAACTAAAAACAAATAAATTTATTTTTAAAATTCAAATGGAGCAATTGGAAGCTAATGACTTTATGAGAAATCGAGAAACAATAAAACTTTTAGAAGACAATATGAAATATCTTATTGGACAAAACAACTGACCTGGAAAAATGATCCAGGACAGATACTTTAAAGCTGTGATCAAAAGAAGAACCTATAATAAAAAAAGAATAATCTTTCAAAAAAATTATCAAGGAAAACTGTCCTTTCATTCTAAAACCAGGGGGTAAAATAAAAATTGAAATAACCCACTGATCATTTCCTGAAAGAGATTCCAAAATAAAAAGTGCCAGGAATATTATAGACATATTTCAAGGTTCCTAGGTCAAGGAGAAAATATCACAAGTAGTCAGAAAGAAACAATTGAAGGATGATGGGGCCACAGTTATAACAACACAAGGTTTAGCAGCTTTTACATTAAAGCACCAGAGATCTTGGAATATAATATTCCAAAGGAGAAAGAGCTAGGATTACAGCCAAGAATCACCTACCTAGAAAAGTGGAGCATAATTCTTAAGGGGTAAAAATGTATCTTCAATGAGATAGAGAACTTGCAAGCATACTTGATGAAAAGACCAGAGCTAAATAGAAAGCTTGACTTTCAAATACAAGACTCAAGAGAAGCATAAAAAGGTAAACAGGAAAAGGAAATCATAAGGGACTTAATAAAGTTAGACTGTTTACATTCCTGCATTGAAAGATAATATTTGTAACTCATAAGACTTTTTCATTATTATGGTAGTTAGAAGGAAAATATATAGACAGAGGGTACAAGTATGAGTTGAATATAAATGCATGATATCTAAACATAAAATTAAGGGGTGAGAGAGGAAAGTACTGAGAGAAAGGGAAAGTCAGATGTAGAATGGGTTAAATTATCTCACATAAAAGAGGCAAGCAAAAGCTTTTACTGTGGAAGGGAAGAGGAGGGAGACGAAGGAGAGTGAGTGAAGATTACTTTTATCAATATTGGCTGAAAGAGGGAATAATATACCTATTCAATTGGTACAGAAATCTATCTTACCCTACAGGAAATAAGAAGGGTAAGAGGATGAGAGAAAAGGGAGGGTAATAGAAGGAAGGGCAGACTGGGAGAGGGGATGATCAGAAGGAAAACACTTTTGAGAAGGGACCTGGTGAAAGGAGAAAGAGAAGAGAATAAATGGAGGAATAGCATGGAGGGAAATATGGTTAGTAATATTAACTATGAAAAAAATTTTGAAGCAAGTTTCTCTGAAAAAGGACCTCATTTCTTAAACATATAAAGAACAGAGTCAAATTTCTAAAAATAAGAGCTATCCCCAATTGATAAATTATCAAAAGGTATGATCAGTTTTCAGATGAAGTAAACAAAGCTATCTATAGCTGTATGTGGAAAAAATACTCTCACTATTGATTGAAGAAACTCAAATTAAAGCAATTCTGAGGTACTACCTCATACCTATTAGATTGCTTAATAGGGCAAAAAAGGTAAATGACAAATGTTGGAGGGGATGTGGGAAAAATTAGACATTAATGCATTGTTGGTTGAATTCTGAACTGACTGAAACTTCCCTTAGAGTAATTTGGAACACTGCCCAAAAGGGATAAAACTATGCATATCATCTCTGACCTAGCAATACCACTACTAGATCTGTATCTCAAAAGAAGTTAAAAATGAAGAGGAAAAGGATCTATATGTACAAATATATATGCAGCTCTTTTCTGGGGGCAAAGAATTGGAAATTGAGGGGATGCCCATCAATTGGTGAATGGCTGAACAAGTTGTGATATGTGGTTTTGATGAAATACTCTTGTGCTATAAGAAAGGATGAGTAGGACGCTCTCAGAAATATCTGGAAAGACTTACATGGGCTGATGCAAAGTGAAATGAACTGTGTACCAAGTAACAGCCATATTGTAAGATGATCAGCTGTGAATAACAGCTGTTCTCAGGAATACAACAGTCTAAGGTGACTCTGAAGGACTTATGATGAAAAAAAAAAAGGCTATTGGTTCCCAGAGGAAGAACTGATTTTTCCTGAATACAGATTTAAGCATACTTTTTAAAATTTATTTTTCTTGAGATTTTTGGTCCATGTTTTCTTATACAACATGACTATTATGGATATGTTTTGCATAACTATACAAATATAACCTATATCAAACTTCTTGCTTTCTCAATGAGGTGAGCTGCGGAGGAAGTAAGGGAGAGAATTTATAATTCAATATTTCAAAAATGAGAGTCCAAAATTGTTTTTACATGGGGAAAATTTTTTTAAATAGTTAAAAGTAATAAAAATAAATTTAAAAATAAAAATAAAATACAAAAAATTGGAATTAAACACATCAATTGCATTTCAAAGAGCATGCAAATTTCTGCACATATAGACTTCATATTTCCAATAAAAGGAGATAGATATTTTCATTTCTTCTCCTGGATCATCGTTGGTCATTATAATTATACAGCATTCAATCTCATTCTGTTATTCTTTCCACTTTTACTTTTATATATTGTTTCCATAGTTCTGTTTACTCCACTCTGAATTTGTTCATGTCTTCCAATGTTTCTATGAATTCCTCCTAGCCATCATTAATTATCAGGTAATAATATTGGATTTTTTTCAGGTGCCACATTTTTATTTAACCAGTTCTCAGTCAATGGGTTCCTACTTTCCTATTCTTCACTCACACACACAATATTTTCAACATTTCCTTTATTTATTAATATGTGAGACCTTTGACCTTCATAGGTTATATTCCTATTGATGAAATCTTTAAGCAAAAGGTTGTGGACAGTTTAATAACTTCTTTTTATATAGTTTTTGGAATATGCTCAAGACAGATACATACATAGGAGTTGACCTAAGTTAGTTCTGAGATTGTTTCCAGATCTGAGTTCTAGAAGTTTATGAAAATTCCCTTTCAGATACATAGAACTGATTTTAACCTAATATCTTGCAAATATAATATTTAATATTTAATTGAAGGATCCAAACAAGTATGAACATTTGCCTTTTGTCCTAAAGGAGAGGGTTCAGAAACTGATACACAAGTCAGAAAGAGTAAAAAACAGAGAAAGAAAATTATAGACCAATTTCATCAATGAATATGGATTCAAAAATATTAAATAGAATACTAGCTAAGAAATTACAAAATGTATTACGAAGATTGTGTAATTGTGATCAAGTGAGATTTATAACAGGAATGCAGGGATGGTTTAACATAAAGAAAACTATTAACATAATTATTAAATAAATAATAAAAGTTTTAAAAATCATATGACCATAGCAATAGATGCAGAAAAACTTTTAATGAAACACAACATTCATTTCTTTTTAAAAAATTAAGAAATCTCTGCATAGTAGAGATTGTTGAAAGGAAAGGATAGAATTCAGTCCATAATTTAAATACAGAACTTGATTTTTTAAAATCAAATTGGAAGACTCTGGATATTCTTTTGTCTACTTTAAATGATATTTTATTTTTTTCAATTATGTATAAAGACATTTACATTTCTAATATTCATTTTATATAAAATTTTGTGTTCTAGATTTTCACCTTCTTTCTTCTCCCCCAAGATGGTAATAAATTTGATAAAGGTTATAAATGCACAATCATGTAAAACGTATTTCCATATTAGGCATGTAGTGAAAGAAGACATAGAATAAAAGGAAAAAAAACATGAAAAAAATTAAGTGAAAATAGTATGCTTCAATATGCATTCAAACTCCATCAGTTCTTTCACAGGATGTAGATAGCATTTTCTATCATAAATCTTTTGGACTTGTCTCTGATCATTGTATTGTGGATAAGAGCTAAATCAATCATAGTTCACATTGCACAGTGTTGCTATCACTACAAATGATATTATTCTGGTCCATTTTGCATTGGTGCATATAAGTCTTTCCAGGTTTTCCTGAAATCTGCCATGGTTTGCCATTTCTTATAGCACAATAGATTCCATTATATTCATGTACCACAACTTGTTTAGTCATTCCCCAATTTCCAATTCTTTGTACCACAAAAAGAGTTGCTTTAAGTATTTAGGCTCTTGTCCCTTTTTTGATCTCTTTGGGATTCCAAATTGCTCTCCAGAATGGTTGGATTAGTTCAAAAATCCACCAATAGTGCATTAGTGTCCCAATTTTCCCACATCCTCTCCAACATTCATTATTTTTTCATTTTTGTCATACTAGTCAATCTGATAGATATGAGGTGGTACCTCAAAGTTGTCTTAATTTGTAATTCTTTGCAATTTGGTCTATAATACGTAATTTAGAGCATTATTTTATAGGACTATAGATAGCTTTTTTCCATCTGAAAACTGCCTGTTTATATCCTTGTAACCATTTATCAACTGAAGAATGAATTGTATTCTTGTAAATTAAACTCAGGTCTCTATATATTTGAGAAAGGAGGTCTTTGTCAGAGTCATTTGCTGTAAAAATTGTTCCCAAGCTTTCTGATGTCCTTTTAATATTGGATGAATTGTTTTATTTGTGTAGAACTTTTAAAATTTAATATAATAAATTTAATATGCTATATATTACAATAGACAAAATATTGTTTATATTAAACATATATCATATATCCTATAAATATATTAATTTATATTAATTATTTATTTATATGATATTATATAAATAACATATTTTGTTTGACGGATCAAACAGATAAGCAGAGAACTGAAGAAATAAGTCATAGATGGCTTCTTCAGAGTGTTCCTTTTTCATATATATTATATCATACATTAATATAATATAGTAACATACATAATATTGATATATTATGTAAATATACAAAATTTCATAATGATTTCTATCTCCTGTTTGGTAATAAATTCTTCTTCATAGGTAAACTATTCCTTATTCTCTTAATTTGTTTATAGTATCACCCTTTATGTCCAAATCATATATTCAACATATATGAAATTTTGTGTTGGCTTTGATAACTTTCTCTAACTTTTAAAAATTCATATAAAGATTTAATGACTGAATTCTTAAACAAAAATGCTGAATAAATTTGAACAGAAACATTCTATGTCTCCATGACCAATAACAAAAGTACTGCATTTTGAAGTAATAGAAATCCTACAGAATTTTACTGTGTTAGAAAATCTTTCTAGAAAATAACTGGGTCATTTTCTATAAGAGCAAGAAATTTTAGGAAGAAAAATTATGCACTCCATATCCCTGTCCATTATTTAATACTACTCCCTTGCTTGTCCTGTGAAGAAATACCTTTCACCTCTAAACCATCCTTGACTTTAGTTCATATAGAAGTTACTGTTCTACTATTTTCACCTTGAATTCCTAAATTCTAATAGTTGTATCCTCTACCTGTATCATAGGATCAAAGTGAAATTCCCACATATTGCTGCAGCATCAAATCTATCTGTGGAAGAAACTTAAAAGATCATCTATTTAGTTCATGATCTCCTATTCCTGTCTATCCCCAAAAGAATAGGGCATAGTTTAAAAAAACAAAAAACAAAAAACCTCCAAACCACACTGTCCTCAGGAATTTCTCCTATATTCTTCTTCTCTTATGTCTGTCTTTCTGTCTCTTCTCTGTCTTCTCTGTCTCTCTCTCTCCCTGTTTCTTTCTCTGTCTGTCTCTTTCTCTATGTCACTCTGTATCTCTCTGTCTCTGTCTCTCTCTGTCCCCACCCTGCCCCCCTCTTCGTGTCATATGTATGATTGTCTAGAAAGAATCACTTAAAGATCTTCTTTTTAAAGATCTACTATATTGTTAGTAAAATAAAAGTAAGGCTGGCTCAATATTGCCCCCAGGTGACTTTTATAAATCACAAATTCCAGCAAAAGAAGAGGTCTAGCATTTGCACCCTAAGGAATCACACCTCACTAGGTCTGTAACACTGTTTTAGTCTGCACTTTTAAAATTTATACACAGCAAAATGCCCTTCTCTGAGATCAACCACATATGTTAATATAAAATGTCAATCAGGATTTTTTAAAAAGGGAAAAAATAAAATCAGAGAACAGATTATAAAATTTTGTTTGACATAGCAAATAGATAAGCAGAGAATTGAAGAAATAAATCCTAGAGAGTGTCTTCAGACTCCCAGCAAGCAGTTAGTGTGCCTTTTTCATACGAGGGGACCCTGAGGCTGGCAAGGAATCCTCTACCTTTAGTTCACAGTTTCAAATGCAAGTGTCCTCTCAGCTTTTTGACATGGTCTCCAGACCCAGATTCCACTTCCTCTTTCTTTCTGATTTCTCCTTTTCCCTTAAATTTCCTGCCACACTGAGTTAGACTTCTCTATACAGTCTCAAGGGTTTTCTAGTACAAACCAGAGAGTTTAACTAAGGATTTCCCCCTCTTTCTAGTCTAGAGATGTGGGGAGGAGGAAAGGGCAAAAGAGACTGACCAAGAGGAAATATAACAATGAGATTATACATTTTGAATTCATAGAAAGCTTTAATGTCATCAAATACAATCCCTCATTTTGCAGTTGAGGAAAATGAAATCCTGAGAGTTTAGTACTATCCCTATCTGTTAAAACAAAATCAGCTCCTATTTAGTCCTTCCTAATGGACACATACCAAGAAGGAAGAGGATTCAGGCCCCTCAAGAGAAACAGCTCCATTTCTGGCTGTCAGATGGAGTGAAACTTATATTTCTTGCTTATGATTAAGTCCGGATGCCTGATTCTAGTTACCAAGAAAGGCAAAGAAAAATCAAATATTAAAAGTGGACCTATGCTGCACTTTATAAAATGCAAATTCAAAGCCTTCTATTCAGCATGTAAGTATGTTTATAGCAGACATACCTGTGCATTTCTAATAGTTCCCCTAGCAAAACTCTCACATTCATGCCTCATATTCAGGCTTTACTGTACCTTGATCAATGTGAATATATATGGTTTGCTTTCCTTTCATTCTTTCATTCAGTTTGTCATTCATTCATTTATTAAACAGTTATTAAATGACTATTATGTGCCAGGCACTGTGCTAAGTGCTGGGGATACAAAGAGATTTGAAAGAAAATCTATGCCCTCAAAGAGTTTGCAGTCTAATGGGGAGACAACATGCAAACAAATATATCCAAATCAAGCTATATACAGGATAGAAAACAGGTAGAAATCAGAAATTTTCATAAATTAACAATATGATAGGAAATGGTAGGCAACATAAAAAATGAAAATGAATAAAAGAGGTCAGAACTTTATGATTTTTTTTACTTCAAATGAATTTGTCCTCAATAGACAAAGGGTCAAAAAAATATGAATAGGCAATTTTCAGAGGAAGAAATCCAAGTTTTCAATAACTGAAATAAAATGTTCCAAATTGGGGTCAGAGTCAAGATGGCAGCATAAAAGCAGGAAAACTCTGTGAACTACACCCATAACCACCTCAAATACCTATAAAATATGACTAAACAAATTTTAGAGCTTCAGAACCCACAAAATGACAGATAAACAAAGCTCCTGCTGAAGGCAGCCCAGCAGGCAGATGGGAAGGGTTCATCACAGCATTCTGAGAGCCGAGACCAGTTGTGGTTTTAGCCCCAGAGTAGCCAGGACAAGCTGTTGCTAGAGCATTCATGAGAGTGGATCACCTATGGCTATGTCAGTTTTCGGAATTGTCAACACATAAGAGCCAAGGACAAAGTGAAAGGTCAGTAGAAGTTGGCAAAATTTGGGGGAAAGAAGCAAGTCCAGCCATCTGACCCCAGGGCAAGAAGCAGCATAAGTGGCAGCCCTGCAGCCACCTCCACAAGGCCGCTTCAGAGCTCCCTGCCTGCACCCATTCAGAGGCTATGTGCTCTTGCCTTAATCTGCCTGGATAAGTATTGTGGTTTTGGGTGGTGGTCCTGAGGGGCATGAACAGTGAGCCAAAGCTGTTTAGGGCTACAGAGATGATGGCCTCCTAATAGCTCCAGCAGCTGTGAAAACCCCAGAAATTTGGGACAAAACTCTCCCCTCTGAAAGCAGAGTTCTGTGGAGCCCAAAGTCAAGTCATTGACTGGCAACATGAGCAGGCAAAGGAAGCAAAGCAAGAACAGAGATCCAACATTACATTCCTTTTTGGGAGACAAAAAGGATCAAAGCATGGAACAGGAGGAAGACAACACAGTCAGAATTCCTGCACCAAAAGTTTCAAAGAAAAATGTAATCTGGTTACAGGACATAGAAGAGCTTAAGAAGGATTTTGAAAACCAAATAAGAGAAGTCAAGGAAAAATTGGAAAGAGAAATGAGAATGATGCAAGAAAATCATGAAAAAAAGAGTCAACAACCTGACTGAAGTAACACCTTAAAAATAGATTAACTGAAATGACAAAAGAGGCCCAAAAAGCCAATGAGGAGAAGATTGCCTTAAAAAGTAGAATTTGCCAGATGGAAGAAGAATCTCAAAAGCTCACTGAAGAGAATCATTCCTTTAGAATTAGAGTGGAGCTATTTAGTAGCAAATGACTTAATGAGAAATCAAGATACTAATAAACATATCCAAACAAATGGAAAAAATAGAAGGCAATGTGAAATATCACCTTGAAAACACCACTGACCTTGAAAATTGATGCAGGAAAGACAATTTAAAAATTATTGGACTACCTAAAAGCCATGATCAAAAAAAGAACCTAGAAATTATCCTTCAAGAAATTCTCAAGGAATATTGCCCTGATATTTTAAAACCAGAGGGCAAAAATAGAACTTGAAAGAATTCACCAATCACCTCTTGAAAAAGATCACCAAAAGAAAACTCCTAGGAATGTTATAGCCAGGTTCCAGAGTTCCCATATCAAGGAAAAAATATTATAAGCTGCCAAGAAGAAACAATTTGAATACTGCAGAAAAACACAATCAGGATAACCCAGGATCTAGCAGCTTCTACATTAAGGGACTGAAGGGCCTGGAATATGATATTCTGGAGATCAAGGGAGCTAGGATTAAAACCAGAATCTCCTACCCAGCAATACTGAGTATAATGTTTCAGGGGAAAACATGGTCACTCAATGAGGTGGAAGACTTTCAAGCATTCTTGATGAAAAAATCAAAACTGAATAGAAAATTTCACATTCAAATACAAGAAGCATGAGAAGGTAAACATGGAAAAGAAATCATAAGGAACTAATCAAAGTTAAACTATTTACATGCCAACATGGAAAAACAATCATTGTAACTTATGAAACTTTTCTCAGTATGAGGATAGCTGAAGGGAATATAAATATGTGTGTGTATACATATACACATATGTCTGTATACGAGGGTATATATATATGCATATGAATACATATGTGAGTGTGTGTATATATGTGTACATAGACAGAGGGCACAGGATCAATTGAATAGGAAGAGATGATATTTTAAAAGGTAAAATTAAGAGGTGGAAAGGAATAGAATGAGAGGAGACAAGGAGAAACAGAATGGGATTAATCATCTCATATAGAAGAGGCAAGGGATAACTGTTACAATGGATGGGGAAGAATAGGAAGGCAAAAGGGAATGGGCCAACCTTACTCTCATTAAATTTGACTTAGAGAAGGAATGACATACCCTCTAAATTGGATATCTTGCCCTACAGAAGAGTAGGGGGGATGGGAATGAGAGGAGGAATGATGAAGGGGAGGGCAGGTGTGGGGGGGAGGACTTGTTAGAAGCACACATTTCTGCAAAGGGACAGGGACAAA
>CM053601.1:57160692-57181939 GCA_028646575.1 Pseudocheirus occidentalis
CACAAAAATGATTGATTATTTCATTTTTAAAAATGACAATGAGATAGCATTCCAAAATGTGTGGGATCCTGCCAAAGTAGTCCTTAAGGGGAATTTTATATCTCTAAATGCATATCTCAACAAAAAGGGAAAAGAAGAAATCAATGAATCACAACTAAAACAATTAGAAAAATTACAACTTAAAAATCTCACATTAAACACCAAATTGGAATTCCTGAAGATCAAAGAAGAGTTTAATAAAATTGAAAGTAAAAACCACCAAACTAATAAATAAAACTAGGGTCTGATTTAATGGAAAAACCATTAATGGATAAATCATTAATATGATTAAAGAAATAAAGAAGCAATTAAATTACTAGTAATAAAAATGAAGATGAAATTAAAGTCACTAGTAGGCATTATTTTGCCTAATTATATGTTAGCAGACCTAAGTGAAATGGATGAATAAAAATGTTCAAAAATGTAAATTTCCCTGATTGACAGAGGAAGACACAGAATACTCAAATAACCCTATTTTAGAAAAAGAAATTGAACAATCCATCAAAGCCCTCCCTAAGAAAAATTCCCCACAACCAGAAGATGGATTTACAAACGAATTCTACCAAATGTTTAAGGAGTAATGAATCCCTACACTAAACTATTTGAAAAAAACAGATGTAAAGGAGTCCTATCAAATTCCTTGTATAATACAAATGTTATTTTGATACCTAAACTATAAAGAGCAAATTTCTTTAATCAATGTTAATAAAAAAATTAAAATGCTAGCAAAAGATTGTTGCAATATATCACAACAAGCATCCACTATGACCAGGTGGGATATATACCAGTAAATAAGGACTGGCGCAACTTTAAAAAGTATCATCATAATTGACTATCAAAAAAATCATATGATTATATCAATAGATGCAAAAAAAAGTCCTTGACTATAACACTGAATCCTATTTAAAAATACTAGAAAGCATAGGTATCAATGGAACCTTTCTTAAAATAAGTAGTATTTATCTAAAACCAAAAGCAAGGATTATCTGTAATGGGGATAAACTTGAAGTCTTTCCAATAAGATTGGGGGGAAGCAAGAATGTCCATTATCACCACTATTAACCATTGTACTAGAAATGCTAGCTGTAGCAATGACAAGAAAAAGAAATTGAAAGAACAAAAATAGGCAATGAGGAAAGAAAACTATCACTTTTTTCTGGAAGATATGATGGTATACTTAGATAACCCCAGAGAATCAACCAAAAAATTGGTTAAACTATTAACAACTTCAGCAGCGTTGCAGGATACAAAATAAATCCACATAAATTATGAGCATTTCTCTATACTATCAAGAAAACACAGCAGCAAAAGATATAAAAAATAAATTCTATTTAAAATAACTGCAGACAATGTAAAATACTTTGGAGTCTTCTTGACAAGATGAACTCAGGGATCATATGAACATAATTACAAAACACTTTTCACTCAAGGACATCTAACCAACTGGAGAAATTTTAATTGCTCGTGTGTAAAAAGGGTCAATCTAATAAAAACTACAATTCAGCCTCAGTTAATTTACTTATTCAGCGCCATACTAATAAAATTGGCAAAGAATTATTCTGTAGAGCTAGAAAAAAACAGCACAATTTATTTGAAAGAATAAAAGGTCAACAATATCAAATGAAACAATAAAAAAGTGAAAGAAGGCAATTTAGCAGTTCTAGATTTTAAAGTATAATACAACATGGTAATCATGAAAACAATTAGGTACTAGCTAAGAAATAGAGTGTTGGATCAGTTGAATTGATTAGATACACAATACACAATAATGAATGACAAAGTAATCTAGTTTTTTATAAACCCAGTGATCTAAGCTTTTGAAGCAAGAACTCAATATTTGACAAAATTGGCTGGAAAAACTGGAAGGCAATTTGACAAAAACTAGGCATAGAACAACATCTCACATTGTTTAACCAAGATAAACTCAAAATGGATAAATGATTTAGACATGAAGGGTGTTATCATAAGTAAATTAGGGAAGCATGGAAAATTGTACCTGTCAGATCAATGAATAAGGGGAGAATTTATCTCAAACAAGAGATAGAGAAGATCACTGGAAGTAAAAAGAGTTTTGATTAAATGAAATTTAAAAACCTTTGCTGAAACAAATCTAACAGCCAAAATTAGAAGGAAAACAGGAAATTAGGGGAAATTTTTGTAGCAGTTTTATCTGATAAAGACCTCATTTTACAAATATATGTGGAACTGACCCAAATTTGTAAAAAAAATCATAATCATAATCATAATAAGAGCCATTCTTCAGCTGATAAAAGGTCCAAGGATATGAACAGGCAGTATTCAAAAGAAGAAATCAAAGCTATCTGTAGTCGTATGAAAAAATGCTCTAAATCACTAGGGATTAGAGAAATGCAAATTAAAACAACTCAGATGCCACCAAATACCCATGAAATTAGCTAACATGACAGAAAAGGGAAATGACAAATGCTGGAGGGAATGTGGGAATATTGGGACACCAATGTCCTCTTTGTGGAGTTGTGAAGTAGTCCAACCATTCTGGAGAACACTTTGGAACTATGCCCAAAGAGCTACTTGACTGTGCACATATCCGTTGACCCAGAAATACCACTACTAGTTCTGTATCACAAAGAGATTTTAAAAGGGGGAAGGGACCTATTTGTACAAAATATTTATAGTGGCCATTGTTGTAGGGGCAAAGAATTAGAAATTGAGGAGATGCCCATCATTTGGAGAATGACTGGACAAGTAGTGTGGCATATAACTGTGATGGAATTTTTATGGGCTATAAAAATGAGGAGGAGGATCGTTTCAGAGAAACCTGGGAAGACTTCTATGGACTCATCTAAAGTGAAGTAAGCTGAACCAGATCACTGTACAGTAACAGCAATATTGCAAGGACCATCTACTCTGAAAGACTTAGTTATACTGATCAATGCAATGACCTGACACAGTTCCAAAGGACTCTTGATGAAACATGTCATCTACCTACAGCAAGAAGTGATGAATTCTGAGTGCATACTGAAACAAGCTTCTGTTTTACTTACTTTAATTTTTCTTGAGGTTTTTTTGTCTTTTATGTTTTTGCAAAATTGATAATATGGAGATATTTTTAACATGACCACATACATAGTTGACAACAAATTGCTTGCCTTTTTCTCAAGGAGGGAGGGAGAGGAGAGAGAAGAATTTGGAACACAAAATTTTTTTAATTATTGCTAAAATTTTTGCATGTAATTGGCAATATTTAAGGTAATAAATAAAATTATATTTTAAAAAAATTGAAATACATGCCCTTTTCCCTAAATCTCTTTACTGTCACTTCCAGAAATTTTATCCTCTATGTTTAGTCCTTACCTTCTTAAGTCTCTCTGTTTCTGCCCCACTTCCTTTTGGAGTCTCTAAAAGCCCTGAAACTAAAAAACGATGAAGTGGTTTGGTTGTATAACCTATGTCCACACCATGCCCTCTTACCCTTTCCAAATTATTATTTAATTCTTGACCAGAGGGGATGATGAGTTTATCAGAAGGTAATAAAGTGGTTTCTGACTATCCCTCTTATGGGAAGACTTTGTGAGTAATTGAAATGCAATGGACAAAGGTATGAAATAATCACAATGCCAACAAGTAATGAATTTCCTGCACTCATCTTCCTGCTCCCCTTGATTTTTGAACTTCTTAATAACAATGGGAGGGAGCTGGGTGGTCAGTAGCTACCGTTGAGGTTGGACTTGCTAATTATTCTGACTAAGCAGAAGCAGCAGGTGCTATTAAATTGGAACTATCAAATTTACATGAGGTAGACAGGAGAAGCCATGGCACCGACAGCTGCTAGTGTCCTAAACTGAATGGACAATGGACAAGTAGTGACTGAAACTGACAAAGACCAATACAACAAACTCGAATCCTGGGGAAAAGCTAGAGAATAGAAGCATGGGAGGGAAGGACCTAAATTCTGAGGACTGAGAAGCTTATCACGGTTGATGAATAAAGAAAGACTAGTTTTTCCCACTCCTTTTCTGTTACTTTCCCTTATTGTAGTTTGTGATTCATAGGTGAGGTTCCTGAACACTCCTATCCCCTTATTGCGTTTTCATGAGCTACAGGTGTGAGTATTTTGAGACTGAACTTTCTACCCCTCTGTACCTTGTTCTTATCAAAATCTGGGAGGGAAAGAAAGTATAGGTTTGAAAGACAACTGGAGGTAGATGACTCTGCATAGGAGCTCAACTTTTTTTTTCTTTCCACTTTTGTCATATTGAATAATGTGTCTGAATCCTGATAATGTGGGTGGTCATGTCCAGAAAAGATCTTAAATAGATGGTTTAGGATCTCTAACACTGTATATTTCATATGTGTAATATTTTAATTACTATTCCATTGCTTTTCCTGAATAAATATGAAACGAGACAGTACAGATTGAGGGTGGGGAAGGGAGGATGGAGATCAGCTTAGGAATTTACCATTTGAGAAATCTCTCATGGCCAGCTTGATACTTCAGTTCTTAGGAAAACTATTCTATGCCAGAGAGAAATGGAGGCTCCCTGGCTAGTAGTTTAAGAAAAGTGACATATGGTTATATGATAACCATATAAGATATCACACTCCCTTGCTGGATAAGTTACATACTGTCACAGTATCCTTTTTGCAGGTTTATGTAAGGCAGCACAGAAACCAATCTAGACTTCTTTCACTGCAGATTCCTACAAAGTATCACAAGGTGACAGCAGTAATGAATTGTGTCACACTAGTATAGTGATTATATGCTTTACTGGTACAGAGTAATAACAATTTGGGATATTTGGTGATCAATTTAGCTAGAGTAAAAAACAAATAAACATAGCTTTCTAACTTATCTCCATTCAGGGATATATGTACAAAAGTATAGGAAAGCAACACCATTATAAATATTCATAACACCAAACCAAGTAGGTGAGAGAACATTTTCCCCCATCCTTTAAAGGGCAGGGGAGGAGGAAGGTAGTTTCATTTGATGACACTTTCGTAGGATATTTCCATGTGCTTTGCAATGATAGATCAAATTTATATTGAGCTTTGATTTACAAAGCATTTTCCCACATCAATCTTGTGAGGTAATGAGTCCAAGTGTTACTATTCTTATTTCACCAATAAAGAAATGGACTCAAAGAGAGGAAGTTACTTATTCAAGACAACACAATAGAAAATAGCAGAATTTAGATTTAAATTCATCTCGACTTCAAATCTAGCGATTTTTTTTCTAACTAAACCATAGAACAGAAGCTTAATGAACTGCCTTATACATAACCTACATTGTTATTCCCTCAGTCAGCTGACTGTTGAAGTACCTAACATCAAAAGCATCAAAAAAACTGTGCACATACCTCATTCTTTTGTCCTAATCCATGGTTGGACCTAAATCATCGATCTGAGATTATATAATGCACTGGTAGAACCCACAGACTAGGGGATTCTAACTAAAATACTTAGCAGGTTCCCCATTTATGATAACCTGAGCAAGCAGTAATATTACACTAATTCACATTGCAGATGTCCTCCATATAATGCAATACATGCAAACAGATTTCACCCCGCCCCCATCACCGTGACTTTGTCAGGGACCTTATTTTCTTCTCTTTACCTTTTCTCACTTGATGAGTTCATTCACTCCCATTGGTTCAATCAAAATCTCTATATAATCTATATATCCAAATCTATTTTTGCTTCTGAATATGAATCTTACTTTTCCAAATGTCCTCTGAACTCATTTTTGTACAAATGAATGAAACATTTTCCTCTTTCTTTGATAATTTTTAGAGTATAGGCTTAAGTAGTTACATTGGTCAGTTAAAAGATAAGCCAAGTTTAACTGACTTTAAAACATTGTTCCTCACTTTTTTTCCAAAGTGATTAGACCAATTCCAGAAATCCAAAAGTTTGCTTGTTTTCCCACAGCCCCTTTCCCTGAACAAATGTCATTTTCCTTTTTTTTGTCATCTGTGATAATCTGATGGGTGCATGATAGAAACTCAGGGATGCTTTAACTTGCAGTTCTCCACTAGTGACATGGAGCATTTTAAAATATGCATTTCTTTCTTTGAAAACTGCATGTTAGGACAGTTGAGTGGATTCAGATATGATTAAATAAACAGACCTCAACAGTAATTAGTGGATAAATGTCAACTCAGAAGAGGGACTCTAGCAGGACATATCAGGGATATGTCCTTAGTCCAGGACTGTTTAATAATCTTATTAATAACTTGAGTGGAAAATATCATGCTTAATAAACTGCAAAACTGCAAATGACCCAAGTCTGGGCAATATGGCTGACAAATAGGATGACAGAATTAGGATCCTAAAGATTTCAACAAACCAAATCTAATAAAATAAAAACTACAAAAAGTTCTATAGGTAGACTAAAAAAAATTGCAGAAGTAGATGTAACCCTTTGTATAAAAAATGTTTAGAGGATTTATTGGATTGAAAGTTCAACATGAATCAAAAGCACACAAAAAAAGCTAATGCAATTTTAGGTTACATTTGGAAAAGCTGTCCAAAGGACATGCAAAACATAGAAAGTGTACTGTGCCTTAATCAGACCACACCTTGATTATTGTCTTCAGTTCCTAATTCAGGAAGAATGTCAACAAGGTACAAAGTCTTTGAAAAACAATCATGTTGAGCAGTGGTAATAAATAAATAAAAAGGACCACCAATCTGTAGGAATGTATCCCTGATTAACATATTGACTTGGTTTTAAAATGTAATATTATCTTTGTGTTATTGCATTCTTATTTATTTTGTTAAAAAGTTCCCAATTATATTTTAATATGGTTCAGATCTCACGTGGGAGTGTTTTGAGCCACATGTGGCCCACAGCCCATGTTTGTCAACTTTAATGTAGAAAATAGATTAGAATTGTTTGACTTGGTCCCAAAAGTATGGCAGTAGTATATCTGTCAAGTCTGAGAGAAACTGATAAATTGTGAACTGTCGCTTTCATGACCTAGGTGATCAGGAACCTAAGCCAATGCCTTGAACTCTAGGCCTTTGGACCAAAAAAATCTCAGGAATAGTTTCCTTATCTTTTAGAGAAAAACTTGGCCAGCCTACATGGCAGTGATCCTAGTAGATTAAACTCCTCCTATCAGGCTGCTTTAGGACGAAGTTGTTTCCCATTTTTTTGAGCAGTAGCTGAAGATCATGTGTAGGGTATATTATAGAGAAAATTAGAGTTCAGTTACCAGTTCTGAGATCCCTTTCCAATCTGAGATTCTATAATGATGATGATGGTGGTGATAATGATGATAATATTTAATGTTTGTATTAGACAAAGCTTTAATTTACCATTCTCAAAGAACATTCAAGAATATTATTAAATTTGTATTAGCATAAAGACATTTCTATTATAAACTAATCTTTAAAAATACTAGACAAGTAATATTTCAAGTGGTCAAAAATCCCCCTAATCATGTCTTTCCTAGGTGAGTCTCTAAAACTTAAAAGATATTGCTATAAATATGGTTTATTAACTTTTCATTACATCTTATATAGCTATTTTGGTAAGACATATAACATCTTTACAAAAATACAGTTGTGAATTATTTTTTTAGAATGTTAGATATGTTAGAGTGATTTTTAAAATTTTGTTATATTTATATGACATGTGGAATATATTCATATAATCAAATATGCTTTGTGCTTTATTTTTTCTGTGCTTTTGATTATGCTATTTCCCTTGTGTGGAACAGGCTAATTTTCAAATTCCCTCCCATATTTTAAGGCTCAAATGATACCTTTTACAGAAAGTGTTTCCTGACAACACCAACCTGAGGTTTTCTGTGCTATTGCTTTAGTACCTGTTTTCTAATCTAGTTACATGGAAATTCCTTCTGTCTTTGTTGTCCTTCATCATTCTTTTAAACTTTGAATTGTTATCTATGTTTTTGTGCATCTTTCTTTGTTTGATTGATTCCTCCAATAGGCTTCTTGAGGACAGAAACTTTTCCTTCTCCTTTGTGTCTTTGTGTTCAATAAGTATATTGATTTGATTTGGTGTGCTGCAAAACGTGCTAATTATGTAACACTCTCAAGTATTTATAGCCACCATTTCTGTGTTTGGTGAACTAGTCAAAGGAGAGACCATATTCTTCTACAGAATCTCATGCCAGGCTCAAGTGGTTTTAATAGTATCTTACCATGATTGTTTATTTCACTTGATCCTTTGACCTTCAGGTAAACAGAGTGTTTTCCAAGAGTTTTCAAAGGGTTGTTTCTTCACATTTTGTAGAAAGGCACAGCTTTGAGGAAAAACCTTTTCAGCAGCTAAGTGAAGTATAAGTCCTAGACTGACTTGTTTGATTTCTTAAGTATTCCAGGAACATGTCTTTGGCAACTGGAGCCTCAGGCTGCCATTCATATGACCTAAAGTGTTCATCAACCATTAATAAAATGTCTGTTCCAACATTCTGATATTTAAACATGAGCAAAAGTTAGTTGACTGTAAAGTTTTAGCCACCCTTTAAAAGATAATCCTGTTTTGTTTTTTTAAAGATGTTTTAGTGTATATGAAATGTTTTCATTTGAAATTGATCACTGTTTTATGACAGACATTTCTAATGCAGAGACAAAATATGAGTGAGTCACTAAGCCTATGTATATAAGTACTGATGCCACCGTTGGGGGAATGACATTCAATGAATGTTTTGTGGTCTTTCACTTATCTAACTTCTGAACACAATTAGGGTGACACTGATATATTCAGGGCCATTGTGTTTGTCACTCTAAAAAGAGACACTTTAGAATAAGATATTCTATTTAAGAGATGGGACAAACTGGGAGGTAAAGCTGCCTGGGAAAATGAGATTTAAGTGTCTAGAAAATGAGATTAGCCTTCTCCACTTGATCTTTGGTGAAGCAGGACTGAACTGAGATGTTTCAAAGCTGACAGATTCTTGTGAATTCCCCTTTTTCTTTTGCCATCACTGGTTCCAGGAGCAAAGGCCATAGGCCTTTTCTGCCCTTTCATTGTTTTTTAGTTCCGTTGTGTTGATTCCCATGTGGGAAATGGTATAACACATAACTAGAGAGCAGCTAAAGCTTCGCTAAAGCCAGAACACTTTATAATGGCCCTGAAGCTAATCCTATAGATTCTTTCCAATGGCTGCCGGAGAGGTTCCATCATCATGATTAATAGCAGTTGACATTTTATACATTTCTCTAAGCATTCAGTGAAGTGAGAAGGACACTAGTGTGATAATTTCAAGGTCCCAAGCATCAAATGCCTCATTGACATCAGAGTTGTGGGACAGTATTAGCTATATAGAAATTAAAAAATGTTTCTAAATAATTACAGGAGCAATTAGGAGCTAGTGTTTCAACTTCATTTTCTTTAACAGTCTCAACTACTCTGGCTCTTGAATTAAGGTGATTGAATTGATAATTCACTGTCTATCAGATGAGCCACAAAGTTCTAATAAGATGAGTTTTCATAGGGTAATTGATCAAAGTGGATATCAAACTTACTAGTCAGTAATATATAATTGGAAAGATCACTCTCTCTGTGTTATCCATTTTGTTACTTAATACATCCAAGCTGACCCCAGTCATCCTACCACACAATTTTACCATTCTGCCCAAGGCTACCATTCCTACCCCATTAACAGATAACTAGGTGGAACAGTGGCTAAAATACTGGGCCTGAAGTCAAAATAACCCTGAGTTCAAATCCAGCCTCAAACCTTTGCTAGCTATGTAACAAAGGGCAAGTCACTGAAATGTTGTCTGCTTCAGTTTCCTCGACTATGAAATGGGGATAATAATACCAAATACCTCCAAGGATTGTTATGAGGAGCAAATGAGACAATATTTGCCAAAAGCAATTATCCTAGTTCCTGGAACATAGTAGGTACTAAATAAATGCTTGTTGGGCAGCTAGTGGTGCAGCAAATAGAGCACCGGCCCTGGAGTCAGGAGGACCTGAGTTCAAATCCACCCTCAGACACTTAACACAAAAACTAGCTGTGTGACCTTGGACAAGTCACTTAACCCCAACTACCCTCCAAAAAAAAAGCAAAAATAAAATAAAATAAAATAAAATAAATGCTTGTTTACTTTCCCTTCCTTTCCTAATACAAACTCCCTACATGGAGTCTGTGCTGACTAGTGAACATCTAATTGGGCCCCAGCCAAAACTTTTTCTTATATTACCCATAGGTTACAACTCCTGCCCTGACCACCAATCCCCACCAGAACTACTACTTTCCTTTCTTTCTAGTGTTCTAGGAACAATAATCAAATCAATATGATACTGCTTCTGGAAAAGGGCACCTAAGCCGATTGCCCTATGACTCTACTCACCACTCCTGTGACTTAACTTTTCTCTGATCAACATTTCCTTATGTGTGATATATCCCTAACTATTTAGCACAATGCCTGGGACAGAGAAAAGACTTAATAAATGTTCTTTCATTCATTATTCAGGTAAAATCTCATTTCAAATTGGTATCTGTGGCATTTTTAAATGACTTGCATGCAGAATAGTTCTATAGGTCACTGGAATGTCTAAATATTTCATATTTTTAGAAATGGTCACATATCTTGCAATTCCCACACTAAGGTTTCAAATAGATTAGCTTTGTTTGTTTTGTTTTTTTTGTTCCTCAGCCTATCTGAATTTCATTTGTGCTAGGTTCTGGGGGAGGTAAAATAAAAATTGATGAAACAGTTCCTGCCTTCATGAACTTATTGTTAAGTAGTTTTTATGACATGTAGATAAAAAACCACCATACTTTTTGTGTTATCTTGGACAAGTCATTCATCTATGAGCCTTATTTTCTTGGGTTTCTTTTTTTTTGCTTTTTGGAGGGCAATTGGGATTAAGCGACTTGCCCAAAGTCACATGGCTAGTTTTCGTGTCAAGTGTCTGAGGCCAGATTTGAACTCACATCCTCCTGACTCCAGGGTCGGTGCTCTATTCAGTGCGCCACCTAGCTTCCCCAAGCCTTATTTTCTTAGTTGTAAAACAAAGAAATTAGATGAGAGGACCTCTGATGTATCTTCCAACTATAAGTATGTGATTCTATGAGAATATATTGTACATTCATAAAAAGGTAAGAGGGAAGTTCTATATAAATTCATTATCACCTGGTAGAATAAGGGAAGGATTTCCCCAAAGGTCAAATTCCATGTATGTACACAAATGGGTAAGAAGTAGAGAGGTATAAAGAACGAAGAGACTATTTCAGGCACCGGGACTGTATAAAAAACAAGGTATGACAATGAACTATGTGCAGGGAGTAGTGAGTAGTGAGTAGTCACAAGTGGAAAAATCATAGACAGATGATAGTACAGAGGGGAAGAGCATGAGATATTAAGTGGGTAGCAGATTTAAGAGAACTTTCAATGCCAGGTTTAAGATTTTCAGTTTTAATTGATAGGCAAAAGTGAATCACTGAAATGTTTTGCCCATAGGAATGGTATGACCTAATCCAAACCTAGTGATGGTTGTATTGCCAATAGTGTGAAGGAAGGTTAAAAAGGAGAAATAGCAGAAGCAAAAGACCTGCTCTAAGCATACTGTAAGAGCCCAGGAAGATGACAATTAGGACATGTCATAAGGTGGTAGTGATGGGAATAGAAAGTATGGGGAGAAGGACAAGGATAGGATCTGGTTACAGAATTTTAGATTAGCTGCAAAAGCTGAGGAAAAGGAAAGAGAGAAAGATGACCCCAAGGATTTTAAGCTGGCTTACTATTGTGGGGTAGAAGCAAGTTTTGTTTTTGGTTTTTGGGTTTTTTGTTGGATTTTTTTTGGCAGGGGAGCAAGGAGAGAAGTAAGAGAATGTGCATAGTTCCATCTAGGAAATATTTAGTCTGATGTGCTGGCATGCAGGTACGAATATAAAGCAAAAAGCTGGAAATCAATGACTGAAGGGGGAAATTGGGATGTCATTAGAAACACAGACCTCCTTAAAGGTGAGAAGTGAAGGCAGGGGACTGGAGGTGGAGAACAAGGAAGGAATTTGGAGAGAGAACAGGACAAAGGTACTGTCCTCAAACAGCACTCTGAAGAGGTTAGAGGGGTGAGAAGAGGCAACAAGATATGAGTAATCAGAGGTATTAGAAGGAGAACAAGGAGAGAGTAGTATTGCAGAAGTCAGGGAAGAATGTAAAGGGTAAGGAGTGTTTAGTGTCAAATACTCAAGGAAAATGAGGGGCAAAAAGCTGAGTATACATGTTATAGTTGATTTTTAGAAATATTACTTTTCTTTCGTACATTATTTTTGATAGTTGTCCTTCCCAAAATATTTTTGGAAGAATAAATAAAACCCAAAGTTATCTTCAATTAAGAGAAAAAAAATAACATCACTTTTTGCAGTGAAGAAACAAAAATGTTGTTTATTTAGAGATCATGTCAAGTATTCAGTAGTAGATGATTCATTGCCATCATAGACATACATACTCAAAATGCCTTGAATTCAATTCCTGTTTTAACATTCATAGAAAAAAAACAGGGAAAAGGGGATGTTGACATTTGAAATTCAGAAGACATTTATCACAAAAGAATCTCAATACAAAATTACTGTGGGGAAACTTTCCACTATGGCTGGCTTGCTAAATGTTCAAGGCTTGCTTGAAAGCTATCTCGCCTCAAAAATACATCATCCATTGAGTAGTCTTCCTTTAAAATGGAATTTTTTCGCACATCTAATAAGTGTCTAGTGTAAGATTTGAACTCATGTCTTCTTGAGTTCAGGCCTATCACTCTATATGCTGCATCACCTAGTTGACAAGATTCTGCTAGAGAAGAGGTAGAAGAAAGAGAGACAGAGACTGAAACTGAGAAAGAATGACAGAGACAGAGGTAGATCATATTTACGTATATGATTATATATATATATGTACATATATATGCACATGCATACATATATAATGAAATTGAAATATATATTTGTTTGTTTTACATAGCTGGTTGCATGTCGCTATCCTCTCCCATTAGACTGGAAGATACTTGAGAGTAAGGATTGAATTCCCATCAGTACAGCACTTGGTAAACAGTAGGTGCTTAATAAGTGTTTACTGACTAAATAGTCCAAGTGGAAAAAGAATGATGTGTAGAAATCCAAGAAGCATTTCAGAGACCTGAATCATAGTAACATAAAGAAAAAAAAAGTCTGACAACTAGAGTAGGAGTCCAAAGGGAGCATTCTCTGCTCCTTCAAGGAGGAGGTAGAGATGACGGCATGTGGCATGGTATGACAATGACCTAGAAGAGCAGTAAAGGTCTGGGCCCTAAAAATATGAGGCAAAAGCTTTCACACCATGAAAATATAAGGAGAGAGTTCATGGTTCCAAGTAAAAAGGGGGTAAGAGACCATGGTCTTCATGGAGAGGACATTGTAGGGAGATGACAGGGAAAGAGGGAAGAGGTCTGGGACCCAGCAAGATATTGTAAAAGGTTACTTATAAGAGATGAAGGGAATGAGGGGAAGAATTCAACTTTTTGTCATTTTTGTTCAGATATTTACATTATGGGGCAAAGCTATGCAGTAGTAGAGAGACAACTGGCTTTGGAGACAGAAAGACCTGGGTTCTCACATACTGGCTATGTGACCCTGAACAAAGCACTTAATGTCTCAATACTATAGGCAACTTTTTAAGACTGTACTTTGCAGCAAAGGTACCAACTTGCTTTGGAAGAGGGAACTTCACCTACTAAATTACCAAGTGAAGTCTCTATTGTTTTTTTTAATGTACAGGTCATTCTCCTGATAGAGAAAACCAAAATAAAAACAAACTATGAATTGAAAAAAATGGAATTGTAAAGACTTCTTTAATACCCCTATCCAGAAAAATCATCCTTTATAACAACAAATTAAAAATGCAATTCAGCAAAATCATCCAATATATTAGGCAAGTGAAATGTTATCTGTAGTGTTCCATGCCCACAGGCACTCACTTAGGTAAAGAAAAGACAAAGATACATTCTCATATCTGTGAGTTGAAATTTAAACTACTTCAGAACATCTGCCCAGGTATAAGTATTCTTTTTAACTTGTACCTTACCTCAGGTCCAACTGCAGTCAATTCTCACCAATTTCAGCAGAAGTTTGAATTTCTGAAAATGTAGAGAAGTCCTTGAAAGCCAAGAGAGCTCTATATCCTGAGATTCAAAGACTGTGAGACTGTACAGTCCTTGCTCTGGTTTTTTTTTATTTTTATATGTTAGAGAATAGGGCCAGTTTTAGCAAAATTCTTAAGCAGAGTTTGAAGTTTGTCTCTATCTCAATTTTTCCCTGACAAAATTTCTTTCTTTCCCTCCACAAAATGCAAAGTCTTTATGTAAAACAAGACCAACTGGTCTCCAAGGCAATGGATCTCAGCTTCCCTGATTCAACTACCTGGTCAACTAAGTTAATACTGTTGCATTAAAGTCACTTGGAATCTGGGTCTGTCAGATTTGCTGTGTGTGCAAGACTACATGAGATGCCATACCCTTACCCTTATGACCCACTGACAAATTTTGAAATGAATGTAAAGGAAGACAGTGTTGAGAGACAGAAGGTGTCACTATCCTTGTGTCTTCTTGCTTTGTTAGGGCAAAATGAACCTCCTCCTTTTTAAAATGTTCAATGACTTATGAGATTATAAAGTTGTGAGATTATGAGAGATGAAATAATGATTTATGATAATATGAAAAGTGACGTGTTTCATGACAACATGAAGTCTGAACTACTAAAACAGTTTGGGCATTAAACTAATGCCTATAGCATACTCCCTGTTTTCAGCACTTTGGTCTTCTAGGGATCCAGTGTTTTCATTTTATCTTCTGATTATTGACTAAATTGGACTTTGCCTCCTTGGAATGACCTCATGTTGAAAACTTTTTTCAACCTTTAGCCATCAAAATTTACCTATTCCATTTTCACAATATTCCTCAGTGCCAACCCCATCCCTTTACCAGCTTATTTCACTAGTTAATCCAATAGAATAATCTTTGATAATGTGTGAATAGGTGCTAATAGCTTAATGAATTATCCTTCCTACATAACATGTTTACATTTTAATATGGGTCTTTACAAGATAAGATTTCTTAACTCAAATAGGCATGTTTAATGGTCTCAGAAAGAGAAGTCAGAATATAAAAGGAGTTCAGGAAAGAATTATTAGGAAATCAAGATAAGCACTATCATCACACAGTAGCTAAAAGGCTAAGAGATTAACATTTTAATGCTTAAATTAAATTCTAATGCTGCCAAAAATTTTCATAAGACCATTTTTTTGGTAGACAGGATAGAATCTCAATTAAGAAAACAGGAAGAGATAATACAAATCTGAATTTTGAGATAAAATTGTATTATTTAAGAAGAATTATGGAGCAAATTTATGAGATGGTAGCTATTTTTACATAATGTCAAATATCTGAAAAAAAAACTAGAAAGAAATAAGTGAACCATCCAGATGTTTTATCCAAATGCTTCCAAATATTTCAAATTTGACATTATTATAGACCAACTATTTGAATGATAGAATTTTAAACTTGACATTCTATGCTTAGATCTTGTATGGACATATCCAACATATATATATGTATACACATATACATATGATTAATTTGTGCCTGGGTGTATACCCACCCATCAAGTAACAGCTCTGGACATATTTTACATGTTTATGTTGTGGTCTGTGTTTATATTTCAATTGTCTCTATCACTGCAGAACATAAGCACTTAGTCAAAGGTGCCACTTTTCTACAAACACAACCCAGTGACAAGGAAGAGATATCCTCCAAACTTGTAACATTGCTATATTAAGACCAAAATAAAAGGATTATGTAAACAACAAAGCAATGGATATTATATACTATTCCTACATACCATCAGAGAGGATGTTTTCGAGTCTCTTAAGTTATCACCACTTTCTCTCAATTTTTGGCTAAACAAACTTCAAATTTAGGGACTTTCCTGAGGGGAGAGGGAAGTATTTTATGCCAGAATGTATGAGTAATATCAAAACTCATGGGTATTATCCTAAATATCAAGTTTTCACTCTGCTTTTCTTCCCATTTCTTTCAGAGATGAATTTGATTTTAAATTACCAAAAAGAAAATAATAAAATCATAGAATGGTTAAATTAACCTTTGGTAAGTGAAGATTATATAGCTTAATTAATCTATTAATAACTATTATCTCAGCTTGAGCATTGGAGATATATTTTAGCCCCTTCACCCCCTCCTCTTCTAAGTCTGGTTTAGGGCAGGAGTTAGGGAACTAGGCCCCTTTGACTACATTTAGCTGACATACAGAGTGCCTCCATGTCTCTCCCTTAAATAAGCTCCTCCTCAAAGTGCTTCTTATCTAAGAAAAGGATGTCACGCCATGTCAAAGATCACTTCACAGCTGTTCTGGTATATTAACTTGATGTTTAAAGTATAGACATTGACAGTCCCAATTATATACATAACTAAATACGTGACTCCCAAGCAATTTGGCTTCAAGAGACATTAGGAGGTTCTGTAGTGGGTCTTTAGCTGACTGTTCACTCATTTGCCATCCCCCTACCCCCAAATAGCTCTGGATTTTCCAAACAGCTCTCACAATGAACATTCATGGTTCACATTCACAGGAGTTGGAGGAAGATCACTATTTTAAACAGGCAGATTTCTGCTCTTTAGGTCCCTATCCCTCTGTCAATGAATATTATTCTTTTCAACATAACTGCCATTACTTTTCAAGTAGTAGTAGATTTTCTAGAAATTCATTTTGTAATCTCTAGGCTTCATACATATACACTGAAACAGCATGAGGTTATAGTGAGTGATGACTTCCATGCTTAAAGAGCCTATCAATTTGACCTGCTTTCTTTCCCAGTGCTGTTTTGGGGCATCTAATCAGATTTCGTATTTCTATTTACATGTGCAGTAATCTTGCTGCTATTCAGATAGAAGCCTAGCTTAAATGTAGATGGGATTCTATTGGCATGCAATCCATGGAAAGCTTCAAGTGCCAACTATGCTATGTGCCAAACTATTTAGGAGATATATTGGCTCCTTTCACAAAGAAGGAAAAAATGAGGCATGAGTGTTTCCGATTAGTCTTAATGGGATATTAATTTGAAGATTTATTCTTCATCTTTAACATGCTGATGATAAATCAGCTTAATTCCAAACCCAACTCATTTAATAAAGAGAGCAATATTGATTCATCTCTTGGCACCTGTCCTTACAAATAATTCAAGTCTAGTACAGCAGCCAGCAGTCAAACACGGTATGAGAGATACATAAGAGTAGAAACAAAGATTAATGGAATCAGAAGGAGGTAGCCATCTTAGGATCAAATCTGAGAGGCCTAAACACATAAGTTTTGTCAAGAGGCTAAATGAATAGTGAGTTGGGGTGAAGACTCACCCCAACTTAATAAAAAATTAAGAATTCATTCTGAGCTCAAGGAGATTCAGTAATGAACTGTTAGACAAAATCTATTCTGTGACAAAAATCTCTCATTTTATGGACAACTAGTAATATGAGACCAACGTTGGTGCAATTAGGTGGATCTGGAAATTATTTGGAGCGCATCTTTGTGGACTTTTATGGTTGAGAAATGTAAAAACGTAGATGGTAGAGGATTCAGAATTGATTAAATGAGAACCTAAAGAATGGTCATCAGCGTCAACCTGTAGAGACATTTCCAGGGGATCCTACTAAGGATCTCTTCTTTGATCAGAAATTGTCGGGTAACATTTCTGTCAGTGACTTGACTGAAATTATAGCTGGCATACTTACCAAGTTTGCAAATGATATAAAGGTAGTGACTGGTGATAATTTATATGGGAGTACATAAGTAAAAAGATCTTGATACATGGGATCAGTGAAACTAATCTGGTAATAAGTACAGTATTTTGAGAATATTAGGTATTTAGTTAATGCTTACTGAAATGCACTGAATTGTATTAAAGATTAAATTTAATTGGAATAAATATAATGTCCTGTAATGGTACAAAAATCTACCACATAAGTAAAGATATGGTGAGCTATAGCTAGGAAAGATTTACATGAATATTTGTCTCAAACAAGGAAGGTATGACATATCCCATTCTATGCTGGTTAGAACACATCTAGAAGTGAATGGTTAATTCAATAAATCAATTAATAAACATTTATTAAGCACATACTGTGTGGCTGGCACAAAGAACCACATATTATAAAGTATATTGACAAGTTAGAATACATCTAACTTTCTGAGGCCCCTAAATCTAAGACCAATGAAAAGAGAAGATAATATGAACTACTCTTTCATCACCCAATGATCTTTTAAGGGTTTTAAAAGGGGATTTGTTAGGAAACCCATAGGTTCCATAGGTAACCATACAATATCAAAAAAAAAAACATAAAGATCTCCAAGATCCACATTATATGTACCCACCATGGCAAATTTATGGAAGGACATGGACGAGAGTAGCAGAGGACAGGTAACTATGGTTGAATTGCATGGAATTCATATGTTGATAAAATTACAAATTCATTAGAGTACTGGAATGTTATCAAGTAGCATTAAATGACAAACATACAGCATGGGTAGAAGATTCCATAACAAAAGGAAAGACAAACAGTTTATTACTTAGAAAAGTCTAATAAACTGGCTTTCCACACCAGCTTTAGTTCATTTGCTTTTCCTTATAGTTTTCCTTCTGTTGAATTTGATATTTACTCAGTTATAATGTGATTGCCATAGAATTAGTTTTCCTATGGAATCATTTTTTCAATACAGCATACAGAATCCATCAGAAGTTAAGTGGCACAGTAGATAGAGTGCTGAGTCTGGAGTCAGGAAGACTCATCTTCCTAAATTCAAATCTGGCCTCTGACACTCACAAGCTGTGTAATCGTACTTAATCCTCTTTGCCTCAGCTCCTCATCTGTAAAATGAGCTAGAAAAATTCAAAATCTTATTTAAAAAATGAATGTTGAAAACTATCTTTACATGTAATTGGAAAAAAATAAAATACTATTAAGAGGGAAAAAATAAATCTCCTTCTCTGTACCTATAGGATCTTCCCTATTAGGATGTGAACTCCTTGAGGACAAAGATTATTTTGATTCTTCCTTTTATTCTCATTGGCACAGAGTAGGTGCTTTATAAATATTTACTAAATTCAATTGAATTGACCCATGACTGTGGTCTGAAGGAACTTAGAAGTTTTTTCCAAGTGGAGGTAAGTAGGGGGAAAAGGGAGCATATTTTATATATAGGCACTAGGGAAAAGATGGGAGATGAAATATCCTGTGTATGGAACAAACCATATGGGCTCCTTAAAGATCTGGGAGTCATCAGGAGGGATAGGATATTTGAATCCATGTGAGCACATGAGATCACTATGGGGGAGAGTTTAGAAAGAAAGGAGAAGAGAGGACTCAATGTAGAGATGTGGGGTACATTCAAACATAGTGGACGGCACACACTTGTTGATTCTACAAGGAGATTTGGATAACATGGTCAGATTCTCTCCCGCAGACTTAAACAGATGGCAGATACTCAATCTATACTTTTTTAAAAAAAATTAATGAAAATAGCAGGAAAACAAAATCAAGATATAGGGAAAGCCCATTGGATCAGAATTGATGAAGTCTGTGTTTTAAGCAGTTGCATTAATCCTTCTTGGCCTTAGTCTGCTCATCTCTTAATTAAGAAGAATAGATTAATAGTCCTTTGTTTTCAAAGAGGACAAATAGCATCACAATGTTGGAGTCAAGATGCAGTGTGTTTGGCAGTGACTGATCAGTTTTGTTCCTGTGTGTGCATGCCTGCGTGTGTGTGCATGCATGCATGAGTGTGTTTCAACCACAGGGTGCGATCCCCATTTGCTGCAGTAAGCAGACCAGGTTTGGGAAAGGCAGACAACTTTTAGGGCACCTTTTCTAGCCCCTTCCTCCTGCCAAGAAGTGAGACATCTTTAAAAGGGATGCTCAGAAACCTAGAGGACTGTTCAATTTTACTGCTGTTCAGGTTCAGTGTTTTGGGCAGGACTGTAGCTGCAGTTCCCAATGTATCCATACACGTTGCTTCATCATTCACTTAAAGTGAATGAAATGGTGGATGACTGATGTCTTAATTTTCATGTGAATTTGATTTAAGCAAGGTGGAGTTGTGCAGTTACCAGTCTCACTCTCTCTTCCAGAATCATTAATGTCGAGTGGCAAGACGGAAATCAAGATGATGAATATTTCAGTGGATGACCTTGGCTTTTTGTAGGTCTATCCAAGCTCTGAACACTCCACAACACCTACTTCAGTCACTTCCGTGGCCACTAAAACAAAATTGTTCTCATCTGCCTGTTTTGTTGGGAGAAATATTCACAATGCTTGGATAGGCATCCCCTAACTCACTGGTTTGAGGCCCATTGGTGACCCTCAACCTGGTTTAACCCATCTGCCAAGATAGTTTTTCTAGGGTCTTGTCTCTTCCAGAATGACCAGAGCCACAGGTTAGAAGCAGGTGACAGGTGGATACCAAAGTTCAGTAATCCTATACACCCTAGGAAGAATAGATTATGGAATGACAGAATAAAAAAATCTGAGAGTCAGGAAGATACCTCAGCAACCATATTGTCCAACTCCAAACCATGAACAAAATAGAATCACAACTGAAACATGTCAGAGAAATGATTACCAGCTTCTTTTCAAAGACCTCTTGTAATGGTAATTAATTTGTTTGATATTTAAGGCTAAGTGGATAGGATACTTAGGGCTAAGTAAATCAGATACTTAGGGCTAAGTAGATCAGATACTTAGGGCTAAGTGTAGAACTCTGTCCATTGGTGAGAAGGTGTGAACTCCCCTGTTGACTTGGGAGAAGACCAGTGCTTATAAACAGGAGAATTTTGGAGAGACAGACAGATTTTGGAGTTGGCTCCTCAGTGAAGGAGGATTCATGGAGACTGAAGTCAGCTGAGAGGGAGAGAGAGTGTTCCTCTCCCAGTATCTGAAAGCTGACTGAAGACATGAACAGGATGAGACTTTGTTTGCTGGTGGCCTGGCTGATCCTTGAGCTCCAGGCAAGAGAAGTCCTGAAGACTCTGAGGTATGCTGAACCCGGTGAACTTCAGTGAGAGCCGGGGATAGCCTTGAGGACTGGACAAGGACCCGGGAACTGTTCATCTCTGAGGACAGGATGAGAGCCTGGCAGCTTTCAGCTCCTGAATCTAGGTGATTGTCTGACAGATTCAGGAGGGAGCTGGGACCAGGGAAGTGGATCCA
>CM053601.1:57182439-57229492 GCA_028646575.1 Pseudocheirus occidentalis
TAATATTGTGAATTGTTGATACTGTGAATATTGCACTGAATCTTGATTTTGTAATGGAATAAACAGAGTGTTCACTAATACTAATCCAAATCTTAAAAGCTGTTCTCAGTAGCATTCTCTCAGGAATCTACTGTTGATTGGCTTTACACCTCTAAAGAAGAGAGTATCTCCTCTGGGACATCTTTAAGGTCTCTTCCAGTTCTAAAATTCTATAGGTCTAAGGAGTTCTTAGTCATGCCCTGTTTTGGTCATTTGGTGAAGCCTAGGATGTCTTCTCTGAATTATGTTTGTCTATGTTCATAATCTTTAAAAATATATCAAATTTCAGTTAGAAGTTAGTGAAAAAAATCTATTTTTTTTTCTCTTTGAAATCTTTCTCTCTGAAATCTATCCATGACCCTCGGTAATTTGTGTATCCCAAGTGAAGAATCCCAGATTCTGGGTTTAACCTTTCTAAGAATGGGAAGATTCATGTCATCCAAATGCAGTGGCTCTCTCTTGGACAGTGCTGGACAAACACTTAAAAATCTTCATCTACCATTTTATTTTGTCTCTAGTCTATGTAATATCACCCTCTATTATGACAACTTTGCTTCAGATAGGTCAGAAATCTAACTAATTAACTAATTAGGTAACAACTGATATTATTTACATTTTAGTCTGCCTGAGGAGATTTGGGAACACATTAACAAAGCATCAAGTAGAGTGACACTGTTTTTTAACCTTGCCTCTATATTCTCAGGGTACCCACTCTATGGGGATTGAATCCCTGAAGGGGACTGTAGTTCCTAGCCTTAGAGGTTCAATGATCCAAGTTTACCCAGGAGTGATTTATACCTATGTATCATATTACTTTTGGTTTTTAAACAAGAAGGACAATTAAGTGGGAACATGAGGGATGAGAAATTGAGTAGAATGTATGAGAGATGGTAGGGCGTGGGAAAAAAAAGGAAGAGAAGGAGAGAAGAGGGCAGGGGGCAGGGCCATGAAGAAGGGGAGATCAGAGTTAATTTTTAAGATCTAATGGCATACTGGGTTCCAAAATATGGTAGCTTAACTGAGGAGGCTCCAAATACTCAAACTTGTGCAAAAACTGTTTCACAAAGAAACAAGTACGTGATATAGTTTCTTCAGGGAGACCATTAACAGCAGCGGACAACATTTGAACTTCCTTTTTTGGAATTCTTTTATTTACCTCTGTAAAGCAGGAAACATGATAGCATGCTTGAAATATTTCTTCCAGAAGTGTGCAAACTCCAAGTATTTATGTAGCATCACTTTACAACAAACAAGACACAATAAATACAAAACAAAGAGCAAATTCCCTGCACTGAGATCTTGGGATCTGTATATTGCTTTTTTTGTTTGTATTGTATTGTGTATCCAAAGTGCATTCTTTAGAAGAAAGTTTTAAACAACCCTCCAACATTAGACGCAAATAGATTTTTTGGTTATTCTCAACCACATTACATGTGTATTGTTGTTTTTAAAGTCTACTCTAAAATATTGCTATTTGTGTGTGGGGAGGCACAGAGGGTAATGAGAAGACCCATGAGTGACCTTATCCATACTGAGTATATATTGCTACACTTCCTTGGTGTTCAGCTACAATGACTGTTTGTGAGACACACCACTGTTGGTATGTCTGTGTCTGTGCCTCTTAGGCTTTTTTCCACTGATTTCCAATCCTCCTCCCCTGTTTTTGCCCCATCCCGCTCCCACCACCCCACCATATACTGCAACATACTAGTGTAGATGACTCTTTGCTTTCCAAATAACACTGAAGCATCTTTTCAGTCATTTCTGTAAGACTGATCCTCTATGATATGAGTCAGAAGCTTTCCATAGGTTAAGGTGCATGGAGGAGAATGCCAATCTCACATGCTCTTTTGAACTACTCCCAACCATTTATCCCACTCAGCAAACCAGTCTCCTAAGCAGCTTTCAAAAGTTCTTAGGAAATGGAGTTACTGAGTGGTCATGTGGGTTCCCAACTAAATAGCTGATCATTTTCTAAAGTAGATAAATGGAGTTTACTGATGATGTTGACAACGTATGCATCATGACAATAACATTTGTAGAATGGTCTGCAATTTAATAAAATTGCTTTCATATATTTTATCCTTATAACATTTTTTTTACAGTCCTATGATATAGGGTAAGAGCAATTTGAGCTATGAATTGAGAAGGGAATCAAGGAAATTAGGTCTTTGTTCTCTTTGTGGATACACAGGAATTGTTCTAGTTCCTTCTGTACTCCCAGGGGAGAATTAGATTTTTTTTAAATCTATAAATAGATTTATCTCCAAGAAAAACTTCTTGCAATTATCCCATTTGAAGTTATCCAGGTTTCATCCATCCCCTCACATATTCACCAAAGAAAAGTCCTTCTTTGGGGAGTATTAAAATCTTAAAGAACAACATTTTATGGGCGATTTTGGAGTTAAATAACTGGCTGCCCTTAGCTGCCAAGTATGCCCTCGGTTTATTCAAGATAAATCAAGTTTTCTCCACACTTGTGTTCCTTGGACCAAGAACTTGAATTTCAGTGACACTGAGCAAATTCAGAGGTGAATTAAGAAGGAGGGAAAGAACAGCATTGTGAATGAAGGAGAATGAGGAAGTGTCTAGTGATTAGAGGCCCTGGCAGTTTACATATGGGCGTGGAATAAGAGCAATGCATCTGTGAATGGGAAGGAGGGAGTAAATTGAGATGGGATGTGAGAAGTCAGTCAATGTTAGTTAATGCTAGAACCTGCAGACTAGGGGCATATGAAGATTCAGTGACAGTAAGATTATGTACAGCTGGCTCAGGGTGGAAATGGGGGCTATGTTGAGAAAGGTGCATTAGATTCTATAACTTATTTCTTTGCCCAGTTTCTGAGCTCCACCTAGTTGCCTCAAGGGAAAACATCAAACTGGGAACAATGGGGGATTTTGTGAAATCAATGTGTGAGGAAAGATCTCTGACAGGAAATATGACTTTAACATATGTTCTCATGTAAGAAGAGCATAAGATCCTTGAGGACAGAACATTTCTTTCTTTGTACGTCAAAGTGCCTAGCAAAATTCATTTTCTGTAGGAGGTACTTAGAATTTACCTGAAAGCTGTGTGTTAGATTCTAATACCCTCTTCCAAGCTATTTAGTTGGGAATTTATGACGTAGTTAACTGGAGTAAGGATGCTAATTGTTAAGGAAGATTAGGACTGGACTATTCCAACTGACGCTTAGATAAACAAATACCCAGAAGTTTGTGAGATGTGCGATAGAGACATTTAGTGTTGGGAGCTGTGGTATCATAGGATTTAGAACTGGAAAAGACCCTAGAGGCCACTGAGTTTAAGCACCTCATTTTATATAGAGGTTAAGTAACTTGTCTATGGTTATACACACAGAGACAGTAGATATTTGAAGCAGAATTAGATCCCATGCTTTCCTCACTCTAAATTCATTGCCCATCCACTGTGTTACGTCACCTCTTAACTTTTTTTAGAAACGTTTAGCTCTTTTACATTTCTCTTAAACTCTCATAGCTCCAACCTAGCTTTTCTTCATTCTTCATTTGCTTATGAGGTATTTATGCCCTAACACGTGGTCACGATTTATGAAGGTGCCATGTATATTTGAGAAAAAAGGTAAATTTCTATTTAGTTTTCTCCATAGGTTTATCATGTCTAACTTTTCTAAAACTCTATTTCCTTAACTTTTTCTGATTTATTTTATGGTTAGATTTATCAAGTTCTGAGAAGGGAAAGTTTAGGTCAATCAGTAGTATAGAGTTACTGTCTATTTCCTCCTATAACTCATTAAATTTTTCCTTTAAGAACTGGTATGCTATGCCATTTGATGCATAGATCTTTAGTACTGAGATTACTTCATTGTCTATGGTGCCTCTCAGCAACATGTAGATTCCCTGAATGTTCTTTGCTTTTGTTTTTGTCCTTAATAAAAGAATTTGTTCTTGGATTTAGTCAAAAGGCCAAACCCAAGGACCTGGAAGATCACATGTGGCCTCAAGGCCATTGCTTTACCATGTAAGTGGTCCCTCTCTATCTATCTAAGTCAGTGTCAGTGCTAGTGCCAACTGTTTTCCCATATATTACATGTATCATCTTCATCATATATGTTAAACGATGAAAGAGATATCCCATGTTCTAGGACTTGAGGTCACTGTATTCAATCCATTCTTTCTTATTTGACTAAATGTCTTCCATGCTTCCTCACCCTAAGTGAAACCTTGGGCAGTTGCTCCTAGTTCCCTCTCATCTTAGGTGCTTTTGGTGCTAGATCATGGAAGTCAAAATTCTCAACCATATATGGCCTTCATAAGGGCATATGGAGGTTGATAGGAGCAATCACTGATGATCTCCATTCTGTAGGTGGAGATATGAGCTTCAGAACAGTACTGGTGGTTCAGAGTTGGGGAGAAGACATAAAGGAAATGAGTGGATGATCTCATAGCTGGAGAAGGCCTTGGGGTAGAGGGATAGAAGAAATTAAATCTGAGAGGTAGAAGGGATGATGATGTGAGAGATATCCTACTATCACATTTGATCAAGACCCACTAAAATGACCATTATTATCACTAGCCAGTTAGGCATAATCCGATTTCAAGTAGAAGGGGATTCCCACAAATCAAAACAGCAATATTGCTCCAAAGACAGACCACAATATTTTCATAAATCTGATTTATATTTAATCTAAGTGTGAACTATAATTAAGAGCTTAGTTTTATCTTTTTTTTAATGACACACATACATCACTAGACCTATTCTACAAGCATAGAAGAAAAGCCTTTTTCAAGACTTTTCAGCCCTAGGCTATATAAAATCAATAGAATATAGGCAGTCAGTTGAAGTTGATGAAGCAGTTCTTTAAGAATAATAGATGAGGGGTGGCTAGGTGGCGCAGTGAGTAGAGCACCGGCCCTGGAGTCAGGAGTACCTGAGATCAAATCCGGCCTCAGACACTTAACACAAAAACTAGCCGTGTGACCTTGGGCAAGTCACTTAACCCCAACTGCCCTCCCCCCCCAAAAAAACAAAAAGAATAATAGATGAAAGTCTATATGCTTACAATGGATCTCTGATATCATCAATGTAGGCATTCCCTCTACCAGTTCATAGCCTTTCTTAGCCATATCTTGTAATCCTGTGCAAATTTAGTCCACAACCTCCCATATATCTTCTGTAGAGTATCCTAGAGACCACTTTGTAGGTATTTTTTTTTTTAACATTCTGTGGGTGCTAGCACACCACGGAGTCTGTGTCTCTGTCATTCCATAAGCTTGTTCCATGACCAGCCTGCATTCTTTTCTGCTCATGGATTTCTTGGATGATCTTTCTATTAATTCATTGATGATATTATGCTGCAATTTACTTAAGTCTTAATTGCCCAGTAGACTACGTGCAATTTCATTTCTTCAGAGATTACAATGTTCTTTATAAGTTTGGTCAAATAAAGTACCAATCATTGTACTAAAGTCTGTGGTTATAACTAGAAAATCAATGCCATTTCAACTTTCAGGGAGCTCACACTTTAAATGGGGGAGAGAACACATGTAAGAGAATTCAGCTAAAAGAAGGATAAAAAGAATGAGCAATCTGAAAGTCAGAGGGATAAAGTGTAAGGAAAAACCAAGTAGCCTTTGGGGCACACTGGAAGTAACTAAGGATCTGGAGCTGCAAGCCAGACTGTAAGATCCCAAGTATTTTAGGCATTCAACTGATGAATAAATGGTGGGGGAGGAGGAAGCATCTTTTAAGTGCTTCCTAAACGCTAAGCATTGTGCTAAAAACTAGAGATAGAGGAAAAAAGATACTGTCTGTTCTTAAGAAGCTAGTTTTCTAAATGGGGGAGGGGTGGAGAGAAACAACACATATAAATCTAGTATAGGTGAAGAAGTGCTAAAGTGGAAGAGACACCTTTCTTTCAAGATAAGATGTTTGAAGGATACAGTATTAGCAGAGCAGATGGTAAGGCCTGGAGGTCTTCCATTTTAGGGGAAGGATTATAGTTGGTCATTTCCTGCTTCTCCAAATGCACTCTCCAGGAGAGAGGGTGACCTGCCTATCAGCATTGGAAAGAGAACATTAAGAGTTGTCTGCGCCCTAGAGAGGACAAAGGGCAATGGAGGAAGCCTCCTCTTTATGGTAGAACAGCTTTTACCCAGCTCCCTGATGGGATTTTTTTTTCTTAAATAAGTTTCAGAGTCTATGCTTACAGAACATCCGATTTTGCAATCTTTTTTTCATACTTTTCTATTTAAAGTGGAGATATATACTGATAAATGTCTAATGATGTCTCTCCAAAAATAAATGTTTGCATAACAAACATTTAAGTTCAGCCTGCAATATTAACATTTTCTCCATTACTTCCTTAGGTCTACATGGGCAACAAAACCATAAATCCATTCCTGGTTGTAGAAATTTGGTGATTTCCAAGGTGAACATGTTCATACTAAAATGTTAATAACTGGCTCTCACTACTTAGCATGTTAGCTCCACCACACTCCTGTTTTAAAGCCAATATTAACTTAACAATTCACTTTTCCCTGGAAAGGTGGCCATATTAGACCATTAGCACATATTCATTGCTTTTATATCAACTCAAAGCATCTCAACGTTGGAAGAGACCTCAGAGGGTGACTACTTCAACCTATGTCTCAACAAATTTCCACCATACAGCATACCCAAAAAGAGTTCAAGGAATTGATGCTTAAAGTTTTCTAGTGAAAGGAACATACTACTTTTGGGGCAGCCCTTTCTAGTTTTGAATTATTCTATTTTTTTAGAAAGTTTTTTCTAGATCTGTTGTTGCAGTTGTTCAGTCATGTCCAACTTTTCTTGTCATTTAGAATTGTTGTTTTGTTTTGTTTTGCAAAGATATCAGGGTGATTTGCCATTTCCTTCTCTAGTTCATTTTACAGATGAGAAAACTGAGGCAAAGAAAGTTAAATGACTTGCCCAAGGTTATATAGTAAGTGCTTGAGGCTAGATTTTTAACTCAGAAGATGAGTCTTTCAAACTTCAGGCCTGACACTCTACCCACTGCCCTACCTAGTTTCCCTGCAGCTGATTCTAGTTTTGGATAATTCTAATTTTTAGCAATTTTTCCTCATTTCATTCCTTTATCTGATTCTCAGCAATTTCTACAAATTTTGTCCTACTTCTTCCCCTCCACCCCAACAAACAAAACAAGTCTCAACCCTCTGCCATGTGATAGCCCTTTAAAGATAATTATCGTGTCCCCTGTCATATTTTTATCCTTACAGTTATTTACTACAATCTCAAGTTTTCAGGCTGTACTTTAGAAGACAGGGTAGCAAAAACAATATGCAGGACCCAAAGAGATGTTGAAAAAATGACTGGATTAGAGGGCAAGGGGAAAAAAGAGGAAAGGGTGAGCACTGTGCTCTGAGAAATGGGGATTTTGTAAAGATGCGTGGAAAAGCAGACTATATAGGGTTGGTGGAAACTGACAGTCTAAAGAGAGACAGAAAGGGGCTAGTAGGTGGTTTTCTAATGAGAAGACGAAGGGGAATTGAGGAGGGTAGTAGGTAAAAGGGGGAAAATGTAAGAATGAATTAAATGATTTATTCAAAAGACAAAGGACACAGGTGGTGGTTTATGTGGTCACAGTTTGGCTTAAACTCCTTTGCTTACTGTATTTTCCTTGTGTGTATATGGTATATACTTTTGTGCACTCAGATATATATTGTTTACTTAATTTTATCTCATAAAAAAAACTTTGTAAAAGATTTTCAAAATTAAAAGGGGGACAATGTATTTGGAGTCATAGGACCTGAGTTGGAATTCTGGTTCTGTCGCTACCTAGGTGGCCTCAGACAAACCACTTCACCTCTCTCACTCAGTTTTCTCATGTACAATGAAAGGATTGGACTAGACAGATTGTGGTCCCTTCTTTCTTTAAATCTATGAAATGATTGATGACTCTTCTGTAGTAACGACTTGTGCTCTCACCTTCTTTACTGGGCAATTACTCTACCACTATTTCAACCCTTTCCGTGAGGGATTAAAGATTTTAAAACATGCTATAGTGTTGGTCACAGTGTCTGGCTATAAGAATAATTGGAATTACTTCAACCAAGTATCAGATCAGAGTTAAGAGACCTGGTCAAAAGAGCAGTGAGTCATGAGACCTGGGTTCAAGTCAGGTTCAAGTCAAGCCATGTCATTTACTAGCCATGTGATCCTGGGTAAATTGCTTAACCTCTGAAAGCCACCAGCTTTCTCATTTGTAAAATGAGAAGTTTGGATCAAGCGCTCTCTTGGGTCTCTTCTAGCTTTGACATTCTTCTATGAGTAAAGCTCCTTAAAAAAAAATAGACTGGAATGCAAAAAAAAAAACCCACTACTCTATATTTTAGTGATTTTGTATAATTCTCTTTAAAAGAACTTGGATAATTTTTTTCTTTTTAAAGAGATTTAATTTTGAGTGTGCAGCCTGAATTTGAGGTTGTTTATATTTTGGCCAATGTAGAGACAAAGACTTTAATTCCACAATTCAATTTAGGGCAATTAAACAAACTAAATTAATTTCTACCACTACGTTGGGGATGCAAAATCAAAAATGAAAAAAAGCTGCTGCCTTTGAAGAGCTTATATTCTACTTTGTAGGGAAAAAATGTGCATAGAGAAGTAAATGTGACATATTTATGAATTAACACAAAGTATTTTCATGCTCTGTCTTGGCTCCACATTTCTTAACCTCATTCTCAATAATTCAGATAATTTGTTCTTATTTGTGTACTTTTAAATCTTGCTTTTCTCCTCATTCTTTTAAGTAACCCTTTTCTCTTTTTGTTTCTTCCTTTCCCCTTGTCAGTTAGAGATAAAGCAAACTTTTGTGTCAAAGCCCCTTTAAACTAGGGGTGTGCTGGAGCCAGCTTGAGCCAGCTGGTGAGAGTTAATTGTTAAACTTTCTGTATGAACATTTTCAGGTTGGAAGTCAGTAAATTTTACAATCAGGGCTGGATTTATAGTTTTGTTGATTGTCTAGAGTCTAGACTTAGAAAGTAATAGAGAAAATGTTAAAAAATACAGATTGAACTTAAAAGTGTGTCATACAAACATTCATTTTTGGAAAGCCAGTTGTTAAACATGTGATACTCATAAACCCTACTCAATAAAGGTTTGTTGGATGCTTTTCTGGAAAAATTTTAAAGTGCAAATACCTGGGAGAGGTAACAGATTGTTGTGAGGGAGTTTCAATCACGATGTGAATGATATCAGAGCCTTTCTAGTGCTGGGGAGAGGGGGTGGAAAAGCCAGTAAAGTTCTAGTCAGACTGGTGGGGTAGGCAAAGTATCACTTGCACAGAAAGTTCACAGAAGAAGAAGGACAAAAGATAGAAAAGAATACTCGGAGTAACAAGTTAAATTTATACCCATTCATAATTTTGCAGTTGTTTATTTTCACTGTATTTGCATTTGCAAATCCAAGCAATGAATATGACCCCATCATGGTCATGTCCCACAGTATGCCTTAGCATGAATTTTCATCTACTCTGATACCTGAAATAGTATTTTTAAATTCAGGAGCCTTTAATTTTATAATTAGAAAGGGCTTAAAAAGCAAAGGATTGGTTGGGGGGAAGGCGGTGTTAACCTCTGAATGTAGAAACTGATGCTTCAGTCAAAGTGAATAATTTAACTAATCAATTGATGGAAAAGAAAAAAAATCTTATTCTATTTGACAATGGATCACAAATGATTTGAAGCCTGATTTTGTCATATAACTAATTTAAAGACTTTTCCCTCTTTGAGCCTCAGTTTTCTTATCCATAAAATGAGAACTTTCAACCAGGTGATGTGGAAGATTCCTTCCAGCTTTAACAGTTGATAATTAAGAGAGCAGAGATATAGGGGCCTGGAGCAAGATCACCATCATCCAGGAAAAGATGCTGAGGACAGAAGACAAACTATAGACTTCAAAGCTATATTTAGGACATATACTCTTTACTTTCAACCTTGCTGCACCCCTAACTCTACAGACCTTCTCTCTCATACATGCTAAAGAAATTTCTTTTTTTCCTTGAATCTCACTCACCCTTGAACTTCTTCCACCAGAAGGACACTCCTCCCCTGCCGTGCACTCCCCTTCCCTGTCTACAACCTCTTTCTTTGATGGACTAGTTCAGGGGTGGGGAATTTGTGGCCTCAAGGTCACATATGACCCTCTAGGTCCTTAAGTGAAGCTCTTTGACTGAATCAAAACCTCACATAACAAATCCCCTATATAAAACGTCATGCAAACTGTCCTTTATCTCTAATTGACAAGGGGGAAAGGTAGAAACAGAGAGAAGGGTTACTTAAAAGAATGAGGATAAAAGCAGGATTTAAAAGCAAACTAATAGGAACAAATTATCTGGACTATTGAGAATGAGGGTAAGAAATGTGGAGCTAAACAAAAAGCATGGAAATATTTTGTGTTAATTCATAGTCAAAAGGCCACACCCAAGGACCTAGAAGGTCACATGTGGCTGTGAGCCCACAGGCTCCCTACCCCTGGACTAGTTCTTCTCAGAACCTGCATTTTAAGAAGGATACCAGACTAACCATGACTTTATTCCTATCCAGTCAATTCACCTGAATCTCTGGACTTTGCCTACCAAGCCTCAATCTCCCCCTTTTCAGTTTCTTTTTATGTGTTGTCTTTCCTCTTTGCCACCAGAGACTGTCCTTTCTGTTTGTTTGTATTCCCAGCTTTAGCAGATTTAATAAGGTGTTTAATACACACTTGTTGACTTGAAAAAGATGTCGAGGTTATTGAAACACAGGTAGCTCTGGGTCATCTAATTCATACATTTTGTTGGTTTAGTTTGGAACATGATGGATACATTTCCAAAGGAATTTTATTACCAGGAAAAGTGGCATTGTTTTATGAATCTGGATTTTCTTATTCTCCATTCTCACCCCTTTACCAGCTGGAATTAGTACCTGTCAAGAGGGAAAAAAAGGAAATCTACAAATTTAAGGTGGAAGGGGAAAGAAGTCTGTTGGATAGACTAGTATTTGTAAATTTCCTCAATGTAGAATATTTAATCAGTTTATTTATTTATTAGAAGTAAGATCCTGCATTTACAAATTTCCTAGTTTCCTTGCAAGATGAGACCACAGTATTTTAAGCTCCTTGACCATGCCTTTTTTCATTTTTTTCTCCATCTCCAGTATCTCCAGTGTCTAGCACAGTGCCTATAGTAGGAACTTAATGTTTCGTGAATTAAACCCAACAATCTGTATATGCAAGTATATTGAAAACAAGTGATAAAGAACAAATATTTTTCTATATTACTCATACCTAAAAGTCATCTTTTAGTTTACATTTGTAGTACTTTGTAGTACTGTCCAAATGTCTTCCAGTCCATAGTTGGGAAGTATTTTGCTACATAGGCCACTATGGTAGGTGGCACAAAAGTCAGTTTGACCTGCATTCAGTTGAAGGGAAATGGATGGAAGAGAAGTTGTCTGGGAGTAAGCTCATATACTTGGTAGCTTCCTATTTTAACATATAATTGTTTCTAAGTGGGTCATAATTCAATTGTTCCTAAGCTGCAGCAGGACTCCTGGTATTATCCACACCCATTAAAACTTAGAACCCTAGGGCAAATCTGTGGTGGCTCCCACCTAAGTTACAGCACTAATAAGTGTACCCTTGACTATGTGGCTCATACTTAAGCCACTGCTGAAAAAAAGGCAACCTCATCCTTGACTGTAGCTGGTTGTCCTCTAGAGGAGTGCTTCAATGTCCTCTTGAGGCAGCTGCTGCTGACATTTCCCAGCGTTTGACCACTAGGATACAGGATCACATGATGTGGTCCATGCATTTTTTCATTATTTTGTCTGCCCATTCAGTTTTTAGTTAGCCTTCTTCAGTTTACCATTTAGGAACTGTTTGGGCAGCTGAATGGTATTCTTGGCACACATACAGACACACACACACTAGATAGATAGAGGTTATCTTAATCTTAGTACAGGATAATACCGTTTCTAGTTCATAAACAGAGTAGGAAAGAACCTCATTGGGCCATGCAATCCAATGATCTCATTGTACAGAAAATAAAATGAGATTCGGTCACTTCATTTAAGTGATTTGCCCAAGACAGACAGAATTTGAACTCAGGTCCTATCATTGTATATTATTTCCAATTCATTACCAGTGTGCCTAAGACTATCTTTTGGACAAGATATGTACTATTTTTCTTTGGTATTTATTTCTGTCCTTGTGCTTGACCTAGAATAAAACCTGGGGAGAGTAAGAGAATTTGAATAAAACAAAGTGATTGAGAGAAGAACTGAAGAGCAGCAGGTGGAAATATACATGTATATGTATATGTCTCTACACACATATACATCTATACATACATACACATATGAACAGAAGAGGAAGAAACAAATAGGGAAAAGGGAAGGGAAGAGGGGAAAAGGAAACATCTCTGCACACTCAAATCACTGAATTGAGAACATATTGTTAGTTACCTTGGACAATATATAAACACTATAGTAAAGCAGATTTATCAAGGAAAGGAAAATTGTGATACAATTCTCTCCCCCCTCCCCAGCTCAAAATTAGTTTGGTCAGCTTTGAGGTAGATAATCAATGAAAATTTATTAAGTGCTTATTAGGTGTAAAGTACTATACTAGGCACCAGAATCTGGTGTTGACCTGCTGACTTCCACCCAGGGGAATCAATCACTCCAATGTTTTTCCAGTGGCTAGAGACTATAGTGCCTTTGAAAGTGTTAGCACTGGAGTCAAGGGACCGTGACTTAGGGTCACATAGAGGAAGTCCAAATCCTGTTCCTTTCAGTGTGGCCTTGAGCAATACACAACCTTTATGGGCCTCAATTTCCCCATCTATGAAAGCAAGACCTTAGACTAGATGAGTTGAGGTCTCTCTGGTATCATCTTAAATGCTACTTCCTACTGCAAAAAGCACTCCATACTTGTGTGCACAAGAGCTTTCAGACCTTCCTTGGGGAAACTGAGTGAATAATCGGTTGTTCCCTTAAGAGGAAGCAGAAATTCCAGACCTTGGCTTTTCCTAAGGACCACTACCTCTTCTCCAATTGTCAACTGCCCAAAGTTTAAGATTTCCCTCATCCAAACTGACGACACTCCATTGATTCATTGATTTCCTTTCCTTCCCCCCCCCCCCACCGGCTAACACCCTCTGTTCTGGCTCCCGCCCTGTGACTCCCAGTTCCTACAAAGGAGAAGGGCTGGGGGGGGGGGGGGTGTCTCCCGCGGGATCTCCGCCATGCTGGTGATGACTTTCACTTGGAACTCTCACTTAGAACTCCCAGGCAGCGCTAAAACCTGTAGCTAGGGGAAGCAAGAAGAGGCTTGCAAAGAACTAGAGGGGTTCCGGGGACTTGCAGAAGCCCGAAAGGGGTCGGCTCCCAAGTCCCAAGTTCACCCAATTTCTTCTTTCCTTGCAACTTTACCCAGCGCGGCCACACTACCCTCTAAAGCTAGGAAGAGAAAATTGCCGCCTTTCTCCCAAGGGACGGGCCAGCCCGGAGGGTAGAGTTTTCTGCTCCAGCAGCCAGGATGAGGCAAGGGAACTGCACATGGAGGGGGAGGGGTAAGCGAGGGGGTGGGGGGAGGGAAGCTCCAGTGAGAGAGGTTTCCGAGGGAAAGTGAGAGGGGAGGGAGGACAAGGCTCACCCGCTCCCTCCGTCAGCCGCTTTCTCTCACATAAGCGCAGGCAGAGGGCGCATCAGTCATGCCCTCCCCCTGCGACCGCCGCTGCTGCTGCTGCAGCTACCGCGGCCGCACAGCTCCATGCGCTGAGGACGCCCGAGCACCCGGGACCCTGCAGCTGCTGCTGCTGCCTCCACCGCCGCCGCTGCTGCCCGAGCCTCTGCCAGGAGCCCCGGAGCTGGCCAAGTCAGGGGACTGAGCCGCAGCAGTCTTCGCCGCTGCTTCTGCCCCCCGCCCCCCAACACCCCGGCTGCAGACTCTCCAGCTGTTGCTGCTGCCCCCTCGGGGGGTAACTTAGGGGAAAGGAGGGAGGGGGGTGGGGGGGAACAATCCGTGGTGTTTAAGACTTTTTAAAGGGGGTGTGTGTTTATGCACTTCCCCCCTCCCCAAAGAAAAACAAAAGGAGGGGGGGGTAACTTTTCCTCTCTCTCTCTCTTGCACTCCCTTCACCTCCCAGTCTCCTGAATGAGGAGAACTCGGATGTCCGGTTTCCTGTGAGGGTTTTTACCTGACAAGCTCCGACTTTCCCCAGCAGTTACTTGGAGAGCAAGTTGAAAAAAGTTTGGAGCCCCCGCGCAACGGAGCCGCCACCGCTGCCGCCTCTTGTCCGTCCCCCAGGCTTTTTACTGGCTGCATATTGGGGGCAAGGAAAACCAGGAGCGCTCATCATTGCAGGGGCACCCAAGCCCCCACCCCCTGCCCCCCCGTAAACGCACTGGTCTCCCCCACCCCTTCCCCACCCCGCCCCAACCCCCCCAAGGAGCCTGTTCACCATGCACTTGCTGGGATTATTCTCCCTGGTCTGCTCCCTGATTGCCGCAGCTCTGCTCCTGGGACCTCGAGCGCCGGCCGCAGCTGCGGCTTATGAGTCGGGACAGGGCTATTACGAGGAAGAACCAGATCTGGGGGAGGCGAAGGTAAGTGCTGTCCCTACTGCCGCTCCTACTGCCTCTGGGGACGGAAAGGGGACAGAGTCCCCTAGTGTGCCCCGTAGCATTCCCGGAAAGTTTGTGTAGTCTTGTAGCCTTTGGAAGTTAAGGCTAAGGATACGTAGATCTTTTCTTATTTTTACCGAAGAAACTTACAAACTTCTGTTTACAAAGGGGGGGGGAGGGGGGAGAAGGTGGTTAAGACGCCTTTGCAAATTAGGCATACAACTACATAACTTAAAATACCGAAAGAGGTTTCTGGTGATATCAAAGTGATCCCAATGGATGCACCAAATAGAAAGCCGAGCTTTGCCCAATGACCCAACTGTTGTAACGCTCAATCGAAGACAGGGGAGCAGAAGTGCGCCTTCCCAGGCAAATCAGTGGTACAAGAAGGCAGTTTTGTCTGTGGGCATAGATGACCAGTCAACCTACAAGATTTCATTGAGTTGCTGTGATGCGGGAGGCTCACCAGGCGCCTTGGAGGAGCTGGGGAGGGGAACGAATACAAAAGAAATAGAAGACTAATAACTAGGGAATGATGGATGGATTAAGACGCCACTTGGGGAAAGAAGCTTGTTCAATTTCAGATGAAACTGGAGGTGATTCTTATCACCTCCTTAGAAAACCAGGGTTGTTTTCACTAAGCTGCACTTCTGGTATCTCTTAATGATATGCTGAAGACTAATCAAGTTTGCTGGAGGTGTAACAAATCTCAAGTCTGAAAATGCTGGTGAAGAGCAATGAAAAAGTCCTTATTTTCCAACCAGAGATATAACTTGTTTGCCTTCAAACTGCTGTTCCTTGATCTTCCAAAAGAAAACTGTTACTCCAGAAGGTTTTAACGTGTATCTTGCACCTGATGTTGGTGAAAGGGTGTGTGTAACAGTGCTTAAACAAAAAGTTTTATCATACATTGTACTTGATTAAAGCTGCTTGATGTGCGCGGATAGCAATGTCTGTAGAACTCTACTATGCCTTTCCGTTTCAATTTATGGAACGGTGGAAAAGCAGTCAAGTGACGTGTGTCTACTCTGAGTTGATTGCATTATTTTTTCACCTGTTCTACTTTTATTTTTACTTATCCTCATACCCATAGTTGGTATACTAGTCTGATACTGATGACAATTTAAAATACTTGTTGACCACAGAGAACTAGAGGATTGTTATTGCTTTTTGATAGGCCAAATTATGCCTTAGAGTTGAATTTTCAGAGTAAAAAAAATGCTGATCAAGTTCATTTTGAATTTTTAAGCATCAAAACTTGGGATGTGCATGAACAAATTTTTCAGACTATTTGAATGGGAAGGATAGCTGCAAAGGACTTTAATGAGTCATCTCATAATTTGTGTAAATTTTTTTCAGTGAACTAAATTAAAGAAAATGCATTGTTGTTATCTAGCAATTTTTTTTAAAAAAATGCAACTACCTTTCAATTTAATAAGTTAAGGAAACTGCTTTATTGACTACGATCTTAAATTAATTTATAAATTGATCCCAGACTCTTATTTTAGCTAAATAATAGAATGGTGGAAAACACTTTTGAGCAAGGATAATGTAAGCTAAGTTGTATAACAGTTAATAACAATGTATTTTATATCCTTTGAAAACAGTTGCTTCTATTAATGCTGATGCTAACTATAACTACATCAATATGAATGATTTACTGATGGAAAACGTTATAAAATGCAATGTGGCATAGTTCCACTTTTCCTATGCTTTGAATATTATTGAACATTAAGCAGATGTGTGAAGCAGTGTTTTATAATGGTTAGGGGACTGACCTTGAAATCAGGAAGTCCCAGCTTCTGACATATATTAGCTTTGTGACCCTTTGGGTGTAAGAGTTTAAGTGATGTCACTTAACTTGTAAGTGCCCCCCCAACAAGTAACTTGCCTTCTCCCTGCCCCCCAAATAACTTTCCAAGACTTCAAGTTACAAAAGAGTTGCTCATCTGTAACTCTACAGTTGGACTTCCCTATAAGGATGAAATTACAGATCTGGACCAAATACACATGTCCACATATTCACTTTCTCTTTCTGGAAAAGCAAAGCACTGGAGATGTGTGAGTAAAACATAATTTCTATTATGTGGTTTTAAAAATAATTTCTTTTGGTTTTGTTGAAGAACTGGGGAGTAGGATGTGGAAACGGATATCTAAATAAGAAATCTTTTGATAAAGCAAGTATCAAACAGTGTATGTACTTCTGGAAAAGGCAACTAATTCAACTAATAGAACTGAATTGGTTATCCCCAGGATGTTACTGTTTATATGGGCATTTGTAAGTATGTTGGTACTGGTCTCTGGGGGAAGAGGAGGAATCAAATTTAATTTCCGAAGGAATAAAAAATATTAGTAATATAGAGAACCACTAATTAAATAAAAGGTTGATCATCTTTATATAAGGAGTTCTCATCCCCTCTTGTCACTTAATTGGGTTTTCCTTTTTGAAGTAAAGAATTGAAATGTCTGGTTTGGGGTACATATAAATTATTGTTTTCCTATTTTAATTCAGTTTTACATCTAGTTTGATAAGAACATAATAGTGACATTGAATTCTACTTCTTAGTACCTATTTTTTTTAATTAATCAGGGCTTTGGGAATCCATATCACTGAGCCACTGAGACTGTAGGGACACCAATCAGTGCATTTCTGCTGCATTAGATGATCTATAGGTCAGTGGCTTAACAGACAGTTCCCATGTAATACACTGGAACAGTAATATGCTACATGGAATCCCTGAGATCTCAAAGGTTTAGATTATCTCCTTACTTGTCAAATTTATGAACAGAGATGAATTTTGCACAAGGGGAATCTAGTTCTTTTTCTATGACATGTAGGAATTTATATGTACTTTAATCTAAGGCTCTTACAACTCGATTCCAACAGTGCCTTAAGTCAAAGTTAACTTTATCCCCTCCATCTGCCCAAGATCATATCGTTAGGTAGAGGTCAAACCCGAAATCAGAGTCAGGTCTTGCTAATTCTTACATTATCACTGGAATTGGGGATCATATTCCATTCTATGTAATCCTAAATGTACAATCTATAAAAAATGGTTTTTTAAAAAAGCTTTTTTCTCTAATGCTCAGTAGGGCAGGCAAAGAGTCAAAAAAAGTAAAGAACTTTGTTTATATTGGGATTAAGTTTAGCAAGAACTGGTGAGAAAAAGGGGAGGATGAAAAGGAGAAAACTTGAAAGGTTTAATCAAACCCAAAGGAATAAGAAAATGTGGCAAATTTTCTAACCCATTCTCTTGTCATCATGAGATTAGTTGGGATTATATGCACTTTGCTATTTCATACTAGGACATTCCATCTTTACAGGGGCCAGTTTAATGTAATTAAAACAATGTACTAAATAGACATTACTACATACTACCCAATATGTTATTTTGGCATTAGGTAATGACTTGGTGACCCCAATTTAGATGATACCCATGTGGTGTACTGCAACAGTGTCTGAAGTGGTAACAGGGGCTGAAAATCTTGATTAAAAAAATAGTATAGATATAACTTCGTGGATGTGAGACTGGTAATAGTCTAGTTAGTGAAATAAAGATATTTTAGGGTATCACATTTGAGGATGATGATACTAATATGATACTAGGTTATGTATAGTATGGATCTGAGCTAAGAGAGACATTCTTATGTTGTTATAAAAATGGAAAGGATTAATAAGGGCAGTTGGGTGGCACAGAGGATAGAGTGCTGGTCCTAGAGTCAAGAAGATTCATTTTCCTGAGTTTAAATCTGGTCTCAAGCACTAGCTGTGTCACTTAATTGTTTGCCTCAGTTTCCTCATTTGTAAAATTAGCTGGAGAAGGAAATGGCAAAGCATTCCAGTATCTTTGGCATGAAGAGTTATACAATTTAACGACAACAAATTAACTTTCCTTTCTATTGTAGATAAGTTATTTTTAGGAAGTATGTGTTTCACATAATAGACATTGTCTAGCTTAATATATGAATTATCGATTTTAATAGTAATTATGATTTTTAAAATAATCTTGTTGCAAGGATTTTTGCTATGGTATTTCACAGTAAACTATGATAGGTTGTTGTGGTTGTGTTGTGTGGTTTTTGTCCTTTGTTCTCAAAGAGGACCATAATATCAAAGAGATGATACCATGACTTGCAATTGGCTTTGAGTGAGGCAGGGCTGTGCAGAGTCACCAGTCTCACTTTCTCCTCTGGAGCCATCTGGGTCCAGTTGCCTGATAACAAAGAGAAGACTCAGGATATAGTGGGAAGCTTTGCCCCTTTTAAGCTAGGGTCTGACCAAAGGAAGTTAAATTTTGATACCAAAAGCTACCTAGTTAACTTGAGTTTACTGGCTAGGTTCATTTCTCAAAGACCTTACTGTAAACCTTGCCTTAAACCCAACTCACTCTGAATCTCCTGGATTGGACAACAATAGATCTCTGCCCAAGCACAATTCATAGCTGGTTTGGGGGCCCTACTGGTTCAGAGTGAATGTAAATAGTAACTGTTTCTCTTTGGGTCAGCAACCCTGAGGGTCTTCTCCTAGTTTTATGTTTCTTTTTATTTTATTGTTGTTTGATTTTTTTTTTATTAAAGGAGCCTTCCTTTGAATCACTTCTTAAAGAGGAATATTCACTGAATGGGTGTTGCCTCACTCAAAGTGAGAACCTGGAAAAAAATAGGTAAAATTATATAGTGTTTGTGTGTGTGTGTGTGTGTGCGTGCACGTGTGTGTCTATACACACATAACATTCTATCTTTCTTATTCTCTTTATCATTTTTACCTCTCTTAAATCATTTATGACCTACTTTGTAATACAATTATGTCTTGACATGTAAATGGGGCCATGTCTTGGAAGTTTTATATAATAATGTTAATAGCTCACATTCAGGTAGTGCTTTAAGGTTTATATACATTATCTTGTCTGATCTTCACAACAACACTGTGAAGTAGGTGTTGTTATTATTTCAATTTTAAAGATGAGGAAATTGAGACTGAGGGAAGTTAACTGAACTTAATCAGCCAGTCACTATACATTTATTACACACCTACTCATTTGTGGCACAGTGTTAAGCACTGGGGCTAACTGACCTCTCACAAGGTCAAAAGGCTAGTAAATGTCTGAGGAAGGATTTGAATCTCTTTCTCACTGGAAGTTTAGAACTCTATTGTGCCACAAGGCCTCTTTATGTATCTGACGCTATCTACTGGGGCTTCCCAGTTACTAGCCAGATTTTTTGGCTGAGATCACAGGTTTTCTATGTGATTTGTCTGTGTTCTTTGTTAACCAATATGTCATAGAATCCCAGAATATTATAAGTGGAAGGGGGCCTTAGAATGCATCTAACTTATCCCAGTTACCTCATTTAAAGATGAGGAACCTGAAGCCCATAAAGATAAAGTGGTTTTATAAAGGTAACCCAGGTCATTAAAGAGAGTCAGGACTAAACCCCAAATCACTGGCACCAGTCCAGTGCCACACAACCATCAAATACTTGTTCAAATGTCTACTCGAGTACCAGGTAATTGCTATAGAGATAGAAAGGTGAACAGCATGATTTCTCCTCAAGGAGCTCATAGTCTAGTTGAAAATAAAGGCCATATTGGAAATGTAGACAGGCATGTGAAATAGCTTACAGTAAATACTAAAAGCATATTACAAACAAAGATCACTGCCAATTGTGGCAGCTAGGGAAAGCTCCATAAGGAAAGGTAGAAATTCAGTAGGACTTTATTAAATATGTAGAGAAGGTTCACAAATATGTTCCAGATAGAGGGCATACCATGAGCAAAGGCATGGCGGTGGCCATTTGCATGGCACATGTTTGAGACATATGAGACTATGGCACTAAAACATTTTGGTTACAGCATTTGGTTGTGTTAGGAAAGTAGGGAAGATCAATGCAGAGAAAGAAGCTAGGGTCTGATTGTGAAAACCTGGACTCTGAAGTTTATTCTGTCCTGGTTTCTTTTCTTATATCTCTACTATTTCTTGATAATCTCATTAGACCCCTGAATTCAATATTTTTCTCTACCGAGGACTCCACAAACTCTAAATCCAGCCTTAATTTCTCCATAATACCATTTGCTTTGTTGAAATTTCTACGTGTGTCTTTGAGACATACCGTTTTCCAAACCAGATTTCCACCTCTCTCAGCTAAACTCACTTTTTTTTCTTAACTAACCTATTTTTATCAAGAACAGCTGTCCAGCTTTGCAACTTGGGCATCAACATCATGCATTTATTAAACACCTTCTCTATTCCAGGCACTGTGTTAGATATTGATTTTAAGGGTGGGATAGGGACCCAATCTGTGATTTCATTAGAAAAGGGAACTCCTGATGAGGAAACTCCCTGTATGTATGCAGGTTGGTATGTCATATATGGCTTATAAAAAGTTGCCCTAGAGCAGTTGTGTCAGACTCAGATAGAAGTGGGAGACACTAATCTGTACCTAAGGATATCTGCAGAACACATTGGCTTAGTTTTGGAATATAATACTAACTTTACTGTAATGTTATTTGTTTTCTTATATATTTCCCTATTACATTTTAATTCAGTTCTCATTGCACTCAGGAGTGTTGTGAGCCCATAACATGCATGAGACTCGTTTGATATTTGTGGCCTAGAGCACTTGGAAGTTAAGTGACTTACCCCTGTAGGATATGTCCTAAGTAGAACTTGAGCCTTGGTGGTGCTGAATTCAAAGCCCCACCTCTGTCTATTTGGCCATTCTTCCTTCTGGGCATACAAAGAATGGAGGCTGCCCCTCCCCTTTAGGAACTTACATCCTATTAAGGAAAAATACATATATAAATATGTGAAAATGCATACCTATTCTCAACTCTCCACTCTCCTCCCTACTAGTAACTTGCCAAGTCTTGCCTATTGCACTTCCTCAACATCTCTTACAACTACCATGTTGTTCTTGTTGAGTTGTCTTAAATCACATCTGACTCTTCTTGATCCTATTTAGGGTTTTCTTGACAAAGATACTAAAGTGATTTGCTATTATCTTCTCCAGCTCATCCAGTTGAGGAAACTGAGGCAAACACGGTTAAGTGACTTGCCCAGGGTCACCCACCTAATAAGGGTCTGAGGCCAGATTTGAACTCAGGAAGATGAGTCCATCCTGGCCCGACACTCTATCCACCTACCTGCTCTGTCTTCTTCCTTTTTTCCTAATTCGCCTCATCATTTTTTGCTTAGACCGTTTGAATAGCATCTGAGTTTATTTCCCTGAATCCAGTCTTTCCTCCTCTAGTCCATCTTCCATGCCACTTCCACACTGATATTTCTATTTGTTACTGAAATATCTTCACAGCCTGGTTCTAAAACTTCTTTCCAGGCTGATTACATATTAACTCCCCTTCTCAAACTTCAGTCAAACTACTCTCACGTACTGTGAGCATGTTGTAAATATTCCATATTCTATGGCTAGAATGCACTCCCACCCAAGCACTCCTCTTTAAGAGATGTTGTTTGACTTTCCTAAACAAGTGAAGGGTATGAAAGAGTAATCTTTTAAGAACCTTAATCTGGAAACAATATACAGGATGGATGAGAGGAGAGTGGGAGGAAGGTGAGGGAGACCAGAGATTAGAAATCTGAGTTAGAAGATTAGTGCAGTAATCCAGGTTCAGAGTGATGAGAGGTTGAGGCAATGGGGAATGGAATGATTTGGAAGAATGTGAGAGAGATTGTGAAGGAAGACTCAATTGACAGAAGTGAGTTACTCGTTGGATATTGAAGAAAGAGAAGTAATTCATACTTTCAAGCCTGGGTGACTGGAATGGTGCTAGAACCCTTGACAGTTAAAAAATCTGGAGCTGGTTCATAGGGAAAGCTGATTTATGGGTAGTATTTTCATCAGATCTGAAATAGCTTTTAAGAATAAGATCACTAAGGTGAGCAATACAAATTCAATTCAACTGAAACCAGCAAATAATATGCTCTTATTTAAAAGGAAAGAATGAAATTAAATAAACAGGATTTAAACTGTGTACGTTAAGTGTGATGTTTGGTAGATGTCAAAATATTAACAAATATTACCACAATTTACAGCCAAAATAGTGTAAGTATATCCTGTTACCTTGCATTTTAAATTTATAGATAAACTTGGGTCCCTGTGTAACATGAAGTCAAGTCACTGTGCCTCTGTTTCCTCAGCTGTAAAATTTTTTAAGGCCCTTGCAGCCTAATGTTCCACATCTTGTTAATAACTAACAAAAAGCGTGGGAGTTTTTAATCTAGAAAGTGCCACCTCTGTGCCATCCATATGTCGCAGCATCAATAACCTTTGTCTGGCATTCTACAGATTCCCACAGATCATCCTTGCCATCTGCCCACTCTTGGCTGCCTGGAGAGGAGATTTAAGAACTCAGAAATTTTGAGTCTGTGTGGGAATAGGAAAAAAATATGCTCTTTTGCTTTCTCTTACCTAACAGTTCACACATGCCCAGATTCACCAAGAAGACTAGTCTTACAGCCCCTAAATGTAAGTAGTTGGAAGTGATTCAGGGGGCAGATAGTTAACAGTAGAGAGCTGGGATACTGCCACCCTTTTCTTTTGTGTTCTACTTCCTGAGTACATTCACACACTGAAATGGTATTTCTTTGTATATTGTCTTATTCACATCCTCTCTTACATGCCGTGTTTCCACAGTAATACAGAATGGAAGTGAGAATGTCTTACTTTGGAATGCATTTTTTTAAAGTCTACCATAACTTTCAGTTCAGTTACTGTTGATCCTTGCTCTTTAATTTTGCACTGTTTGACCTTGAAATGCTTCTTTTATACCAGGTAGAGGTGAAAGTGATCTTGGAGATGATCTGTCTAACCTCCTATTTTACAGTTTGAGAAAACAAGGCCTATCCAGGCAAGTTAAGTGACTTGCCTAAGGTCACACAAGTAGAAAGTAAAGGAATCAGGATTTGAATCCAAGTCTTATGACTCATAATCCATACTGCACCCTGATAAGTTGATAATTAAGGGACTATTTGTATATGTTACTATTTGCACCCTTGTACTAGGAGAAATAGGAGTCAATTTTCTCAACTGTAAAATGAGTACTTTGGACTAGGTGATTTTTAAGTTTCTTTACAATTCAAAAGACTAGTGGTGGTATTGACTGTGTGTTGTTTTTTTTTGTTTGTTTGTTTTTTGTTTTTTTTTTTGTCATACACGGATTGATTGTGCAATGGATAGAGCACTCATTCTGGAGTCAGGAAGACCTGAGTTCATATCCAGCCTCAAATACTTACTAGCTGTGTGACCCCAGGCAAATCACTAAACCCTATTTGCCTTAGTTTCCTTGTCAGAAAAATGAGCTGGAGAAGGACGTGGCAAACCATTTCAGTATATTTGCCAAGAAAACCCCAAATAGGGTCACAAAGAGTTCAACAGGACTGAAATGACAGAACAACTATGATAATTTTCTTAGAGGGTGGAAGATAACATTTCATAGGAATAAATGTAAATCCATGTGTGGGTTCAAAAAATCAAATTGAGTGCTATAAGATTGGGAAGACACAGATAAAGGTCTTTCATCTGAGAAAAGTCTGAAGTTTTTAGTGGACTTTCAGCTAAATATGAGTCCCCACTGTCACTGTTCTTGAAAATGACTTCTTCGAGGAATAAATCAATAACACAACAGAGAGAAATATTGTAATACAATGAAGAACCAACGAATATCATTCACCTGTGGCCTAATTTCCCACAAAGGCAAATACTTAAAGTAAATTTGAGCTTTCTTAAGCGTACCTTCCTACTAAAAATAGATTATGAGATAGAGTTAATTCATTATTCGTACAGCAAGATCCAGAGGCTTAGCATGATGCCCAGTAAGAATTCCTAGAAGTAATTAGTTGCTTTTGATGGCTACCTTAATTCTTTTGTGTAACTTCACTAGAGGAGTGCTGGAAGTATTCCCTCTGACCTTTCACAAATGAATGTCTTTGAGGTGCAGGTTTAGCCAGCAGAGGTCGAATTTCTCCTCCCTCTTCCAGGCATTTGCTATTGTAAATTTTCTCAATTGAATCACCCCTGGTAGCTATGCTTTCTATGTGAGATGCCCTTAAGCAAAATCAGTTTCTGAAGATCTAGATTTACATACAGGATACATCAAAGGGTGCTCATTAACTATAATGACAAATTAGTATAGAATTTCTTCAAGCACTAAGGTTTAAATGGTCTTCTTTAAAAGTTTGCTTTATCCAGACTTCTAGATGTTTTTAAACTTCTATCATTTATTCTTTCTTGCATGTGTTTCAGTATATAACATCATCATAGATAGAATCCTATATAGTCATATGCTGTAGACCAGAGACTATTTCTATTTCATTTGCTCTTCAGAACATTTACTATAGGATCATGTGCAAGTGATTGCTTTGAAAATACCTAAAAGTGATCATTTTAGTGAATAATTTTTTCAAGTTCCACAGTTGTATACTGGTGATATCAAAGGGTTAATGTAACTTCCAAAATTGTTTTTATTGTGCTAAAAGTAGTAATTATACGTTAGAGATATTGACAAATCGATTATACCTTTAATCAGACATTCCAAGATGCTGATTAACAGTGTTCACTAATATGGGCCCTAGCGGTAGAACTTTTTATGCATTTCTGCTAGATTAGAAGCAAGTCCTTTTGGATACATGCGTTCAAGTAAACATATGTTTTGTATCCAAAAGGACTTGCTTTTGGGACAACTCAAGTGTTGCAATATAGAAATAATTTTCGTAGCTTCTTCCCCATTAGTTTAAAATACCTTTAATGAATTTCCCCCTATAAGCATTCTTGAGCCATGTGGAATCAACTCCATACTTTTAAGGATGAAAAATCTGATTTATTCACATAACAATTAATTTACTTCCCACTCATATGTGTGTGTGTATGTGAGTGTGTGAGAATCACTGTGTTAGCCACTTCAGGAAGAAAGAAAATAACTATTATTGTCCTCTGATTTCTTATATTCACCTTTCACTTCTGTTTCTAGGTTAATTCCTAAAATATATTAATAAGAGCCTTTACTGTAATGTCTCATACTCTAAACATAATAAGTTTAAATATTGTGTGACACAAAAACATACACATACACACAATGATGCATATCTTACCATCAGGTTTTGTTTTGATCAGACACTTGATTAACTAAGATCATAAGGTAGAAATATATGAAAAGAAATATTCTTTGTTGAAAACAGTAATACTTTGGGTCAACAGGAAAGATAAGAGTACTATGTAGTCCCAAAGTTATATTAATTTCCTGAAAAATTCTAATGATAAAAATGTGAAGTAAAAAAAAAATCAAATAGTCACTTGGATAATATATAAAAATTAAAGAAATAGTTGAGGAAAAAATGTTTTCTGTTATTTTATATATCACTTTCTCCCCCTCACCCCCCATCTACTCTCAACTTTCTTGGACCCAGGTTCAAACATGGGTAATTTTTAAAGTAATTCACCTTATTTTACTCATTTTACCCCCACTTTGCTCCCCCACCCCTACCATTTTGAAAATGTAAATGAACTTTTTCTAGATATTCATTTGATCCCCATACTTATAGACACAAGCAATGGAAATAGTAAACTGTTTAACTGAGACTGAAATGTATGGTGAAATAATGGGATGATAACATTGGACTAAAGGACCACTAACATTCTTTCCAGCTCAATCTCTGTGATCTTATGATCACATACATTCTTGAGCAAACACAATCTCATCTTCCTTCAAGCTTGGGTAGTTTGGGAAATAAATTCCTCCAAATTCACTACTCCAGTAGGAAAGTTCCTTTTTAGCCTGAAGGTAATGAAATTTTTGTCCATATAGTGCCTACATCTCTGCTGGTGTAATCAGCTGGCCTCTGCACTTCACCTATGGCTTAATTGTCCTTTTTCCTTGCTTTCAGGGCCCTCAGGCACAATCCAGGACTCCTGCATTCCTAGACACCCCCATTGGTAGTCTTAGTTGCTCCTCTGACCTCTTGACATGGTCCCCAACTCTCCCTTAAAATCCCATCCTACCTTTTCCCCACGTCACTTTTCTTCTATTACTTTTTGTGCTATTACTATATACTCTTATGGAAAATGGAGTCCTAGTAATTTCTTCCATGAGTGATCACAGGTAGGGCTCAATCAGGGCAGAAAATGCAGTCCTATTTGAACCCGTTTATATGCCCTTCTGTAAAAGCAAAACAAACAACAAAAAGTGCAGTCTCTGCAAGTTGTAGTGAGTATGCGTGGTGAGTACACAGTACATGAACACTATATTAATGTTGTATGCTGTAGACCAAACACAGAGGCCATATGTAAGTCAAAGTTGCATGTAGGAAATAGGTAATATTCAGATACACTGTCCATAGCATCAAACCTCAAAGTCATATATAGTATACCTTCAATATATTCCATCAATAGGAATTTTCTGGATAAATGCATTAGCTCTTCCTACATTTTCTTCTATCATATATTAGCCTGGTTACCACCTAGACTAATCATATCACATCTGTAGTGATCTCCTGTCACTTTTTTTTTTTACCACCTTCCCAACTCTTTGGACAATCAGTAGCATAGACTTACTTAAGCTTGATAATGTGCAGATCCATTTCTGAGTTGATGAATAACCTAGGTGGGATAGACTTTTCACCAGCTCTGCATTCTCTAGGTATGCACTATTATCTTCGGGCCATCACGACTGGAGTATCCCTCAAGAGGAAGGTTGTCCCTGGGTTCTGTTCTCTCCCTATACCCTGTTTAGGCAAAATGCTTCCTTGGGTTGTGAGGCCGTCAATGTTGAGTTTTTCTTTTGCGTCCTTTGACATCATTACTTTATCCATAAAAAACATTGTTAGTTTGTAAAGCATCTTCAGACTTAAAAACATGTCATTAGCTTCTTTTGTATTTCTCACAATCCCTAGAATAGAGTTGAGTACAAAGTAACTGTCCAGTCCGTATTTGCTGAATCACACCTTCTGAGAGTCTTAGAGATGAAAGCAAACCAGAGAAGGTGAAGTACTCAAATGACCTGAATTCAAATACTGACTCTGCCTCTTAGTAGCTATGTGACTAAGTGCAAGTCACTTCACCTTTTGGGACCTAAGTTTCTTCATCTGTGAAATGAAAGGATTGGACTAGAATGTACCCAAAATCCCTTCTGGCTCTCCAAGTATGATTCTATGAATCTTGGAGGTCTGTGTGCAGGGTGTTCCAAAAGCCTTAACAGTCTCTCTGTCTCTCCATACATACATACATACACGTGTGTGAGTATATGTGTATACACATATATGTATACACATATATGTATGCAGATATATTTCAGAAAGTTTAATTTAGATATTGCTAGAATTATTCTTGGAATTATAGGATTTAACAGCAATAAAGAGAATCACATAGAATTGCAGTGTTGGAAGTGCAGCTATCAAATTCAACCTATTTGTGAAAGGGATCCTCAAGATAACATTCCTGATAAGTAGTCATTCAGCTTCTGTTTGCAGATTTCCAAGAAGGGTAATCCATCACCTCTCAGGGCACCACATTGTGCATTTGGACCGCTGAAATGGGTAATAATTTTTTTTCCTGACATCGTTCCAAAATTTGCCTCTTTGTAACTCCTTCTCATTGCTCCTAGTTCTGCCCTCTTCTGAGGCCAAAGAGACCCATTCAAATCCTTCCTACACAAGACAGCTCTTCAGATATTTGAAAATAAGTTGTCTTGTTCCCCCTGCTTCTTCACTTCTCCATGCTAAGTGTGCCCAGTATGATTCTTTCAACCAGTTCTCATATAATATGAACTCAAGGCCTTTCACCTGCAATTTAGCCATTTGCTCCTATCTTAGTCTGATCCTTTTATTTGATAGATGAGAAAACCAGAACCCTTAGAATGACTAAATTACAAATTTTAGAAAATTTCCTGAATTGAAAGTATTGAATTTTGTGTTTGGAATATAAATTAAATGAAGTATGGGTGAAAATAGACTTACTCTTAAAGTTCAGACTTTTGGATGGCAATGCCTAGGGAAAGCATTCTAACAATTTCAGTGCAGAATGTCTCATGCTCAAACACAAACCAGAATGTAAAGCGGTAATCCAAGTTAAACAGCTTTCAGGTCGTTCCCTTTTGCAATCTGGCTTCATTTGCATCTTCACAGGAAAGAGTGTGCCTTGCATTGAAAAGTGATGATGATAACAATGTTATTTTCTGTGCTAGAATTAACACCATCTTCTGAATTTAATTTGGCCACAATTGTAATGACTTACTACTAAAAGATGTTGAATTCTTGCCTGTGAATTCAAACTTACTGGCACATGGAGTTTGTAGTTATGGAGTACAGAACATAGCTACTGGCAGAGACATCTACGTATGAAGACTACAAGGGCTTTGGGGTACATTTGGTTTCTTTTTTTTTTAAAGAATCATTTAATAGTATGCCCTTTGTCCGTCTTCATGCATGCATGATCATGTTCATGTGTATAGGACTTAAAGAAACATAGAATGCGTGTACGTATCAAAGTTGATTGAACTACGGAACTGCTGAAAATTGAATTCTGGGGGAGGAACAAAGGAAAGGAGGTAATATGGTGAAATTAAGTGTCTGAGATATTATAGATTAGTGGTTCTCAACCTTCCTAATGCTGCTACCCTTTAATACTGGTGTATGGGCCTATCTGCATGTGGATGGACCCTCCTGGAGATGGATAGAGGAGCGGTATCTTAGTTCCTAAGACTATCAGAAATATGTGTTTTCCTATGGTCTTAGGCGACTCCTGTGAAAGGGTCATTCGACCCCCAAATTGGTTGCAACGCACAGGTTGAGAACCGCTGTTGTAGAGGAAGGAAGGGCAGAGGACTTTTAGAAACAGGAATGCACTGAAATTTAGGAGTATTACAGAGCCACAGTTGCCTTTGTGACACCACTGTCCTTTCATTTTTTTATTTATACTGACTCAACTCCAAGTTGCTTAGTTGTCACTCTCATTTCAGTTTGGATTTGAACTCAGTTCTCCCTGACTCAAGATGCAGCATTGTATCCTCAGGGCCAGCTAGCTAGTTCTTGCTTTATTCTCTTATCAAAATTTACCTGTCCTTGCTCTGAAGTAAAAATAATAATTCAAAATGGTAGCAAGCTGAATTGGAGAGGGGAACACTTGCAGTGAGAAGACCTAAAGGTCTTTGAAATATTAAAATAGGCTAATGCAGTCGTCCAGGGAGGGGGTAATGAGAGGCTCTGTTTGGGAGACATGAGGCAGAATTTAAAAGGTGATGAAGGAGAAAGGTTTGAACAGGTAGAATTGACAGTATATTGTCAAGCAACATACTAAATATTTAGGCACTTTTAGAAATGTTGTCTTATCTGATCCTTACAACAGCCCTGGGAGGGAGGTGCAATTATTATCCCAATTTCATAGTTGAGGAAACTGAGCCAAAGAGAACCTGAGCTACTTTCTCAGGACCCTTGCTAGTATTGTCTGAGACCAAGTCTTCTAACTCTAGGCTCTGCGCTATTCATTGTGCCATCAGCCATCTCTAATATCTATTTGATTGCTCTTCACATTTTGGGAAGATCATAAAAGCTTTTTTATTCCACAGGGCAAAAAGCAGGAAGAGACCTTGCAAGTTATAAGGGAGAAAGATTATTTTTAAAGCATAAATTTGCATACTTCTTTTGTGGTAGTCATCAATTCCCAAAGTCCCTTTTTTTTGGTGAACTTAATATTTGTCACCTACTGACTTAATATGTGAGAAGTCAAATACAGCACAATTGGCTTTCATTGTTATTCAGTATTTTTCATTTGTGTCTGATTCTTCATGATCCCATTTAGAGGTTTCTTGGCAATGACACTGGCCATTTCTTTCACCATTTTACAGATGGAAAACTGAGGCAAATACGGCTAAATGACCTACCCAAGGTCACACAACTAGTAAATGTCCGAGGTCAGATTTGAATTCAGGAAGATGAGTGTTCCTGATTCCAGGTTCAGCACTCTATCCACTACACCACCATTTGGCTTAGCTAGGTTTTTTCACTCAGCATTTCTAGAATGTTTAGATTATTTTGCCATGCGAATTTGTAGGGAGAACCTTTGTAGCTCCTATCCCTATAGTGATACATTTTATTATTAATTTGCATTACCAGGGAAAGTGTGTTTGCTTTGGCCAGAGAACCTGAATTAAAATACCATCTGTACAACACACTACCAGTGTGACTTCAAGTTACTTGACATCTCTGGGCCTGTTCCCTTCTTTATCAAATGAAGGGTTGTATTAGATGTCTTCTGATATCCTTTCCTGCTTTAAATCTCTAATCCTATGATCCTGACTCTGTTTTCTTGTTGATGTGGTTATACCCATGATAATTCATGCAAAGTTATTTTGTCTGCAGTAGACAGAGGAATCTTTTTTATTTGAGGAATAAGAGCTTTTTTTCTTTCTTTCTTTGACTACAAAAAATCTAACAACTCAGAAAATCTTTATTAATACTTACTATGTAGAGGGTACTTTACTGAGTGGTAGTTTAGATGAGACATGGTTCCTGCTCTCAAGGAATTTATAATCTAGTAAATTATGTAAAAAATTTAGAAGGATGAGATTTTCTTTAGGAAGTACAGTTGGAGATTCAATATACACCAGCAGTTAAAAGCAAAATTATACTAATTTCTCTTAACACAACTTTCACAAGCAAATGAAAATTGATCTAAGCATTATTTTCTTTGGAACTAACCAGATTCTAAATCCAGAAGAGTTTTCTGTAGCCATAGACCATTTAAATGAGTTTATGGTATTTCTGTTCATTTAAGTCCTGTGCTTTCTTCCTTCCAGAGGATTATAAAGGCTGGTCAATAACCTATTAATGAATAAGGATATAAGTTGACATTGCCATCTTTGGTCATGATATGGTTTCTTACCTCATCCATTTACTCAAGGGATGGAATGTCCTACCACAAAAAAGGTCTAGTCGTAAGAGTAACTAAATTTCAGTTTAGCTGCCTGAGGGTCAAAGTGTGATAAGCAAAGAAGTTACTAGGTGAATTAAAAAGATGAATTATTCTTCTAGGAGTTCATGTTTGGTTTCAAGTCCAGTATGACCTTAGGTAACTCACTTTCCCCACATTGGCATTGGGCCTCAACTTTTTCACCTGTAAAATATGGAAATTAGATTAGATGGCCTCTAAGGTTCATTCTGGCTCTAATATTCATAAATTTACATATTTAGAGCCGGATGTAACTTGACCAAGGATTATGGGGCAAATTCAAAGATTCAGAGAAGTGGTTCAGACTCTTCTGTCCATTTCCCTGCATTTAAAAGAGAATTTTGTGGTAAATATTACCTCACTAAAAAGTGACAGTAAAACCCAATGTACAATCTCACATGCACACACATACATACATATGTGTGTATATGTCATATATACATACATGTAAACAATGGAATTTATCAAAGATTTATTAGTTTGCCAATTCATTCATGGATAATATGTGCAAGGGACTTTAAAGGTATAGGCACCCCTTGGGTATTTACAACTAAGTGACACATTTCTTTCGATCTGTAGATTTTCTCTGTCCTCTCAGTCTTTGTCATGCTGATGTAAGAAGTGGTATCCATAGATATGATCATAGAATGAGGTTTTGGCAGCCATGCAACTTGAAGCTGAGTTGTACATTCCTTTATAGAAGAAAAGCTGCCTGCATGTCTGTCATTATTTCTTGTCAATATTGTTATTTGATTGATCTAGGAGATTTGGGAAGCCAAATTGGCCAGAGCACACATGGCTAAACACACGGGCAGACTTTTCTGTATTCGTGATAAGTCTTTTGGGTCATGCAAACTTGGTAAACATTTAAGACCTTCAGCAGGAAGTTGTTATCTAAAGGGAAAAGGATAATAGGCAGGTTCTCACAATTAACTTAAGGATAACAGACAATCAGTGACTTTGGGAGATTTCCTGTCCAGTTCAGATTCTAATAATTTTCTTGAGAACAAACTTGGAAGAAGCAATCAAAAAGGATGACTGTACAAAACCCCAATAGTTCTTCTACTTAGGCTGGAAAAAGGACCCAATCCTAATATACTTATAACTGAAACCATTGATTTTAAAACAAATAGAGTTTTTTTTTAAATACTGTTATATTAGTTGAAAGGAATGGAGTTGGCCTTCAGCAAAGGTTTCCTGCTTATCTTTCACCAAGTTAGATTTTTTCATAATTTTATTTTTGAAAAGCAAAATAAGATTTAAAATAAAATCTCCAATTATTTGGAATACTGAACTAGATAACCACGTTTAAGAAAGGTCTAACAGAATTGCCACATTATTTAAAAAGGGGATTGTACTTAACAGTTTGAGAGTACAATAAGTATGAATTCAAGGGTTTGTGCATCACTTAGCCTTGTTTTTACAGGTAGAAATTCGTGAATTGTTAGCACCTTGAACTGTGAGTTGGGCTGCAACAGTCAAAGTATGTTAGAGCCATTCAGGACAGTAACTAAGGGGAAAACAAAAACAACAAATACTGTTATTATTATATTGCTTTAAAGTTTGCAAAGCATCATATATATTATCTTTTTTCTGAATTAGGATTTTTTTTGTTTTTATTACTTTTTAAAGACATTACTTTCTCCTTTTAACTATTTTTGTTCAGTCTGCTTTAGGGCAAGGTTCTCTTCCCCTTACCCTGAAGTGTTCCCCTTCCCCAATTTGTCAACCTTGTCCCCAGTTTTGAAGATTTATTCATTATGTTTTATTTCTTTCTTTTAACTAGTTATCTAATTAATATATCTTTTTTCTGTTTTAGTAAAGTAAGTAAAACCTCCCTTAACTTTCCTTAAGCTTCTTTTGTTAGTTTATTTTCATATTTTGCACTTTTTTTCTTTCCAAGAAAGATTTTCTCTTATTTTTATTTACTTTCTTGCTGTTCTGCCCATCCTAAACTTCTTTGATTAATGGGCCTTGTACTTATTTAGTCTCTGTGTTCCTCATGGAATGAAAACTTCTGAAATATCTGTTTTGGACTCCCTCTTCTAAGCATATTCTGTTATTGCTTTTTGTGTCCTGCAAATTTTTTTCTGGCATACCTCATTTTTTAAAATATCAATTCCACCAAGAGATACAGAGGCTACAATTATTGTTTCATGGTAGAAATTTTCCTGTGTCATAGATTGTATAATCTATTTCTACTCCTTTCTATCCCCATGATATTTTCTTTCTCATTTACCATGAAATCTTATTGAATTAATGCCCTCCAACCTTTCTGGGTATCAGTTCCCCCCAGGACCTTTCATTCCCCTTCTCCTGAGACAGGATGCTGTTTCTGGAACCACAACACTATCTCGGAGGTAGTGGTCTCAATACAACAAATCCCTGGAGATTATACCCTTTATCAGGTCTCTGTCTCCCGTTACGGTATCTGTCCTTCCTCCCTGTATGGGAGCATTCTTCTAGAACTGAATCAGTATTCCCTCCCTTTTCTTCTTTTCCAGTCTCTCTCTTTTCCACCTTACCCATCTTCCGTCTTTCTAAGAGACAGCAGATTATATTTTCTTCATTGTTTGCTATTGACTTGAATAAGGTCCATCATATATTCCTCTCTATTTTCTCTGCCTCCCCTTTAATGCACCTTGTCATCCTGAAGATTATTCCCATAGAAAATATTGATTCACTGGTAAGTAGGATGTTATGAAGTTTAGTGGATCAGACCTATTTCTCTATGATTATGTTCAAGTTCTACTTTTCTTTCCAGTTCCTTGTCTACTTTCAGAAAGAACTCTCTTAGAGGTGTCTATTGTTTTTGTAGTTCTTGTTGAACTCCATAGTCATCTTCCTCTTTCTAGTACCTCCTCCCTTTTTTGCAGTAATTAATTTTGTTGCTTATGTTTTCCTTGGTAGCTGCATTTATTTAGCTTTCTTGTGCTTCTGTTGTTTGAGGGTATTTATAAAGTGATTAATCTGCTCTCATCTATTTTTAGTTGGAGTGCTTTGAATGTCTCTCTTATAGAATATCCATCTTTTGTTGTTGATTATGCTAAAGTTTGAATGGTATGTTATGCTCCGTTGCTTCTTGATCTCCTTTGCCATTCCTTTCAGAGGAGCAGAATATAGTATCAGGTTATTAAAATTTCCTTAAGTTCTTTCCTGGTCACCTGCAGAACTTATTGTTTGTTACTGGAATTGTTACATTTAACCAACATGTGTCTTGGAAAAAAATTTTTTTTCTTCTGGAGAAAATCTGTGGATTCTTTCAATTGGCCCTTTGTTTTGTTTCATTTAGAAATCCTGGGAAGTTTTCTTATGTTATTTATTTCATTATATGTTCATTATTTGTCATATTCTTCTGGAGACTATGATCCACAAATTGTGTCTGTACATCCTGTCTTTGATATTGATGTATTTTGTAAGTTCAGAGATCATATTTTCTTTTAATAGATTTTTGCTTTTCTCATTCCAGATTATCTTTTTCTTCTATGTATTTGTATTCTCAATCAGATATTTTATCTTTTGCTTCTTTGGAGAGATATTGATATATATTAAAATTTTTCTACTCATTCCATTATTTCTATTCTGCAGACCATAAATTCAGCTTTCATCATTATTAATTTTCTCTTGACTCATTTGGGAACATTCTGCTGTGGTTCCATGCTTTCTCTGGAATCCATAGATAATTTAGCCTCATCACATGTTGGTTCAATTTCCTTTGTCTTGTGGTGTATATTCAGAAATATTTAGATGTCTTGGTGGTCATCCTCATATCTATCTATATCCGTATATAAAATCTTCCTGTTGATTTATCTGTTTGTGCTCAAGGTTTTAAACTGATATTCTGCCTCCTGAAATCTTTGGTAATTTCTCTGCTCACTTTCTGACTCCTTCCCCTTTGATGACAGATTTCCCCAAGGGCTGGACCATTAAGCTTTATGAGTCTTTTCCCATGTTTAGTGATATACTTTTCATCAGGCTTAGTCGTTGCCCTAAGAGATTTCATGAGAGAGAGAATTTGTCCCAACTGCATATTTTCTTCAGGTCTGTTGTAATTAGTGCTCTCCCTCTCCCTCTCTCTCTCCTTCTCCCTCTCCTTCTCCCTCTTTCTGTCTCTCTGTGTCTCTGTCTTTTTCTCTTTCTCTCTCCCTGTCCCTTTCCTCCTCTCCCTCCTGCCCTCCTTCCCTCTTTTCCCCCCTCTTTTTCAACCTCCTTCCTTCTCTCCCTCCTCTCTTTCCTCTCCCTCTCTCCCCTCTCCCTCTCTCTCTTCCCGTCCCTTTTTCCCACCTCTTCTCCCCTCCCCCACCCCCACCCAACCAAATGCTATTATACCACAGTTCTACTCTGAGCATACTTCTGCTTTCGTTTACCTCTACCTCCTACCCACTGGAGGAAAAGTTGAATTCTTCTGATTTTTGCCACAGAATAGGAGGAGGAGGACAAGATCAACAGAGACAGTGACAAGCAAATTGCTGAGTAGATAATAGAGCACAGGCAGATTGTTTGATTGTGCCACCCTGCTGGAGTGTGAAAGCTAGTAGGGGAGGAAGTACTTGAGTGCACTAGGGATAAAAGGTTAGCCTTCTCTGGTATTAATTTCTTAGGTTATTACCTCATTAGACTTTGTGTTTTCTTGGCCTGTGGAGACAGCTGTAATGACTTTACCTCTTACACATAATTCTTGGAGGGTGGGTGGGGTTTGGAAAGATTGTGAGAACTGGAGAAAATGCCTAATCCTCTGTCTTAATGTTCACATGACTCAGAAGCTACATATATTATCTTATTTGACCCTTACAACAATCGTATGAGCTAGGTACTACAGAAATTTTTATCTGTATGTTACACATGAAGAAACCAAAGAGGTTAAATGACTTGCCCTAAGATCACACAGTGAATAGAAGAGTCAGCATCACAAAATCTAGCATGGACTCCAATCTAACCTTTTTTTTATTTGAACCATACTGCTTCGCATCCATGCTTCTAATTTTACCAAATATGCCTTTCTCTTAAATTTTCATTTATATTTTTCGTTCATTAATTTTAAATGGCTAGGTATAGTAGTACACACATCTGTAATCCCTGCACCTGAGCAAGGATGAGACTGTTGGATTGCTTGAGTTTGATGGTTGTGAGATGCATCAGGGCAATAACACTTACTGTTTCTCTGTACTAAGTGTAGCTCCAGTATACTGAGACCCTGAGAGTGGAGGACCATCAGGTTACCTAATGAGGGCAAACCAGCCTAGATCAGGAAAAAAGAAAAAGTTAAATCTGCCACATCAATAAACTTTGGGATCAAATAAATGAGTGGCATTTTCACTCCCATACCAGATGAGATAGATTTCTCCTCCCCATCCATCTCCTTCTCTTCTTCTTCCTTTTCCTCTTGCTCTTCCTCCTTTTTCTCTTCTTTCTCTTCCTTTTCTCTTCCTCCTTTCCTTCTTTACCTTCCCTTTCCTCTCCTCTTCTTTCAGAGCTATATGGCATATAATATATGTACTTACAGTATGTGTATATATACACATATGTATCTATGTATATGTTCATATGCAGCTACCATAAGGAGAATCTAGGAAATGGGGTTGACCTCATATATTCTACTTGGACTTGGAAACATTCACATAACTACAAGAAGTTCAGCACTATGCTGTGTCCTCAGCAATGAACCTCTTGTTCCTACCAACATGATGTGTCTCTCCATTTTCTGAATGAGAACTTTCTGGTCTAAGTGTTTATAGGATTCTCAGCTCAAGAAACCATAGCCTCCACCACCAAAGACTCTTAACCATATCCCATGGCAGCTCCTGTTGAGAAACATATGCTATGTACAATGAACCATACTAGATTAATAAAATAATGAGGCAGCTAGGTTGTCTTGTGGGTAGAGGGCCAGACTTGGAATCTGAGTGTGAATTTTTTCTCAGATACTTGATGAATCTGTTACTTTGGGCATGTCACTTAACAAGCCTCACTTTCCTCATCTGTAAATTGGGAATACCAGTAACTCCTACCTCACAGGGTTATTGTAAGGGTCAATTCAAATGAGATAAAATAGAAAAAATGCTTTGCAAAATTTAAAGCATCACATACATGTTAGTTATTGTAATTATAATAATGCATATTATTTATATATCAATATATTATTATATCAATATATCAAAAATAAACAATATATATTATATAATTATTAAAACAATTTTTAACTTCAAGTGTCTTTTCATCTAGTGTTGATTTTTTTTTTTTTTTTAGAAATAGTCATATTGGGGCAGCTAGGTGACACATTGAATAAAACACTGGTCCTGGAGTCTGGAAGACCTGAGTTCAAAACCAGCCTTAGAAACTTACTAGCTGTGTGACCTTGGGCAAGTCACTTAATCTTAATTGCCTTGCCTTTCCCCCTCCAAAAGAAAAAAAAATAGTCATGTTGCTCGATCAATTGATAACTATTTCCAAAGACTTTTTGACTGTTTACCTAGCTGGATCTATATGATAAACAGCAAGGGAAAAAAATGTGCCCCTTTTCTTGTGTTTAAGATTTAACAGGTACTTGCTTGACTTCCTATGAGTCTTCAGCAACTTATACCCCAAATTACTATTTAATTATTGAATGGACAATAAATAAGTCAGCTGCAGTACCCGGACATTTTAGCATTTTCCATTTTGTTTTGTTTTTCTTCATTAGATTCCTAATAAATTCAATGCTTAGGCCAGGATAGTCTATAACAGAACTCTGAGTTCCCAGGCCACAATAATTTCATGGGAAATAGCTAGTTAATGTTAATAGCAATTGCCAGATGCAGAACTCCTTAAAGTCAACATTGTTTATTTTATTACAATATCACTTGCCTATGTGGAATATTTCAAATTGTTTTCTTTTTTGTGTTTGTGTCTGCTGTATGTAATTAGTTACTTTATCCTTTCTTAAAAGACCTTTTCCAAGTTTGTGTTTAAAAATTGGAACACATATTTTGATTCATCTTTGCTTGTGGGTCAGGACACTCATGCCTTCACTAAAAAGCACACTAATCCTGTTGGGTTTGAGGCCTATTAATTTTTGACATGATGGTGATTCATTGTTTGTGTTCCTTGAGTTCTTAGTTTTTCTTTTTAGTATGACAACCCACTGCCAAGCTAGAATTTTTTAATAAGGCCAAAATTATCCAAGGATTAAAAAACCCCTTATACTTAGTGTTCTTATAACTAAAAGATCAAATGAGATATACCTGGTACATGATAAGTGTTTAATACATGCTTATTCTCTTACCTTTTCTCTTCCCTAAAAGTTTAAGTGGTTTTGAGATTGAACATGTAGAGATTTTAAAAGTTCTGGCTCGGAGCCAGGGGATACCTGAATTCAAGACCCATCTTTGACATTTAGGAGTTATATGACTTTGGACAGGTCACTTGACCTCTATAAACCTGAGTTTCCTGATCTCTAAGGAAGATGGACATAATATATAGTCGGGCAATGTGCTAAGTGTTCTACAATTTTTAACTCTTTTGATCCTCACAGGAACCTTAGAAAGGAAGGAGGTTCTATTATTATCCCCATTTTACAGATGAGGAAACTGAGGCAAACAGGGTTAAGTGATTTGCCCCGGATCACATAGTAAGTTCTGAGGCTGAATTTGAACTCAGGTGTTCCCAACTCCAGGCCCAACTCTCTATTCTCTGCATGACATTGGTAAATAGCTGACAACTCACAAAATTGTTTTGAGGAGATAATGCTATATTAAAGTTACCATTATTTAAGCATGCAAAGTAAACAGATTGTGATGTAATTCCCAATTACCAATAAGGGAAAGCCATCAGGCCTACCATGATACAGTGTGTTATTCCCCTTCTGACAATGAGGTGCTAGACACAAGATGGAGAGACACCTGTTTTTAAGACATGGCAGCTGTGTGGATTTATTTTATTTGCTGATACTTACAGGTCACAAGGTTTTTCCACTCTTTCACTTACTTAACTAAAGGAGAGACCTGGGGGAGGAGACTTCAAAAACAGTGATGACCAAAAAAAAAGTGCAGCTCTTTTTTTGTTTTTTGTGCACAGAACAAAAGGGAGTTTAGAAGGAAGCACAGATAAGCAGGACAGCTTTGAAAATAATATGCAGAGTTTATTACATACCTTTAAAAAAATCAAGCGATATGAAAGGGAGATTCATAGGGTCATGCAAAATCATTTTTTTTAAATCAGGTTCTTTGGTGTAACTGAAAAATGCTCTTTTTGGTGTTTATGCTCAGAATTATATATTTGTGTGTGCATATATAGTAAATATATATACACATATACAAGTACATATACTTATATGTATAAATATCCACATAAATACTCATAGAATCACCATGAACAAGTCATTTAGCTTCTATTTATTTTTAGTTTTCAAAACTCACTTCCATAAGATATTGAGTTTCAAATTTTCTTCCCACCTCTCCCCTTCCCCCACCCCAAAATGGTCTGTCATTTGACATAGGCTCTACCTATACATTCACGTTGAACCTATTTTCACATCAGTTATGTTGTAAAGAAGAATTGGAACCAATGGGAGAAACCATGAGAAAGAAGAAACAAATAAAAAAAGAGAAAGGAGAGAGAGAGCGAGCAAATAATATGCTTCAGTCTGCATTATGTCTCTGTCGTTCTTTCTTTGGATGTGAACAAACTTTTTTCATCATGATCCAGCATTCCGTCTTGGATTCTTGCATTGCTAAGAATAGATAAGTCTTTCAAAGTCAGTCATCACACAACGTGGCTGTTAATGTGTACAATGTCTTTTTGGTTCTGCTCTCTTTATTCAGCATCAGTTCATTCAAGTCTTTCAAGGTTTTTCTGAAATCTGCCTACTCATCATTTTTTATAGCACAATAGTATTCCATTACATTCATATACCACAACTTATTCAGCCATTCCCCAATTGATGGGCATCCCCTCAATTTCCAGTTCTTTGCCACCACAAAAAGAGCTGCTGCATATATTTTTGTACATGTGTGTGATCTTTTGGAGATACAGCCCTAGAAGTGGTATTTATTGCTGGGTCAGAGGGTATACATTTTTATAAGTCTTTGGTCATAGTTCCAAATTGCTCTCCAGAATGATTGGCTCAGTTCACAACTCAACCAGCAATGCATTAGTGTTCTGATTTTTCCCACACCTCTAGCATTTATCATTTCCTGTTTTGTCTTGTTAGTCAATTTGATAGGTGTGATGTGGTGCCTCAGAATTGTTTTGATTTGCATTTCTCTAATCAATGGTGATTTAGAGCATTTTTTCATATGACTATAGTGAGTTTTCATTTCTTCATCAGAAAACTGTTCAGGCAACTTTTTAAGACATAGCTGCTAAACTATGGGCAGCTAGGTGGTGCAGTAGAGGGCCTGGAGTCAGGAAGACTCATCTTCCTGAGTTCAAATCTGGTCTCTGGCTCTTATTAGCTGTGTTACCCTGGGCAAGTCACTTAACCCTGTTTGCCTCAGTTTCCTCATCTGTAAACTGAGCTAGAGAAAGAAATGGCAAACCACTCCAGTATCTTTGCAAAGAAAACCCTAAATGGATTCATGAAGACACAAATGAAAAAACTGCTCATTTATAGACTAAGTTGTAGAGTACCTTTCCATTCAACAGAATCCAGGTTTGATGTGCATATCTTGTCATGACTCTTTTTTTCTGTTCTAGATAGTTATTTGAATATGAATGAGATATTTATGGAGAGAAGGGAAAGGTAATGAGAGCAGAAGGGGTAGAGGGTGATGGCATGCTGTGTGGTTTGCTTCACCCTTGGGATCCCGTGGATGGCCTGAAGCTCTCATCTCTCTAAGGATGATTTTGACAGCTACATTACTTTCAAATTACTAAAATTATTAAAGCAAACTTGGTTCTCATTTTTTAAAAGTAAAATTATGATTTACATGGTACTCTAAGAAATTCTATACAAAGCCCTTTCCCCTGGACAACCATTAGTCATTTGACTCACAGCCATACTCAAAAGAGTCTGTCTTTTCTTTTGTCTACAAGTACAAAAAAAAAATACACCTAATTTTTAAGTTCTACTCCATTCTGCTACACCTGGCTGAAGATGCTGTTGGACACCAACAAATTTCTAGCTCAGAAAAACTCACTAAACACCACTTTTCCATGTTTTTCTGTAGCGCTCTCTGGTAGGTAGCTTGGGATTTAATTTTTCATTTGCCTTGTCGTTTTTCCTCTGACCCTCAAAACAGAGAACTCTACTTCATTTTTTTTCAATGGTGTCCAGTTCTTCATGACTCCATTTGGGATTTTCTTGGCAAAGATACTGGAGTGGTTTGCCATTTTCTTCTCCAGTTTATTTTTACAGATGAGGAAACTGAGGCAAACAGGGTAAGGAGACTTGCCCATTGTCATATAGCTGATAAGTCCCTGAGGCCAGATTTAAACATATGAAAATGAGTCTTCCTGGTTCTATGTCTAGCATTCTATCCACTATGCCACCTAGCTGCCTGGTAGAGAGAGTTCTATGGTGACCTGAAAAACCTTGAAACAGCTTCCCCTTCACCAGCCGCATTCTTATGTTTATTTGGTGATTCTCCTACATTATTGCTTGCATTGCCAATTTTAGGTGAAATGGCACATTCAGTGTTGGTGGCCAGTGTCAATAGAAGTCTTTGTGCATCATGTGTAAAGTTGTTTATTCATTAATGCTTTGTAATCATGATGTTACAGATTTACAAAGCTATAACTTTAAAATAAGGACCTTTAAAAGGCATAGCAAAATCAAGGTATTTTGAAGGTGATGTTAAAATAATGCATTCGCTTTTAAAAAATGAAAGCCAAGACCTAATTCATTTTAAACTTTGACAAATGAGAACCTGTGTTCCCCATAACTTCACACCAGCTACTTCCCTCCCCTATTTTGGGAATATTTGTCCCTCTCTCACTTCTACCTCTTGGAAATTTTGCTTTCTTTCAGGACTCTCCTAAAGGGCCACCATTTGTAAAATGCCATTTTGGCTCCACTTAGATGGCAGTGCTTTTCTCACTGAAGTTTTATTGTATTAATGTACTTTATATGTATCTTTGATATATCTATACACATACCTATCTTTCCCATTAGAATGTAAGCACCTAAGAACATGTCCTGTTTAACTGCTGTCAGTGTCCACAGCACTTGGCAGTATGATTTGTGCTAACTGACTGATATCTCAGTAACCCATAAGGACAGCATTTGTTATTCAGTCATTTCAATTTTGTCTAACTCTTCTTGACCCTATTTGGGGTTTTCTTGGCAAAGAAACTGAAATAGTTTGCTATTTCTTTCTCCACTTCATTTGACAGATATGGAAATGGAGGCAAACAGGTTTGAGACTTGCCCAGGGTCATAGAGCTAGTAAGTAAGTGTTGAGGCCTAATTAGAACTTAGGAAGACAAGTCTTCCTCATTCTATCCACTGTACTATCTAGGTGCCAATGAAAGTATAATATAATCTATTTTTATATGATGATCTTAATTTACTTCAAATTCACTTCATGCAAAAAAAGCTTTAGAATATTCTAATTTGTAAGGTGTAGACATCTGGAATCCAGTTTATTAATAATTTTTTGGATCATAAAAATTTAGTTTGTAAGTGACCTGATCTCATTCCCTTATTTTGCATATAAGAAAACTTGAGACTGCCTAAAGGTCACACAGCTGGTAATTAGTGAAAATGGGATTAGAGTTTAGACTTCTTGACTCTTATTTAGTACTGTTTCTACTATACCACAATCCCTAAAAGTCACATTTCAATTTTCTGGAAAATTAACATATTAGAATAATATATTCCCTAGCTGTGATGAATACATTATTATTGTAGGCTTTAAGTGTGAATAGATGAGCTTAAAACAATGTTTCAGTCATGGTCAACTCTCCATGGCCTCATTTGGGATTTTCTTGGCAAAAATATTGGAGTGGTTTGCCATCTCCTTCTCCAGTTCATTTTACAGATGAGAAAACTGAGGCAAATGGGGTTAAGTGATTTTCCCAAGGTCACAGAGTGTCTGAAGCTAGATTTGAACTCAGGAAGATGAGTCTCCCTGACTCCAGGCCTGGCACTCTATCCACTTTGCCACCTGGCTGCCCTCTGAAACAATAGAAAATTAGGAAATTAGATATTTTAGAACATGTACAGAAGATGAAATGTTGACTACAATTAGGGAAAAAAACCTGGCTCTATCCAAACTTCTCTAACCACATATATTTATGGCATCACTTTTGGACGTTATTTTATTTAAAGTAAACCCCCAACAACAAAAACTCGTCCACAACAGTGAAGTTCTTGTTAGAGGTAATTGTGTGCCAGCATTTCAGTCTACCTGTTAAGGACTGGGCACCGAACTAGGGGCTGGTCTGAATGTTATCAGTTCCTTTCAGATGCCAGTGCCTACTGACTATCTTTCCCAAAGGGACTTACATTCAACTCTTCCGGCTGCCCAATTTTAGGTCTTTTTTGTGCTGAATTTTTCAATATTTTTGGCAACAGCTTGGAAGTTTCATCTTGTGCACATGTGGCAGATTTTTTCTTTCTGGAATCTGTCATCTGGTGTGTATTATACTTGGGCCTCAAAGCTTCTTATGCCTTTCTCAGAGTGACCCAAGGTGTTAATTGGAAACTTTACATGTAGTTGGGGCCCACTTATTTCAGATATGATTTGTTCTGTAAAGCTATGGAAATTAAAAATCCACAGCCTTCCTTCCAGAGACAGCAAAGTTTAGGGTAATATACCATACCATTGTCTAGAAAAGGGAAATACTTTAGAGACCATCTACTGCTCTAATCTCATTTTATATTAATAAACTCAGTTTATGTGAATACAGTGATGCAAGCTTAACATATAGTTATTCTCTGAACCCCAGTCATCTGATTACTAATCACTACCCTCTTGGAGGAGGATTTGTGCCTTCTTTTATATTTTCTCCAGTTTTTTGTAAGAATCCCATGTGGTTCTATGTGTAAGGCACAGCTGTGGGCTGCAGAGTTTTAGCATGTAGCAAAGAGAGCTAGGTCACTGACTCAGTGGCTAGAGCACTTGGCCTGGAGTCAGGAAGACACATCTTCCTGAGTTCAAATGTGGCCTCAGACACCTACTAGCTGTGTGACCCTGGGCAAGTCATTTAACCCTGTTTGCCTCAGTTTCCTCATCTGTAAAATGAGCTGGAGAAGGAAATGGCAAGCCACTTCAGCATTTTTCCCAAGAAAACCTCAAAAAGGGGTAAATAAGAGTCAGATGTGACTAAAAAAATAACTGAACAAAAAAGCCAAGGGAGGTCAACAGGTTCAAATTCCAGTCACATTTTGTACCTGCCTTGGTGAATCCATCCACAATGTAAGAAACACTTCCTTTCTTAGAGCTAGTTAAGGGGCCAAAATGAACAAACCATCCCCTTTGTTTTTGGTAGGGCACTCTTCCTCTCTGACAGTAAACTGAAACAGCTAGCTACTTAAAACAAATATGCTGAGTAAGCATGTTTAAAGAAACATTAACTGGTCCAAGAAGGTCTCTCTCCATATCCTTTAGATGACAGTTTCTTGGAGACTCCTAAACTTAGCACATAAAATTTGTTCTGTTATCACAAAAGATAGTGGAGGATAGGGAGCAGCAATTCATGTTTATAAGTTACCTTATGGGTTTGTGGTATGTGGTTGTTCTGTATTTTTCATCATATTCTCCCAACATCTCTGTTATACAGGTAGGATAAGTATTTTTCCCACTATTCAGATCATCTTCAAATTCTGAGGCAGAATGTTTCCTGTGGAGGGCCCTTGACTCTGAAACTTGCCTTTACTCTTATTCCATCAGAGCTTGGTGACCTTTGGGGTGTTGTGCACTATATATCTTTCTGTTCCAGCATTCTTTACCAATTAGGGCTTTGGCTCTTTATTGAAGGGGAATTTTAACTGCTGGATTCCATTTAACTGTTGTGTTTGCCTTATGTTCATGTTTCAATAGTCTCCATGCAATGACTACATTTCAAATTTGATTAAGTAAACTATCACAGGAGTTTTGAGGAGTTTGGCCCTTTTAGCTATTAAAATATTAATAAGCTTTCGAGTGTTCTATGACCAGCTGTAATTTGGTTGGGGGGGGGGAGTCACTAGTTACTAAAACCCTCTGGGATTTAGAGGTAAGAAAAGCAGAAAGCCAAGTCTAGAAACTGACAAGGAAAATGTGTGAGAAAAAAATATTTGTATACAATTTACTCAAAGGAGAGAAAATATTAAACTTTTAGATTATTCATGGCTTTAGTTGAATAGATCTTTTGCAAGATTGAGTTTTTCATCATATTCATCGTGATGAGAAATTAGGAAAGTATGCTAATTTTTAATTTAGAACAGCTGGGGAATACAATTCATGGAGTGAAAGCTTATCTTCTTGTCTGTCAGCAAGTGTTTGCAGATGTCATGTGAAACATTTTAACTACAATTATAAAACTAAATGGAATGTTCAGAGGTGATTCAAGAAATCTGATTGGCTAACACAGAGAGTACAAATTCTTAGGAAATATTCTGTCCAGTACCAGTTTTTCATAAAGTATTCAAGCTGCTCTTTTACCTTTTAAAGAGATCAAGTTTAGTATTTCAGGAGGAAAACAGCAACTCCAAAGCAACAAACAAGGGGAAAAGATTGCTTCAAATAAAAGCCAGTTTTTAATCATTTGTTTATAAACACACAGCAAATGAAAGCTCACTTTCCATTAGGCAGTTGTTTCTCTCAGTCTGTAAGTGTTTGAGCTTGAGCCTGTACTCCAGGCTGCAGTAACCTGATAAAGATTGCTATCTTAACACTGGAAAGGCCTCTTCCCTAATGACTGCTTTCATCTCCTTTGGACTGTTAAACATTTCCCTGCATTTTTGTGGGACTGTCTTAAATTCAGCTTTGTCACGTCATTTCCCAATAGCTGCAAGCTTAATGAACAAGTCATTAGAATATCTCTAAGTCAATAAGATATATTTAGTGTCCACTGAGTACTTAGTGTTGGAGTTTCTTCTTAGGAATTGGGATGAAAAATATAAGCAGATTCTTTGCTTTCAAGAATGTGATCTGATACTTATTAAATTGATTAGATACATGGAAACATGGTGATAATCTGTGGTTGAACTACTTTAGTCATTTTTTTCACCGTTCCATCTCATGAACCAGCAAAGGATAAAGACACAATCTTATAAAGATCTCAAATATATAATCTGTAAATATCCATTAAAGAAATGGATCCAACCCAATTCTGGACACCCAAACAGACTTCTGTAACAAATGTGGAGAATGCACATCAACTGCATTGACATGGGCATCTTTTTCTTTTTTTTTTTTAAATTTTATTTTATTATTATTTTTTTTAAAGTTAACTTGTTTGTTCACTTTTAGGTTACAAGATTCTGTTCCATAGTCACTTCAGTTATAGATTTTTCTCCCCTTCCTCCCCATCCCCC
>CM053601.1:57229992-57246198 GCA_028646575.1 Pseudocheirus occidentalis
AGAAGTTAAGTAATTAAGAAGACAAGTCCAAATTCACATAGCTAATTAGGGGCAAAGTCAGGAGAACCCAGGGCTCCTGATTCCTAGTCCTGTGACATCCTCTATATTAGTTCCAGCTTCAAAATTAAGGAAACAAAAGCAAATCTAAGTTAATTTGACTTTCAGAAATCAGCTGTCCAATTATAAATGATTTCCATTTATTCCCCATTTCCTCACCTGCATTCTCGATATGTTAGATCACACAACATAATTTGACTAATCGTTAGAAACCCAATGATTAAAATTTCACAATTAAAAACTAAGGAAACCCACAGGGTCATCAGCATTGCATCTGTGATCCCAGCAAAAATAGAAGTTCCTTTCAATATATGAGCTGTCATTTATGAATAATTTTATAACTCTCCTTAAAACTTTGTGGGTTTAAACAGCCTTTTTGGAATTCTATGTCTGCACCTGTAATGATGATAATTACAGAAACATGCCACCAACAATAGCGACAGCTGAGTTCCCCCGCCTTCCCATCCTACTCCTATCATAATTATGTTCTCTTGAAGTCATGGAACAGTAGAATGGACCAGAATTCTAGGACATCATATCTGAGATCAGTCCACACAGAGCTGGTCTTGTGAAAATTGCACTGGTTTTTAAAAAATCTATCTACATCATCACATTATCAATATCAATCACCACTCATCTATTTGTATCTGTCCTACTCTCTGGAGCTATCCTCTGTTGTTCTATTTATCCATCATCTCTGTCTCTATCATCTATCTTTATCATCTCCAACTATCAGCTCTTTCTACCTGTCATCTTTCTGTGACATTCTATCTTTAGCATTAGGCAAATCTCTTTGTCTTTTTGCTTCTATTTGGCAAAACAGGAATGAGGAGAGTAGCAACTTCAAAAGCCATTGCTTTTCTTCCTTCCTCCCCTTTCTGCTTTTCTTAACCGCAAGAAGCAGTCAGTGTGGCATACTGGAAAGAAATGCTGGCTTTTTAGTGTGAGAACCAGAGTTCAAATGCTGCCTCTTCTATTTAGAACCTCTCTGACTTTGGGTCAGTCACTTAACCTCTTCATTTCCCCTTCTGTAAAAAGAGGGGATTAGATGACCTCTAATGTCCCTTCAAGCTCTTAATAGATTTTTATTTGCTTCTATCTGGTGTCCTTCTAAATCAGAGGTGGGGAACCTACAGCCTTGAGGTCACACTTAGGGCTCTAGATCCTCAAGTGAGGCCAGTTGTCTGAATCCAAACTCCACAAAACAAATCTCCTCAATAAAAGGATTTGTTCTGTAAAACCTGGACTCAAAAGGCCACACCCAAGGACTTAGAAGGCCACATATGGCCTGGGGGCAGATTCCTCACCCTTTGATCTAAGCCTGTCTGTTCTAGGATTGTCATGACTTTTCTCATTTTTCTCATCCCATTACTTCCTGAATTTCTTCCTATCTACCTGTGATGTCTTTATATATTCCCCAAATATATATCCCAGATTCCCTTCCATATAATTTTGTGCTCTACCTACAAGAAAATACTAAAACCAATATATGCTGAAGGTATTTTTGTATTTCCAGTATCTGCTGAGAACATTCATGAAGGTAAATAGTAAAGAACAATACAAAATGCAGCAAACTCTTGGTGTTAATAGGAAGAGTTTGGGATCTGAAATCAGAGGAGCTGGGTTCACATCCTGCCCCTGCCACTTACCACCCATTTGGTTTTGGGCAAAGCACTGAATTCTCTGAGCCCAGAAGGATTATACTAGAAGACATCTAAAGTCCCTTCTAGCTATCAAGGCTACATAAAGTAGCTTTCTTATGTGTAGGCACATGACACATACATATCTCTCTCTGTCTCTATCTCTCTGTCTGTCTCTCTCTGTCTCTCTTTCCCTCTCTCCCTCTCTCTCTCTGTCTCTCTCTCTCTGTCTCTCTCTCCATCTCTCTCTGTCTCTGTTTCTTCATGTCTGTCTGTCCGTCCATCTGCCCATCTGCCCATCCATCCGTCCATCCGTCCATCCGTCCATCCGTCCATCTGTCCATCTGTCCATCTGTCTATCTGTCTGTCTGTCTATCTATCTATCTACCTATCTACCTATCTCTATCTATCTATCTATTTATCTATCATCTATTTATCTATCTATCACACAAAGTAGCAGAGAGTGCTAGACTGCACAAATTGGAGCCAAGAAGGCTGGTTGAGAATTAAGAACTAGAAGGAATATCAGTAGCTGGAATGTAGAACAAGGCAGGATTTGAAAGTGTCTTTTTGCCTACACATTTACATCTTATATCTACTATAGTATGTATGTTGCCTACACACACTCTCTCTCAATAAATATGTGTATGTATATATGTATATGGATACTTCTATAAGTGTATATTTGCACGTAAATACACATATGCTTCCTATATATGTATGTAAGGATAACCTTCAGTGAATTTAAAGGGGTGTCTACCCTAAACATGTGAAGACTTCCTCTGGTAGAATGAGCAGATAAGAATAATTTGTTCCAATAATCTTGAAGGCAGCTGAAGCAGATGCTGTGCAGCACTGAGAGCTTGGTCAGAAATCAAAGATACCAAGGTCATCCACTGCATCCTGGGCCATTATAAGTTGTCTTGACTTTTGTCTTGCCACTAGACTTTGATGACACTGGGTAAGGAAGTAAGGCTTATGACTTTCATAACTTTTTATGACTTTCATAACTTTCATGACTTTTTATAACTCTGTCTCACTCAAAATCTTAATTTATGCATTAGTCAAGACATCAGACTGTGATATCATTGGTCCTCTATGAAATGAGGGAAAAACAATACATATACACAACTTACATATGTGTCACCATGCCCTTGTACACATATATGCACAAATGATCCCTAGATAAACGAACATATATGTATACCTGTTAGGATCATGCATGTGAACACATGTGATTTGACTATAATCCTATGTGGATATACATGTAGACAATATACATGGTGTACTTATGTGTACACATAAACATGTAGTGTAGTCACATGAATGCCTACACAAAATATTTTATTATACTTGTACTTATGAGAGAGCAATGTAATACAGTGGTTAGCATGCCACACTTGCAGTCAGGACAATTTACATTCAATTTCTGTCTTTGATACCTACCAGCTATTCAATCTTAGACAAGTAACTAAATTTTTGGTTGCTTTATTTCCATATTTTAAAAATGGGAAATAATAATAATACTTGTAATCATGTCACAGGGGTGTTGTGAGGTTTAAATGAGATAATGTATTTAAGGTGCTCTGAAAACTTTAAGGTGCTCTATAGAAATGTAGGTTACTATAGAACCAAGGCAATATTCACAGCACCAACAGTGACTACAAATATGCAAGCACAGTTCTGAATAGCAAAATATAACAGACTCTCCATATATAAGGCAGAAGCAAAACATTTATTCAGACACCAGAAAACCAAATCCCAACACCAGAAAGTCAAATTCATTATAGCAACAAAGAAGTTAGTAAGCCATAACACAGCAGGGAGCCACACCATCCTTTAACCTTCCCATAAACACTCACAAGTCTAGCTGTCTCCTTGGATGCATCTTCTCTTCCCTCCAGTTCTAGCTGCTCTGACTCCCAGCTTCCTGTGGGCTCTGTTCCACCCGTCAGCAAATTCCTCCCACCACAGGCTCCGTGTGATAACATTCTTCCTTTTAAGGGGCAGAGACACGTGTTCAGATTACCACTACCATTACAGCTACTGATAATATATCTAATTCAAGTACATTTTATTGTTTTTGGTAAGGTTACTTGCTCTACTGGTTCCACTCACAACCTGTCTATGATTCAGGAAGCTTTCTTTAATAGTCAGTATGTCTGAAAAAAAAATTATTACCTTGTTGCCAACTAGAAGTGAAATACTGCAAATTTAAATTCTCTTTAATTGTATAGTTTGTTGTCAGGCCTGTGCTCAAAGCCCTTCTAGCTTGATAGGACCTGCCAAGACTTTTCTCTGCTAGTGTATTTGGTTATTAAAGGTTGGAGATAGTCTTCTCCATGCCCCAGTGAGGGAGGCATCAGAGTGGGAATGTAGTAGAGGATATGATTCTCTCATTGAGGAGGAGAGAGCAGATAGAGAGATTGATTGAGTTGAACATGACTGAAAGCAACTGAACAACAACCCAAAGCACCTACTACGTGCCAGGCACTCTACTAAGCTCTGGCAATATGAAGGAAGGCAAAAAAGAATCCCTGACCTCAAGAAACTCACAATCTAATCATCCTGCCTCAGTTTCCTCAGCTGTAAAATCAGGATCATAATAGCCTCCCAGTGTTGTTGTGAATATCAAATGAGGTCATATTTGTAATGTACTTTGTACAGCGCCTGACACACAGCAAGTACTTAATAAATTCTTATTCCTTTGCACTTTACCCTTTTATATCTCAAGCACCTAGTACTGGGCCTTCACATCTATTAAGAGGTTAATAAATGCTTATTGATTGATTACCATTAGCAGTTGTTGGGTTAGATTTTGTGTTCTGTGATATAAAAATGTAAATGTAAGTAGATTTGAAATGATATATTTCTAATTATATATCATATATGAAATAAAATACATCATATATTAATTCATATTTATATATAATATTATAAATATATAATGTATATATGTGTGTGTGTGTACATATATATATACACACATGTACACACATTTATTTTACTTATAACCTTCAACTGATATTTCCCCCTTCTATGTCAGTCCTTCCTAGGGAAGAAATGATGCATAAACTCCTAATTTATATTAATAAGCAACTTATTCATATCAGTACAAATACAATAGATCAGTATTCTTAAAGTAATAATAGACAAATTCATTCTAGATGGATAATAGTTATTTTTAAATGTAGAGAGGTGGGTTTTTTTTTTTGTAGTGTTTCACTGGTATGTGCTTATCTCTTGCTTTTACATGATCAAGACTAGGACATTTTGCCAAAGTTTTTAGACTCCAGGGAATAAGTCACTTCAAGTTCATAATATCCGAGCTACTTGCCCATGAGGTTGGGTTTTCAGCTTGCCAAACTTTTTTATATGGACTTTATTTGAGTTCTTTAACCATGTGCAAAACAACTGTTGCTGATGTTTTTAGCGAGGATAAGTTTAGACTACAGTCTAACTCAGATTAATTCAGTTTGGATCTGCCTCAATGTGGTTGTTGTCCAGTCTGTGAAAATATTTCTTTTGTTTTGGAATCAGAAGGAGATTATTAATGAATGGAGTATGACCGGGGATAAATAGGACTTTTGCAAAATCCTGTTCATTGGAACAAAACAGTCATAGACTAAGTGAGAAAAAGACTAAGTTTGTCCTTATTCTATAGAACAGGTTTGGGCTGACTTCAGTAGTGCTATGAGTAGTGTTCTTTTGTGACCCATGGCAGCATGAAAAGAAGGTCACAAGAGAACATACATTTTCAGATGACCAATGTGTTGCGTTGTTTTACTTAACTATTTTTGCTACAAGGCAGATTTGGTTTGTGGAGGGAGATGTTTAAAGTTAGTGAAGTGTGACAATAATATATAAAAAAAGAAAATGACCTCAACGAAACATATAAAATTCTCTTTAAAAAGATAATGCCAGAGGAACTCAGGCTGTAGACTTATGTATGAAGTCTTGTTCTACGGATTTTATTGTTATATGGAACTCCTAGGGAGGATACTCCTTCTAGCAATGCAGATACACACCTGTTCTGCAATTTATAGTGTCAGCCTAGGGCATTGAGAGGTTAAGGAACTCAGCCAGGGCCACAGAGCCAGACTTGATCTCAACTTCCATTACTAGAGGCTGACTCTTCACCCACTGTTATACTGGCTCTTAAACATGTCTTAACAGACTGGAAAGGATTAGAGTATGTAATAAGTGATCCCCCATGTTTGTCATTCAAGATAAACACAGAAAGCCTTGCCGCCAAAAAGACTGACCACTAAGTTGTGAATTCTTTCAGTCCCAGCAGTTCATGATGACTTACGTAGTTCACATCAGCAGATGGAGTTCCTCTCTACACTCATGGAATCGTAGATATTTGAAGCATTGATGAAAAATATTATAGTGAGTATAGATGAGAAAAAGCATTGATAAGTACTTTTGGGAACTGAATGTCCTATGCTAGCTTCTCTGCTTCTTGTCCCCCTGAGGACATTCAATCAATCAACAAATGCTTGACAACCAACTTTGATAGACTGGGCTCTTCTCAGCAATGCAAGGTTAGAAGACAACTCCAAAAGACTCATGATGGAAAGAGATGTCTACAATCAGAGAAAGAATAGAGTTTGAATGCAGACTGACCTGCTCTCTTTCTTTTTTTTGTTTGGTTTTGTTTCCTCTTTCCCACTGTTCATGCCATCAGTTACAATCCTTTACAACCTGACTAATGTCTAATGTGAAAGAATTTGCAGATCCTATAGTTGATTACCTGCTGCCATGGGAGGAGGGGAAGAAAATTTGAAACTCAAAGGCTTGTAGAACTGAATCTTATAAACTAAAGGTAAACAAGTTAATGAAGACCAAATGAATAAATAAATTAATTAATTAAAATAGAAAACAAAACAAATGAAAGAAACGAATGTTAGGAATAGAAGAGAGCTAAGATACCATCTAGTCACACCTCATCATTTTACAAAAGATGAAACTGAGATCCAAGGAAATGAATGATTCGCCAATAATCATTTAACAAATTGGTGCCAGATAGAACTCAAACCCCTTGCCTTTCAACTCAGTGCTTTTCCCAGAATCAATCAATCATTCAATCAATCTCTCTCGCTCTCTCTCGCTCTCTCTCGCTCTCTCTCGCTCTCTCTCGCTCTCTCTCGCTCTCTCTCGCTCTCTCTCGCTCTCTCTCGCTCTCTCTCCCCCTCTCTCTCCCTCTCTCTCCTTTCTCTCTCTCTCTCTCTCTCTCTCTCTCTCTCTCTCTCTCTCTCTCTCTCTCTTTCTCTCTTTCTCTTTCTCTTTCTCTCATAAAAGGAATAACAAGAAGTTAAATTCTGAAAAAAATTTCCTTGTGCTATTCATGAGTTTCATATAGATCAGGCAGAAATTTATATGTGATTAAGAAAAACTATACTTTATGACCTCATTCTATGTAGATTTTTTTAACCCATTGAAAAGACATCAGGAAGGTGCCTCATTACTTTGAAATCCATTTTAAATTTTGATAAGATTATGGAGAAAATCAAAGATCATTTTAATGTTTGTCAATTTCTTCTACTTGTAATTTAATGTGTTTAAAAATTATCAGTTACACTTTACCCAAATTGAAGTTTAGCTTCAAAGGTACTCCATAGGCCAATGATTCTACCAGTGCAAATCTTTATTAAGTTTTCTACATAAAGTGAGGAATAAATTTAAGTTCTATAAAAGTGTTTATCTTCAGTCGTCATAAACTTAGGTATGTTTTTTAAATTAATCTCTTTGTTCTTCCTAGTAATCTTCTCTTTTAAAATTCACAGTTGGTTTTTGGAGAAGCTAGTATGCTCCTAAATCTAAAAACAGAAATACTATGTCCTACAAAAGCTTCTCTATTCCCTTCTACTTAGAGATGTGAGAAATCCATTTAACATTATATATTAATATTTAAGTAAGCCCAATATAGAAAAATCTGTGTTTGCTAAGGAAGTTAGAATATACTTCTTCCTTTTAAAAGCATTTATTGTTAAGTCCCTTCAAAAAGAAAAATTCCTATGATTTTCAAGTTTTATTCAGGTTACAGATTTTTGTTGTATATACAATGTGGTATGAAAGAAGACCACAATCCTAGAAAGAATAAACAGAGCCAGAAAAATTGAGAGATATCCTGAAGGAATACAGTATAGTTGTATAGCTGGAGGACTTACTATTCAAGAGAGAGACACTAAGTGTGTCTCAGCACATTTATGTAGTGCTATATATTTTTTCAAAGTGCTTTTCTTATAACCATTTCAGGTCTATAGGGCAAATGTAAGTATACCCATTTTTAAGAAGATGAAACTGAGATTCAGGATGCTTTAAATCACACACACACACACACACACACATGCCTAGTAGGAATCAGACATGGGACACTACCAAGTCTAGAGTCTCTAACACAGGTCTTCTGACTTCAAATTCAGTGCCCTTTCCAGGATATTACATTATCCCTTATCCTAGTAGGGTGAATTGATCAGTTGGGTAAGGATCCTAGCACCATTAGTTGAAGTCCAAATGATCCACAATTGAACTTGTTTATTCAGGCAGGTTTAGGTTAGATAGAGGTTTGCTTGAGCAGGTGGTCAGCATGGAGAAAGCCTGGAAATAGAAAACCTGATGGACTGGAATTTAAGGGAAAGAAACACAGCCAATGAAGGCACAAAGCCAAACTCAGCCATTTAAGATGAGGATTATAAAACTCAATTACCAGAGTATTAAGGACAGAGTAATTAACAGTTGTAGGACTGATTTAATATCATAGAACTATAACTTCAAGGAAATGGAGAGGTCATCTAATTCATTCCCTCTTTTTTATCAGGTGAAGAAATCAAAGGTCAGGAAGATTACATTACCTTTCCACTTTGTGTACTTTACAGGCAAAATTTGAATGGAAGTCCTCTGACTCCAGAGTCAGTATTCCTTCTGCTGTATCATGCTGCCCTCAACTAGCCTAGATAGTGTTCATTACATCCATTCTTCTTAAGGCCAGTACTGCCTTGATCTGAATGTTTGATCTAGACTACAGCATATAGATGAAGTAAACTCATTCCATTCTGGTTTAAGAGAAGTGATAGACTGCCAATCTGTAATAGGTTCTAGGTCCTGAATTGCTACTAAAAAGCTGTGTAACCCTCCATCAGTTGCTTAAAACCTATTTTCTTCAGTTTCTTTATCTGTAGAACAAGAAAGTTGGATTATTTAATCCCACTTCTCATGCAATTCTAAATTTTATTATTTCTGATCTTGGAAATCATTCAAGAATACACACGGTATAGAGTGATATTATTTGGGCCAAGTTATTCTGTGCCTTTATCTCATTTGCAGAGAAAGCAACTAGATCTTGGAACAGAATGTGGGAATATAGCTGTACTCAATTTTCTTCATATGCTTTTACTACTGTGCCTTAAAAAAGTGTTATTCTTCTGTTGTCCCAATACACGCATTATGTTTCATGAAGTGTCTAATATGTTATGGGAGCTTACTCAGCCAAATTCTTTGAGTGTGAAGTTACTACCTGGGAATAGATTAGGAAATTTTTGGAGGTATGTTAGCTATTTCAAGCCAGTAGTTTAATTTAGCAAAATAGGACAGCTATCATGATGATTAGCAATAAGACGTATGAAGAAATGCTAAAGGGACTGGGATAGTTGTCTCTAACTAACAAGATGAAATTTAATAGCGATATATGTAAAGTCCTGAACTTGGGTTAGAAAACATCAGGGTTATTAAGCCTGAGGAGTCTCAAGACCTCAAGTATATGAAGGAGTCCTATTTGTTCTGCTGATTAGCTTTTCTATTTAGATTTCTTTCTAGAGTGCCTGCTTCTTGAGGGTAGGAATTACTTCTTATCTATTATCTGTATATCCCCCACAGTATCTTGGCCATAATGGTTGGATGCTTAATAAATGTTTGTTGAACTAGTGAAAGCATGAATACCAGAGGGTGTAAAGGGGAGCAAAAAGAGAAGGGAGAGAAGAGATTTAGGATTTGTAAAGAGCTTACTATGTACCAGGCACTGTGCTCAGTGGTTACCCCCCAAAATTTATTTATTTTAACAATATTTTAAAATTATTTTGAATTCAAAATTTTCTCCCTCCTCCCACCCATGAAGAAGGAAGACAATATGATTATATTAATTATTCATGGGTATGTATGTAAGACTTATTTCCATATTTTATTGATTAGTCAACTTTCAATTGTATCTGACTCTTTATGTCTCTTTTTTAGTCTTCTTGGAAAAGATACTGGAGTAAGTGACTTGCCATTTCCTTCTTGAGCTCATTGAGTAAACTGAAGCAAATTAGAGTGAGTGACTTTCCCAGGGTCACACAAATACCAGATTTGAACTCAGGAAAAGGAGCCTTCTTGAATCCAAAGCTGCAACTCTGTATATTGCACCACTTGACTGCCCTTATTTCTATATTTTCCATGTTGCAAAAGAAAACACCACACACACACACACACACACACACACACACACACACACACACGGGAAAAAAAATAAAGTTTAAAAAAAATGAGCTTCAATCTACACTCAGAATTTATCAGTTATCTCTCTGGAAGTAGATAACATTTTTCATCATGAGTCCTTTGGAATTGTCTTGGATCATTGTGTTGATAAGAGTAACTAACTCCTTCATGATTGGTCATCCTTACAGTATCATACTATGTACAATGATCTTCTGGTTCTACTCATTTCACTTTGCCTCAGTTCAATTAGATCTTCCCATGTTTCAAAAAACTGAAACTGAAGCATTCTGCTTTTTGTTTCTTGAAGCACAACGTACTCTGTCACAATCCTGTGCTACAAATTGTTCAGCCAATCCCCAGTTGATGGGCATCCCTTCAATTTTCAGTTGGTTGTCACAACAAAAAGAACTGTTATAAATATTTTTGTACATATAGGTTCTTTTTATTTGATCTCTTTTGTCAAAGGGTATGCACAGTTTTATAGCCCTTTGGGGATAGTTCCAAATTGTTCTCCAGAATGGTTGAACCAGTTTACAACACTGCCAACAACTCATTAGCGCATGTATTTTCACTTATTCCTTCCAGAATTTGACATTTCTGATATGTGTGAAGTGTATCTAAGAGTTGTTTTCATTTGCTTTTCTCTAATCAATAGTGATTTAGAATTTTTTTTTATAGTTACAGATAGTTTTGATGTGTTTCCAAAAAGGAATTTTGGTTACATGACTATTGTTGTTCAGGCATTGCATTCATGTCCATCTCTTTGTGACCCCATTTGTTTTGTTCTTGGCAAAGATACTTGGATGGTTTGCCATTTCCTTCTCCAGTTCATTTTACAGGTGAAGAAACTAAGGCAAATGGAGTTAAGTGACTTTCCCAACTGCCTGAGACCAGATTAGAACTCAGGAAGATGAGTCTTCCTGACTCCAGGCCAAATATTCTATCTCCCATGCCACTTAGTACTTACCAATTGCCAAATACAGGGTTTTTAAAGATAAATTGTGAAATCTGTCTCCAGTGATTTTAAAGGAGTAAGCAGATAAATTCCACTTGGCATTGATTTGGGGGTTAGATAAAATTTTAGCAGGAAGCTATATTGGTGTATGTGATTAAAGGAAGAGTTATAGATGTATGAAATATCAGAGAAGGAACAGCGGAGCAACTGAGAAGAGAATGAAAGGAACTGACAGAAATTTACTGACAGTATGAATTAGAGAAAAAAGAGGAAAAGTCAGCAAATGAATTGAAAGTCACTCAAGGTGCTGAGTAATCGCTATGTGTTGTCAAGGGCTGAGGATTAGATGAGGACATTTTTAATACTGACATCCATCTAATGTTGTTAATGTTATCAAGTTTATTTTCATGTTTAGTAGCATGGTTCATGCCTCACAAATGAGATGAAGGTTAACATACTTAGGTTATCATACTGCTAATATGAGACCTGCTATGCATTATCCTAGATTAAAAACCAGAAGTTCTAAATTCATGGCACTCATTTAAATGTAAGTTACACACATACACATACACAAACAAATATATATATATATATATGTATATATATATATATATATGCACATATGGGATCAAGAAGTCTATAATGTTATATTTATAATTACTTGTCAGCCAATTATTGATTCTGAAGTAATAATCCTAATGAGGATTTTTTTAACCAGGTATGTGATTTAATGGATTTTGGATCTTGGGCAAGCTTTTTCCCACTTTGCTGACCCTACTGCTGTCTAAACTCCTGAAGCAATTATTGCTTGTCCTACTCATTTGACACTTGGGAGAGAACATCTTGTGTTCTTATTTGTGTGTTTGTGTTCTGTCCCGTCAACTAGAATGGAACTTCTGAGGATATTCCCCTGTATTCCTAGGGTCTGTTCAATTCACTGAATATTTCTTTAAGTACACAATCTCCAGAAGGATCTGTGCCAGGAGTAGAAGGGAACACACAAACAGAAAATAGGGTGCTTCTTTGCTCTCAAGGAGTTTGCCTTCTGTTATATAACCAAGCAACTAGGAGGTGTTCAATAATATTTATTTTTTTACTACCAAGAAGCATGGTATAATGGAAGCTAGAGTTGGGGTCAGGGAAGACTGTGGTATGAATACCACTCCTGACACTTACAAACTGTCTGGGTAAGTGCCTTGACCTCTCTGAACCTCCATTTCCTCAGCTCTAAAATTTGGATACTGATACTTGTCTTGGCTACTTCATAGGATTGATGTTGTGAAGCTTAAATGGAACAATGTCTCTAAAGTACTTAGTGAACCTTAAAGTACCATATAAATGTCACATGTCACTATCATCAGCTTTTGCTGATAACAAATCACCTACTCATTTTCACCTACACACTTGTTCACTTTCTCCCATCTACTTACTCTTTCTCTTATCACTCAACAAACTATATACCTATCATCCATTTACCAAATTATTCAACTGAGTGTGCATTTTACAGCAACACCTACTAAATCATTGTGGGGTTTGGGGAGAGGCAACATGGTCTATTTGAAAGATGTTGGACTCGGAATCTACAACAGTGACTGTGCTTCCTTCCTCTCACTCTCCCATTTATACACACACACACACACACACACACACACACACTATGTATATATGTATGTGTGTGTACATATTTAGGTGTCTCAGACAGTTTAAATTCAACATGTCCAATAGTGAATTAATTATTTTTCTTCTCACACCCAGTCCCCTTCCCAAACTTTCTATTGTTATTCAGAGAGCCTTGATCCTCCTAGTCACCCAGGCTCACAGCTTGTGTTATTTTCTAATCCACACTCTTGCATACTGTGTTGAATGTGTCAGTAAGACTTGATGACTTTACCTTTGTTACATCACTAGGAGACTAGCATGTGCCATCTCTCTTTCTTCTGACACTGCTATTACCCTGGTGCATCATCACCTCATGGCTGGATATATCAATAGTCGCTGACTTGTCTATCTGCCACAAGTCTCTGTCCACTACATTCCATCTTCCACTTAACTGTTGAAGTGATCTTCCCAAAGCACAGGTCTGACCATGCTCACACTCCTCCCCGAATCAATTTTAATGGCTGCCTATCACCTCTATGATCAAATGTAAAAATCCTCTGTCGGGTATTCAAAGCCCTACAAGACTTGTTCTCCCTCTTTCACATGGGTATTCTCTGATCCAATTACCCTGGCCTCCTTGCTGTTCAATTAACAAGTTTCCTCATCTCTCAATTCCAGACATTTTCCCTGGTTATCTTCCCATGCCTCAAATTCCCTCCCTTCTCATCTCTGCCTCCTGGCTTCCTTCAAGTCTCAACTAAAATCTCACATATATAATAAGCCCTTCCAAATCCCCCTAAATAATAGTATCTTCCCTTTGCTGATTATTTCCCTAAACAGAGATGGGGTGCCCCAAGCTGTATCTGAAGGCTTGACTTCTTTCCTATAAATGTCAATTACACAAAGATCATCACACATAATAAATAGCAAATAAACCCAAGTAGGTAGAAAACATAGTAAGAGCAACATTTATATGACAGTTTAAGATTTATAGACTGTTTTACAACAACAAGAGTGAGAGTCCAGAGGGATAAGAGAACATATATTTGTACTGAACCTATCAGAATCATTGTATGACTTCTGCTAGTGGCACACAATAGTATATGAGAAGGAGTGAAAGCCAATGGTTGGAGATAACTCCTGCTAGTGGTTTCACAAAGTGTCAGCACTACTAATAGAAGTGGAAAAGGGCATCAAGGGTACAGTAAAGCAGTAATTATAGGGTCAGAACTGAAAGAAGAAATACAAAGCAGGGTTGAATAATAGATCAGGGAAATGGAGGTTCAGGTGATGATGGTGATAACTATGTATAAACTGAGGAAAAGTGAGTCATAGCTAGCAGTAGAAAGATAGAATGCTGTGATCAGAGATGAATATTTCTGCATTTAAGAACAAGGAAGTGACAAAGTTAGGGATGATTATGAGATCTAAAATATAACTAACCTTATGGATGGCTGAGGTAAAATTAAGATATAGATGATGAGAACTGAAGAAGTGAAAGACATGAAAGGCCAGAATATATAGGGGGCATCAACTAATATATTTATTCATTATATATTCAATATACATTATACACATACATATATATATATATATATATATATATAAACCTTATATTCATTAAGGTCTTACAGAAGAGAGGAAGAGTACAATATCTGTACTGAAATGCTTTGGAAAGGAAACCTGAGCTTTTAGCTCCAAATATCTGAAGTGTATCACATAAGATACCATGAACCTCAAAAGAAGAAACTCTGCAAGATGGTAGTGGTTGGAGGCTATTTGGAAGCAGCAGTGTTAAGCAAAGACTGTTCTGACTTACTCCTGACCAGATATGTTGAGGGCATTGGGGACAGCACACCTAGCACTGGAAAATTCTGGTTCACTTTTCTTAAGTCCAAAGATCACCTCAATGCATTTGTTTCCACCAATATTCACACATGGTACTACTTGTTTTAAATTATTCTCAAAATTTTTCTCTTAGAATTATTTGTGCTTGGCTATTTTAATGGAGGTAGAGCTTTGTTCATAAAATGTGTTAAAAGGTATTATTTGTAAATATACATCTAGGTGGGTTGCAGTAGAGAACCATGAATGAATGACATTAACCATGTTGCAAAAGAAAACACAAACAAAACAATACACATTTAAAAATTTTTAAAAATATATATTTCAGTCAATGCTGTTCTAAGAAGTAATCAGTTCTCTCTCTGGAGGTAAATAACATTTTTCATCTTTGGTCCATGAACGGTTGTCTTGATCAGAATAAGCTAAGTCTTTCACTGTTAAACATTGGATTTTTTTTTCATTTTTAAAAAACATTCCTCTTTATATAATAGCTATCAAGTGGAGGACTTATGCTATCATTGTCAAATAACAAATTCAAAACAGGTGATTAGTAAATCTAAATCACTGATAGAAAAAACAGTCAGATCATGAACATGATTCATATTAATCTTGGTTAATTATTAAGTGCATCTCATTTCCCTATTATCTTCTCATTTTTAATGCTTTGATGACCATGCTGTTAAATTTTATGCATGAAGTTATGTGGTAAAAACTCCATTATATATTTGCATTTTGTAAAAACTTTGAATTGCTTAAAGTGGAAAAAATGAAGGCAAATTATGCTACTTGTTCAGTATGCATGGTCATGTAGTGCTATCTATCTTCCAATCTACATATGTATAAGGTGTATATCACCATGCTATCTAGGCACTCAAGCAATAAGCAAATTCCTGAATCTGGTTAATATATTCAGCAAGCAATACTTTATCAACATTTGGTATCTGGCTTTATTTGGTAACTTTATATGAACAACTGGTGCATGGTGACCTTTGATCATTTTTGTGGCTACCTAGTATTCTCAGAGGTTTTATATTCCATGTATAATATAGCATATTTTAATATTCTTATCCATTCTTTGATCTTCTTGGTTTTTATATACTCACTAAAAACCCACATCTACTACAAAAAATCAAAACTCTTCTATTCAGACATTATCGTGTGGTCTATTACTTGAGTAATTATTTCAAACTTGCATATCTTTCCAAAGCTTTATTATGCATGAGAAAAGCAATAGTTAAGTAGAAAATATAAGCACGTGAAAATAAAATAATATGTATCTTTATAATTATAGCTGTATCTATATCTGTCTACATATACACATTCTAATATTATTGTTCATATGTTGCTCAATAGAAGAAAGAAGCCAAGTTCTCAAAAATTGGGAAGATTGTGTATGTTTTGTAGGTTAATTGCCATTTAATCTCTCTAAATACAAATATGGGAGAAATCATTAAAATTGCAATCTGTGGTCATTTTAGTATTTCAGAAAGGTAATGACTTAGGAGGGTTGAAATACTCAAAAGATACCTAATCAAATGAAAATATTTCTTAACATTTCCTAGAGAAATTCTATGTCATCTACCTTTTGCTGTATCACTGAAAAACGACCACAGCCTCTGAAAACTGTGATGAGGG
>CM053601.1:57255534-57273755 GCA_028646575.1 Pseudocheirus occidentalis
AATTGGGGAATGGCTGAATAAGTTATGGTATACGAATGTGATGGAATATTATTGTGCTATAAGAAATGGGAAGGAGATGGACTTCATACTCACCTGGAGAGGCCTATATGAATTGATGCTGAGTGAGAAGAGCAGAACCAGGAAAAATTTGTACACAGTCACAGATACATCATATGTGTAACGACCGATTTTGAAAAACTGGATGCTTCTGAGCATCGCACAGCTAAAAGACAACTATGCAAGTCTCAGGATGGAAGGAGATGTCTACATTCAGAGAAAGATCCAGAAAGATCAGAGTTTAAATGGAGACTGAAGCAATGCATGCTATCATTCTTTTCGATGTTCGGCTGTTGTTTCTCTTTTCTCATTGTTCACTCCATTGGCTATAACACGTGTACAACCAGACTATTGTACAATGTGAAGGAGTTTGCAGATCCTATCATGATTGTATGCCACCATGGGGGGGTCGGGTAGGGGATGGGGAAGAAGGGGAGAAAAATCTATAACTGAAGTGACAGAATCTTGTAACCTAAAAGTGAACAAACAAGTTAACTTTTAAAAAAATAATAATAAAATAAAATAAAAAAAAAAAGAAATGAGGCCTCTATCAGAAACACTGGTTGTAAAAATTCTTTCCTAATTTCCCATTTCCCTCTTAATCTTGGTTACATTGATTTTATTTGTACAAATATTTTTCAATTCAATGTAATCAAAATTATCCATTTTGCATTTTGTAATGCTCTCTAATGCATATTTGCTCATAAAATCTTCCCTTTTCCATAAATCTCACAGGTAAACTATTCCTTGCTCTCCCAGATTGCTTACAGGATGCTCATTCTTAAGCAAATTTGTGCCTCCCCACCTACTCCTAAGCTCCTATGGGAGCCCACCATATGTATGTTATATTTAGTGTGGATATCCAATTGGTTTAGTCTTCTACATCTCAGAAACACCTAAGTTCCAGAGACCTGGCAGTACTGGTAAGTTGAGAGAAAGCAGTCACATAACAGACAGCAATTTGATGACCAGAGGAGGTGACTGAAAAAAAATAAGAACACATTTAGAATGAAATAATTAACATATACCAGAGTAGAAAACACAACAGAAATACAGGACAAATACACAGAAAAATCAAGGAAAAGTCCCAACTTTAAAAAATAGCATTTTTTAGTGCCTCAGGTTTGTGAAGCACTTTACTTGCCACACCTGATCCTCATAAAATTCCTGGGAAATAGATCCTACTATTTCCCCTGATATTATTTACGAAGATGAGGAAATAGAAGCTGAAAGGTAACAAATTATTTTTCCTGGTTTACACATGTAGTAAATATATGAGGTAGAATTTGAATTCAGATTTTCTTAACTCCAAGTACCATAATCTTCTCCTTTTACCATTTAGCTGCTTCTAATTAGCAAATGTATATTTAGTATTATGTAATTTTATATAATATAATTTATAATATATTAGGTAAAATTTTTTTACAGATTGCATTATTGGGGCTGATATTGTAAAAATTTAATACGATGATACACATTGCTGTTAGTTGAAGGAGAATTATTATCACAGAACCATATCCAGAGAAAATTTTGCTCAAAATGCCTTTTAACAACACTATAATCACTTTTTTTACTCCAATTAAGGGATCTGATTTGGTTACAATATAACTTAATAGGATCTGTGTATTTTCAAAGTAAATTAATGTATTTATCAATAAGCTTTTACAGGGTCATGGATTATCCTGTTTCATATTTTAATGATTGATTTTACCTTGAAAACTAGTGAAAAGTTTGTTTTCCTTACTTTTAGTATGAAAATCCCAATAATTTATGTTTGACATTTTATTGTCAGGTACTTAAGACTAATACTAAAGAAATTCTATGTACAGACTCTAGTTGGACACATTTTAACAACTGAAAATTTCAAAAACTAAAATCTTGAAAGCAAATAAGTAATATGATTGAGTTATGGATAATAATAGTTAGGAACAGCTAACAATTTAAAATGCTTTCCACTTTTTATTTTTATTTTTTTGATCATCACAAAAGCCCTGTGCTATTATTATTTCTATTTTTAAAGGTGAGGGAACAGAGCTGAAAGATATTAAGTGACTTGTCCAGAGACACATAATTTTTAAGTGTCTGAGGTTGAATCCTAAATCAGGTCTTCCTGATGCTGTCAGAAAGAGTCTACTATACTGCCTTTAGGTAGATTACTTTACACATTTTTTTTACAGAATATAGTGACTGATTCTTGTGCAAGTGTGTGTGTGTGTGTGTGTGTGATGAGGTATGAACTGTATTCATTTTTAATAAAAATAATCATATCATTGTCCTGAATATAACATAACATTTTGATAATCATAGAATCAGAGATTAAAAAGAATTCCAGGCAAGAATAACCATTTTGGATAGATATTATTCTAACTTCTGTTTTTTTTCCAGTAACAGTTTTATTAATCAAGAATATTAAAATCTTATCATCTCCTTCTTTTGATGAGTAAAACCCCTATTCCACTAAAAATAAATTATATGCAAAATCATCTTAGAGAATAAGATCATAATGAACAACTATCTTGCATAGATATATCAAATAAACAGAAAACATAATACATTTAAAAATAAATCCTAAGTCAAATGAGGAAAGCAGGCATAACATGTTCCTCACAGGAGTTTGGGGTAAGTTGCTAGGCAATATCAATGAGGAAAAGTAATTTACTAGTGCTTTAAAGACATATATTTTGCCACTTTGATTTTTATTGCTGTAGCATCTTGCTTCCCAAATCATAAAAAAAAACACTAAGAAAGAATATTTTTAATACTACACTAACAAAATAGCAGTTGACAGAATCGAAACTGTAATAAGCTTTATTGAAAGAGATCTCAGTGCCCTCAGTGAATTGCCTCAAATACATTTTCAAAAGGACCTTTGTAACTTATATAGTAGCAGATAATGTGGATTTACAGATGGACAGAATTCATTTAAGCGAGTATCAGCAGATACAAAAGAGAAAAACTAGATTTCTTCTAGCCTAGGAAATTCTTTTTTTTCTTGTTTTTCCTTTTTTTTGTGGGGGAAAAGGCAAGTCAGTTGGGGTCAAGTGACTGGCCCAAGGTCACACAACTAGTAAATGTCAAGTGCCTGAGGCCCTTGCCTAGGGAATTCTATCTAAGACTCTAAGTTACAGAAAAGTTGCCGATTTGTATGATTGGAGTTATTTTCTACTACATGAATTGCTCACGTGGGTGAAATTGCAGGTTCAAACTTATCCCCTGCAAATAATCAAATAATATCTAGCCTTTCTTTATCTTCCTTATTATGTGCTTCCTAATAGATTCTCTATTCACTAAATTATTATTATACCTCAGATTTTGTTAAGTAAGAATCCTTCATATACATAGAGTGCTTTCATTTGAATTCAGCTAATACTCATTGAGTCTCTGCTAAGAGTTTTAGGTACTGGGGATACAAAAAAAGAAAAAAAGTTTTTATCCTTAAGTAAATTATAATCTAGCAAGGAGCTATGGTATGTGGCTTGGTGATATTCAGTGATTTTCCCAAAGTAACATAGCTGGTAAGTGGTAGATGAGGGACTATAAGTCAATTATTTTCATTCTCAGTTAATTAAAAAGCAAACTATACCAAACCAAACACCACTACTAATACCACAATTCAAATATATGTGAATTTTTGCATATATACATGTATATATATGTATGTATGTATGTATGTTTGTCTGTGTGCATGTAAATGTATTCTACTTATGTGCAGGTCAACATGTTAGAGAAATAATAATTTTTTAAAAAGACAAAGTGCTATCCTCAGGGGGTTTAAAATTTAGTACAGATATCAAACATGTTAATGAGAAAAGTATATGAGCACAAGCAGAGAGATAAGAGAAATTGGGGGCAGGAAGCTTATCCCATTGCTACGCTATTCAATTCAAACTGGCTTCCTATGCAGGCGGAATCTTTTCTCTCTGAATTTATGTGTAAATACAAATGATTGAGTTAATCTATGTTATAAAATGCAACAAAGGTGGACTCATGTGTACTGCTTTGCTATCATGAGCAGCATATTGCATGACATACACAACAAAATTATCATGTCATTGTCATTATTTTTATTGTTTTCATTCCCCAGTTCATTGGAATACTTTGCTGTTCTGTTTTAGGGGAGAAAAATCAGTCTCAAGCAAAAAGACAAAAGCAGCTGATGAAAGGCAAAATTGGGTGTAATATTCCTTAGGAACTGTAGCACCTGCAACATTTCCTAAGGCTTAAAATGGTCTCTGTTAACTTCTGCTACTACTTTACCATCTGCTCAGCTGCTATGAGGTGTTTCGCAGGAATAAAATACCTCTAGAAATACATAATGTTAGTATTGCTGGCACAGGAAAGAAACTGGTCTTATAATGAAGCCAAAAACCAGGTCTTCTTCCTTTCCCTTCACTGTCATTTAAAAAAAAAACCAAAGGATGAAAAATTACCATTCAGATAAACATCACTTAATGAATCTTTAGTATTTTCATAGCTACAACATTGGAAGGAGACTTGGAAATGCTTTAATTGTGAAATCACCAAAATGATTACCTGGCAGGTCATTTTAAAAGCAGATGCATTGAGAATTTTCCAGTGCATCTGCTTATTAGTTTACAGTATTCCAACTATCTTCATAGGAATGTGTATAATTTAGGGGAGATTTATCTCTCTTTACTCTATGATAAATGTCATGAGGCTTCAGTAGATTTAGCAATCTATCTATCTTATTTCCTTTCAGTCCTCTGTACTCCATTCAGTGACTGAAAGTGGTCTGCCTTAAGGAAGAGTAGTCAATCAATAAACATTTATTAAGTGTCTTTTTTGTTTCACATATTGTGCTAAGTTCTGGGTTCCTGTTCTCAAGGACCTTACAATCTAACAACAAAGGCTGAAAAGTAGTGGGAATGAGAAGGGAGGAAGGAATATATCCAAGGTCATGATGGAGAACTTCAAAGGAGTACACAGCCAGGCAAGAAATGAAGAGGTGACTGGCCTGGGAGGCCCCCTTAAATGGATGTTTGGGAGGAGTTCTCTCTGCCTTCTATTCAGAGGGGCACCAGAGTACTCCAGTTAAAGATTATGCTGATGAGGTGTGAGTTTAAGGTTAATATAATCTTGCTAGATGAAATTATAAAATGATGAGGTTTCTTGGGGTAATGGAGATGTCCAAAGACATTCAAATGAATGAGGTGACTAGGGATGAGGAATGAGGCCTTGAATGAATGAATGAATGAATGAATGAATGAATGAATGAATGAATGAATGAAAAGGCATTTATTAAGCATTTACTTTGTGCCAGATACGGAATTGAGCTCTAGTGATACAAATACATGCAAAGAAAATTGTCAGTGCATGCAAAGGACTTAACATTCTAACAAGAGACAAAACATATAAAGAGGAGCTTGAGTTGGATCAGAATAAAGAGGTGTGTGTGTGTGTGTGTGTGTGTGTGTGTGTTTAGGAATTGCCTTGCCTACTGAAATGTCTTCTTTGCTGACTTATCCTACTTCCTTTCCCTTTTGACTAGAAGTTTCTACCACTAATAATTATGTGATTTTTCCCTAGCCCCATCTCTTTCTCCTACTTTGCATCCCTGCCGTCTTTTGTTATTGAGTCAAGCCAAGTCAAGAATCACTTATTAAGGCTCAATAATGCACTCTATTAAGCACTGGAGATATAAAAATGGCATTATTGTACTTCCCCAAAACAAAAGAAGGGTTCCTGATCTCAAGAAGTTCAGAGTCTAATGGAAAATTTCTTAGTTCATAATTTCTATATTTTGTGCTCACTTCATGATCGTAGTTTTTATGCTTACCATTGGTGATAAACTAATAAGGAATGATTTAATACTTGGTCCCTCCATTAATAATAACACTTGGACTTTTTCCTGAGATGTAAGTTTTCCATTTTGACGAATTAGAGGGTTGACTGAGGGATTGGCATAACCTGGGAGACAGGGCATAGGTTGTTAGCCTGGATTGTTATTCTTTTTCCCTCATGCTGAAACTTAATATCCTCATACATAATGCCTGGAAACTGTGCATTTTGCCACCAAAATTGGGTTTGTGTGTCTTTTTGAGTATTTAACAGCAGATGTATCTTGTCCCCTCTTCTCTCTTCATCGTCATCAGGCTAAAATAGAGTAAAGTAAATGGAATTCAGAGATGAGGGGGTAGGAAAGTTTATTGCTTTTGATTTTATTCACTGTTTTCTTGAATATCTAGATCTCCCACAAGTAGTTGCAAGCAGCTAGAGCAGGGTAGTAATCAGAGCAAAAATCAGGCCCTTGGCATGAATCTTGTGCAGAGATTGCAAGAAAAATTTAAAAAATGAATCTTTTTTGGGTTGCAATTTTATTTCTTATAATTCTACTCAACTAAAATGGCTTAGCAAATAAATACTGCTCCCATACCTGTTTTCTCCTATATTTAAAGTAGAAAGATTTAATTAAACAGTCTTAAATTGACATCTATAACATTCTTTTAAAACTTATTTTGATACAGCCTTAGACTATGAAAAACTGAGCGCCACAGAAATGATAATTCCGAATTGTGGTGCCATAGAAGACTTTGAAATTCTCTTGGAAAACAAGGAGGTCAAATCAGCTAGTACTTAAAGAAATTAACTCAGAATGTTTACTGGAAGTCCAAATACTAAAGCTGAAGGTAAAATACTTTGATTACATAATGAGAAAATGGGACTCATTGGAAAAGACACTGATTTTGGGAAAGATTGAAGGGGAAAGGAAAAGTGAATGGACGATGGATAGAGAGTATCATGGAAACAATGAACTTTAACTTGGACAGACTTTGAGAGATACTGGACGACAGAAGGGCCTGTTGTGAGATATGGTCCATGGGGTCACAGAGAGTCAGTCATCACTGAACAACTGAATGCCAGATTCAATATAATTGCTTTGTGATTGTACATATTTTATTTTGTGCATTTAAAAGAGTATTCTGAGTTCACAGCTTTGTTAGACTACTAAAGGTTTCCATCACACACACACACATACACACACACACACACACCATTAAGAAGCCCTGCTTTAATACTGTCTTTCTGTTCTTTGAACATGTGATATGCACCCTCTCCATAAAATCTTTCCCAGTTAACTGGAAGTGAATTTCTGATTATGAGGCAGTTCAATGTCACAGGGCCTGGAATTACAAAAGACATCAATTTAAATCTGGGCTCAGCAAAAGCAATAAGCTTTCCAATGCCCCATTTCTGATTTCTGTCCACTTTACACAATGAAATGGCTTAGTATGATAAGGATGAAGAGAGAGAAAGATAGGACAAGGATAAATATGGCGTTAAACACTCAGAAACACTTATTTATTACCTGTGCAACTCCTGGGAAGGTGATGTTGATATAGATTGTACATGTACAGTCATGAAAACATTTACTTATTGCATATATTGCAGAAGAAAATGCAGACATTCCTCCCCTAATAATAACGGAAGTTTAAAAAAGTATGCTTCAATTTCTATTCAAATGACATCAGTTCTTTTTCTGGGGGTATATAGCCTATTTTAATTGTAAAGCCTTTGGAATAGTCTTGAATAATTTTATTGCCAAGAATAGTTGATCATTGATAGATAATCACAATTAATCACTGAAAAATATTTTTGTTGCTGTGAAAAATCTTCTGGTTCTGCTCATTTCACTTTCCATTGGTTCATATAAGTATTTCTGCTTTTGTCTTTCTTAGAGCATCCTGCTTGTTATTTCTTATAGCACAATAGTATTCCATCACAAACATATACCACAACTTGTTCAATCAATCCCCAATCGATGGGCATTCCCTCAATTTTCAATTCTTTGCCATCAGAAAAAGAGCTGATATAAATATTTTTTGTACATAGAGTCCTTTCAAATTTTTTTTCTTTTTTATCCCTTTGGGATACAGATCTAGTAGGGCAGTTGTTCTCTATTGTCCTAATGCTCATATGTGGGCATATCTGCATGTGGGCGGACCAACCTGGAGATGGATAGAGGAGCAGTGTCTTGGTTCCAAAGACCATCAGAAATATATGTTTTCTGATGGTTTTAGGCCACCTCTGTGACCCCTGTGAAAGGGTTGTTCAACTCCCAAAGGGTAGCGACACACAGGTTGAGAACTGCTGTAGTAGGGTTACTGGTGAGTCAAAGATATACATGGTTTTAAAGCCCTTTAAGCATGGTTCTAAATTGCTCCCCAGAATGGTTGGATCAGTTTACAAATCCACCAACAGTGCATTGGTGACCCAATTTTTCTATTTTCTTTTTAATATATCTCATTTTCTTTTCTTTTTTTTTGGTTATACTAGCCAGTCTGATAGGTGTTGTTTTGATTTGCATTTCTCTAGTCAAAAATTATTTGGAGCATTTCTCATATGGCCATAGATAGCTTTGATTTCTTCTGGAAACTGTCTGTTCATCTCCTATGACCATTTATCAATTGGGAAATGACTAATCTTTTTTTTTTATAAATTTTCCCAGTTCTCTATTTATTTGAGAAATGAGGTATTTATCAGAGAAAGTTTTTTTTTCTGTTTGTTGCTTCCCTTCTACTCTCTCTCTCTCTGTCTCTGTCTCATTTGCTCATAAATCCTTTCCTTATCCATAAATCTCACAAGTAAAATATCCCATGGTTCTATAAATTGAGAACCTTTTTTGTCAACCTTTATGTCTAAATTATGCACACATTTTTACTTTATCTCAGTGTTCAGTGTAAGATATTGATCTATACCTTAATTTCGGTGAAACTGCTTTCAAGTTTTCACAGAGAATTTTGTCAAATGGTCCTGACACCAGATTTTAGATTTGTAATACACTATATTGCTGTGGTCATTTACTACTGTGTATATTGCAGGTCTCATCTATTCCACTGCACTTCCTTTCTATTTCTTATCTAACATGAGATTTTTTTTTAGATTCTCACTTTGTAATACAGTTTGAAATCTGGTGCTGCTAATCCACTTTTCTTCATATTTTTTTTTATTGATTCCCTTCATACACTTGATATTTTCTTCTTCCAGATGAATTTTGTTATTATTTTTTCTACCTGCATAATTCTTTGTAGTAATTTTATTCATTATGACACTGAAGAAATAAATTGATTTAGGTAGGACTGTCATTTTTATTATATTGGCTTGGATTCCATAAGAGCAATTAGCATTCCTCCATTTGTTTAGATCTGACTTTATTTGTGCTAAAAGTTTTTGTGTGCATGTGTACATGTAGTACTTGTTTTGGTCTTGGCAGGTGAATGCCCTAATATTTTATATGGTCTACAGTGACTTGAGGTGAGAAGAGCAGGCTGCATAAGCTCAGGTATGAAACAGGAGCAGAGAGCTATGTGTGAATCCAGGCAAGAGCTAGCAGCTGCCAGTCAGTGGAAAAGAAGCTGTGGGGTTTTCTAAGTCAACCACCAGCTAAGATGAAAGAAGACTTGGCTACTCAGTATTGATTGATGATATTGTAATTTACTGTGACCTAGGGGCAAATTGTGTTTTCACTTTCTGCCACCCCTTAATGATGATTGGAAACCAGTCTCCAGTCAAGATAAAGGAAGACTTTATTTGGGTGCTCTATATTGACTGAAGAGATTGTGACACTGAATGATATATTTTGTGTAAGACTATATGATTATCTTAATAGTAAGTTGTTATATTGTTGTGAATGTTGTTCTTTAATTTCTCAAATATTTTCTTTAGTTAATTTTTCAATAAATAGAGTTCACTATACTATGCATTTAGATCCTTAAAGTTATTCACAACATCAGTCCTCAAATTGAGGAGGAGGAAGGGGAAGAGTAGAAGGAGAAGGAGGAGAAGGAAAAGGAGGAGGAGGAGGAGAAGGAGGAGGAGAAGAAGAAGAAATAGAAGAAGAAGAAGGAGGAGGAGGAGGAGGAGGAGGAGGATGAGAAGGAAGAGGAGAAGGAGGAGGAGAAGGAGAAGGAGGAGAAGGAGAAAGAGAAGAAGAAGAAGAAGAAGAAGAAGAAGAAGAAGAAGAAGAAGAAGAAGAAGAAGAAGAAGGAGAAGGAGGAGGAGGAGGAGGAGGAGGAGGAGGTGGAGAGGGATGAGGAGGAGGAGAAGGAGGAGAAGAAGGAGGAGGAGAAGGAGAAGGAGGAGAAGGAGAAGGAGAAGAAGAAGAAGGAGGAGGAGGAGGAAGAGGAGAAGAAAAACAGAAGAAGAGGAAGAAGAAGAGGAAGAAGAAGAAGAAGAAGAAGAAAAACAGAAGAAGAAAAAGAAGAGAAGGAAGGGGGAGGAGGAAGAGGAAGAAGAGAAAGAGGAGGAATAGAATGAAGTACAATAATTGAGAAACTTCTGGTAATAAGGCTCTAAACATAGTGAAGCTGGAACTCAATTTAAAATAGAAAGATTTTTGTTAACCAAATTGCCTTGCCTCATGGCATATTACTGTACTCCTTATACTTGAAAATCATTCCCCTTTTATTTCAAAATTTCTTTCCTCCCTCCCTCTCTTATGTCTTCTTTCCTTCCTTCCTTCCTTCCTTCCTTCCTTCCTTCCTTCCTTCCTTCCTTCCTTCCTTCCTTCCTTCCTTCCTTCCTTCCTTCCTTTCTTCCTCCCTCCCTTCCTTCCTTCCTTCCTTTTTTCTTCCCTCCCTTCTCTTTTTCTTCTTTGTTGCAAACTTTTATTGCTGTTTTTCTTATCACATGACATTTCCTGTCTAATATCTTTTCTCCATTGTTATGAATAACAAAAAAATAACAAAGAAACTCTATAAGAAAAATCAATACAAAATATAGAGGTCACTTTTTACCTGTTTACTGAGGGGAAGTGGGTATGTTTTATTATGTGTTCTCCAAAATGAAAATTGATAATTATCATTAATTGGTATTTGGCCACCTTTTAGTCTAGTTTTTTCATAACTGTAGTTTAACATTTTTCTGCCTACTTGACCATGTGTTAGCTCATTAAAACATAACCACAATTCTCTGAATTCCCCAGATCAATAATTTATTAGGGAACAATTATATTTTATTTTATTCCCATAAAACAATGTATTCAGTCATTTCTCAATTTACCATTTCATATTTATATTTTTATATCCCTGAAAGTTTTGTGATGAATATTTTTATTAATATGGGTCTTATCTTTCTATCTTTGACCTTGTGGCAGATGACTGGTAATGAAGTCACCGGCCAAACTATATGAACGCTTTGCTGATTTTCTTACACCATGCCAAATTGGTTTCCAGTATGTTTGGATTGATACACAACTTCAACAGATATGTATTAATGTTGCTGTCTTTCAACAGCCCCTTCAACATTGACTCTTTTCATCTCCTATTGACTCAGCCAGTTTGCTAGGGGTGCAATAAAACTATAGAATTGTTTTCATTTGTGTTGTTCATTGTTATTACTGCACCAGATAATATTGAATGAATGGTTGCTGATAGTTTCTGATTCTCATTTTGAAAACTGCCCATATTTTTGATGAATTATCTATTAGAGAAATGTTTTGGTCTTATATATAATTGAGTTACTTCTGTAGTTCTCTTGGATATCAGATGTTTCATTGGATTATAGGATCCTAGACTCAGAGGTAGACAGGGCCTATAAGCCGGTGAGTCCATCCCAGTCATTTTACAGATGAGAAAACTGATGGAAGAGAAGTTAAGCTACTTGCCTATGGTCTTAGAAATATTTACTGTCTGAGGCAAGATATGAACCTAAGTCCCAGTGCTTCTTAAATGGTGGGTTGTGACCCTATATGGGGTCATGAAAAATTTGGAACAGTAAAAGGTTTCTGAATGGGCAATGACCAAAAATTAATTAATCAAACATGCAATATATCTGAGGTGTTTCTGGCAGTGCTTTTCCATGTTGCATTGTGTGACTTCATTGTAGTCTTGGTTCTGAGCACACAGCATGTACATATTGCGCTCTGCATGCTGTTGTACTACCAGGGGTTGTGAGTGTGAAAAGTTTAAGAAGCCCTGTTCAAGACTACAACCCAGTTCTCCATATACTATCTAATTCAATTGTCACCTTCTCCAAGAAACTTTTTATAATATCCCTGTTAGCAATGACCTTTGCCTTGTGACTTCTTTGCTATTTTATCTTGTAAATGTCTAATATATATTTAGAATAAGCAATTGAGTTCCTATATCTCCTGGTCTCATATCTATATCTATATCTATATCTATATCTATATCTATATCTATATCTATATCTATATCTATATCTATATCTATATCTATATATGTTTTAAGATGTTGGATCAATAAAGGAAGGGACTATGTCTTATTTTTTCATTATCCTAAAATGGCAGTCTCCACATAATGGAATATTTAATATTTTTTTGGAATTCACAACATTCTACAATGGGGAGAACACAGAACTTGGTGTAGAACTCAAAATCCTAATTTAGACACGTGGATATGTTTTTCTTTTTTGTTTCTTTTTAAATAGTATTTTTTTGCAATTACATGTCAAGATAATTTTTAGCATTTATTTTTACAAGAGTTTGAGTTCCAAATGTTTCTCTCTCCCTTCCTTCCCTCTCTTTTTCCTAAAATGGTAGGTGATTTGATATTGGTTATTGATGTGCTATCATGCAAAACATATTCCCCTATTAGTAACAGTTGTGAAGGAAGAATCAGATAAAAAGGGGAGAAATATGAGAAAGAATAAAGTAAGTGAAAAAAGTATGCTTTGATCTTCATTCAGAGTATATTAGTTCTTTATCTGGATGTGGAGAGCACAGGGTGAGCTGAATGTGAAGGGATCATATCTAAAATATCTAAAATAGAAAACTAAGTGTTGAGAGGAATGGAGGAATATGTACTGGGAGAAAGAGAAAGGGAGAGTTGAAATGTAGTACATTATCTCATACAAAAGAGGCAAGAAAGACCTTTTACAATGGCTGGGAAGCACGGGGGAGAAGTTATAGGGAATAATTGAACCTTACCATCTTCCAATTTGGCTTAAGGAGGGAATAGCATACACAGTTGGGAATGGAAATCTATCTTACTCTACAGGAAAGTGGGGGGAAAAGGATAATAGAGAGGGGATAAAAGAAGGTATGGCAAATTGGGGGAGGGAATAATCAGAAGCACACACTTTTGAGGAGGGACAAGTCAAAGGAGAGAATAGAATAAATGGATTGAGGGATAGAATGAAGGGAAATGTAGTTAGTCTTTGACAACATGACTATTAGGGAAGTGTTTTGCATGACTACACATGAATAGCCTATAAAGACTTTCTTGTTTCTCCATGAAACAAGAAAGGAGTGTCTAGGTGGCACAGTGAATAGAGTACTGGACCTGGAGTCAGGAGAACCTGAGTTCACATTCCGCCTCAGACATTTAACACTTCCTAGCCTTGTGACCTTGGTGAAGTCACTTAACCCCAATTGCCCTGCCTTCCCCCTCCAAAAAAAAGCAAAAAGAAATGAATGTTAAAATTGCTTTCATATTCTGAAAAGCCAAGCGCTAGCAGCTTTTCAGAAGAATGCTACTGTGAACACCTTTTAAGATTCTTTTTACACAGCATAGTGAACACTCTATTCCATAACAAATAAAAGCAAAACATCCACAGTAAATCAAAATATAACATTCACAACATTACAACTTATCACATAAAATCAAAATATTACATTCACAACAACTTATCATAGAAAATGGCCACTGTTTTCACTATAGTGGTCACAAAGTTTTCATCAAAGAACAACCATTTAGTAATCCAATCATCCTTAAGGACGTTTGCCTGCTGAAGGAACACAAAGTACAATAGTCAAAATTCTCCACTCATGGGGCACACTAAGTTAACTCAGTCACTTAATCAGTCATCAATCACTATGTACAATCATTTAATAGTCAATCAATCATTATATCAGCATGATCATTCAATCATCCCTCATCATTCACTATTCAATCACCAGAAAATACACAGACCCTCTACCCCTAGGTTGCTAGTAAATTTACACTTTCTCAGTCAGTACACAGTATCCAAGTAGTGTTCTTTCAGTTTGACTCTGTGTGGTTTCTCAGATTCCCTGGATCCCCTTCCATGGTCCCAGGTACTTCTTGGATTCACCACCTGTCACCTGGATTCAAAGGCAGACAGCTCCCAGGTCCTTGTACAACTAGCTGCTCAGTTTCTGGTCCACATTGGAGCTCACAGTGTCCAGTCCATCTGAAATCCTTCCCAGTCTCTTTCCGGGGAAGTCAAGGCTTAACAAAGCCACAAAAAGGTTCATACAAAGTATCAGCATCACAGTCATGCTTCACAGTCTTTTGACAGCTCTGGCTTGCTGTTGAACTCAGAAGAAGTTTCAGCTGGTTCCTAGAATCAAAATCACTTCACCCAGATTTTAAAAATCAAAATCATTTTTTTCAGCCTGGGGAGGCTTTCCTCTTCATCTTCTTCAGTTCCCTCTTCAGCATCCCTGGTGGCAGTGTCTTCTGCATCCATGGAGTTTGTTCCAAGAAGATCTGTCTCTCCCTTTCTGGGTTTTTTCCTTATACACAGTATTGTCCCTCCCTGTTCAGCCCCTTACTGGTACATCAGCAACAGGAGACAGGAGTTCATACCTTCTGATTAATTACTAAGTGTTAATTACCTGTTACCTTTGCCAATACAGAGGGATCTTCAAATTCCAATCACATTACCATTACATATGAAAATGGGAAATAAGATATACAGGCAATGGGACATAGAAATCTATTTTGCCCTTCAGGAAAATAGAAAGGAAGGGGATAAGAAAAGTGGGGGTGGACAGAATGGAGGGCAGATTGGAGGAAAGTGTAATCAGAATGCAGGCCATCTTGGGGTTTTGGGAGAGGAGAAATGGGGAGAAAATGTGGAATTCAAAATCTTGTGGAAGTAATTGTTGAAAGGTAAAAATGAACAAACAAATGAGTGAATAAATAAATAAGCAAACAAACAAATGAATGAACGAATAACAGAAACCCTGTGTGATAAATGCTTCATGTTGTGTGGAGAGTTGTTCATCTTTCCTTGCTTCTTTGTATGTTTTCTTTTGTTCTTTATTCTGCACTTTTTACTTTCTTCTTCTTTCTCCTTCTTTCCCCCTGGCCCCTGAAGGCTACTATTGAGTGTAAATATATTTATATATAGACATATACACAGATATATACGTTTATACATACTTAGGTACATAAATACTTCTGTCTGTGTGTATGTAGACACATAATTTCCCCATCAAATTCTATTCCTCATCTTAATTTTTGTGTTTATGTATATCTTTTATTTCCTATCTTTCCTGACTCCTCTACTTTACTTCAACCTGCTATCTTGCCTTTCTATTACTTAGCCTACTCCCACTCCAAAGATTCCTCTCTTATCCTCCCATTTCCAGAAATCTAAACACTGCTCTATAACCCCCTATAACCTGTCCACTCACCCTCCCTCTAACGATTCCTCCTTTATCCTCTCCTCCTTCCCTTTTCACTTACCATTTCATTTTTTTTCTGAGTTTAGACTTTGTATTGTTATAGATATACAGATATCATTCCCTCTGAGTAACATATGAATGGAATAAAAGTGAAAACTTCTCAGGTAACATTCGAAAAATCTGAACAGAATTGTAATAAAGTGCCAAAGAGTTAGTAACCTGGTCTGGGAGCCTGGAACCCTTACCTTACTTCCTTGGTCATAAGCCGAAGTTTTTGCTAAGCTTAGATAAAATAGGAGGGGAAAGCACAGACCCTACAATTTTAACCACAGGCCCAAATGTCCCAGACTTGTTTCCACTGACAACCATCTGACTTGTACAAATATAGATTGGAAATCCTGCTGCAGATCTCCAGGTAGGTCACCATGTCCTAAAATCCCCATGATTCATAAAATATTGTCTGCTTTAATGTCTATATTGGTATTGTTGCAACATTTATCTTTTGCTTTCATATGTAAGTTGAAACTGATGACATATTTTGTCTGTTTTAATGTCCACCAGATATATGCCTTCTGGTTTTTGATATTACTGACATTTCATCTGCAAACACCAGCAGTTTTGTGGTTAAGATTGTGCACTTCAGTTCCTAATTAATGGGAACAGGACAGAACAAGGGAGGGGGAAAGGGATGATCATTTGGGTATATAACTAAGCTTTGTATTTTGTATTTTGCCTCTCCTACTAGACTACCTCTAGTAGTGAGACCATCCTTCTTGCAAAAAGAAATGGTTAAATAAATCGTTCCTGTCTCTACTTGTAAATATCTCTGCTTATTTTTACTTGGGCAAGAGTTATCTTGTTCCACACAGTTGTGAACCTGTACCTCATTTAACTTCTCCTTTTAGAATATGGAAGCTATACCATTTGGTGAATACTTGTTTAGTATTAATATTAAGTTTTGTTTATGGTATCTTTTAATAAGATTTAGTATGCTTATCTCTTTTGATTAGATCTATTTTTTGCTTTTGTTTTGTCCAAGATCAGAACTGCTACCCCAGATATTTTTTTTTACTTCAAATTAAGCATGATAGATACTGGTCCAGCTCCTAACTTTCATTATGTTTGTGTCTCTACATCAAGTGCATTTCTATAGACAAGATACTGTAGGATTCTGATTTTTGATCCACCTTGAGATCCACTTCTATCTATTGGAGAGTAACCCTCATACAGATTCACAGTTTTGATTATTGTGCATTGCCCTCAATCCTGTTTTTCTCCTGTTTCTTCTCTCTCCTTTCACCCTTTTCATGTTCAACTGCGTTTTGATTTTGTCTACTGCCTCTCCCACTCTGTCCTTTTTTATGTCAGTCCCCATTCCCTTTTTATGCAATATTCTCCCTTCCCACTTCCCTATCTTGGTGATACATATTTCACTATTCAACTGATTGTGTATATTATTACATCTTTGGGCCAATACTGAAGAGAATAAGCTATCCCCATCATCCACTCTCCCATCTTTCTCTCCATTGTAATATGTTTTTTGCATAAGATCATGTGAAATAATTTACCTCATACTACCACTCCACTCCTTCTGTACTCAGTGTATTCCTCATTCTCCCCCTTTAATCATTTTTATGTCATTCCCTCAAATTCACCTTATAACTGCACTGTCTATCTATCCATCTATCTATCTGTCTGTCTACATTCCCTCTAGCTGTACTATTAGTGGTGCAATTTTATTTTATTTCATTTTTTAATGTAATAAATTTTATTTGTTTTCTTGTTTACATCACTCACCTTCATGAGATCTTTGAGTCACAAATTTTCTCCCTGTCTTTCCCCTACCCCACCCCCAAAACAGCCATCCCACTGTGGAGCCCCTCTCCTGATCTGCTCTCTAACTTTCTGGTAGGGCAGGGAGGGTCTCCATATCCTAGCCCCTGTATATCTTGGTTTCTAGCTGCAGGTGCTGCAGAGTTTTAAATTCTAGATTCTTTCAGTTCCTCACTTGTCACCCACCCCTGTTGGAAGGACAACCAATTCAATACAGGCAGTGTAGGTGTAATTATACAGGACATCTTCATAGTGGACATATTGTGACAGTGAACACATGTCCCTCCTTCCTATCCCTCCCCCTTGTTCTGTTCTCTACCCTGTCCCTGTCCCTTTATTGAAGTGTGGGCATCCAGCATCCCTCCTCCAGACCCTGCCCTCCCCTCCATCATCCCACCTTTCATCCCCACACCCCCTACTCTCTTGTGTGGCATGATGGTCATTTTCGAGTTTATGCCATTTCTTCCCTAAGCCAGATACAATGAGAGTAAATGAAAGTAAAGTTGTAACAAATATCCCTTGCCTCTTCCACATGGGATGATTAGCCCCATTTTGTCTCTCCGTGTCTCCTCTCATTCTAGTCCTCTCCCACCTCAGAATTTGCCTTTTAAAGTATCATCCCTTCCTATTCAAGTGATCCTATGCCCTCAACAAACCCATATGTACACATGCTCAGATATGAATTCATATGCATATATAGCCTCCTATATAGACATATGTGTGAGTATACACACACACACACACATATATATCCATATGTATTCCCTTCACCTATCTTCATACTAAGAAAAGTTTCATAAGTTACTATTATCATTTTTCCATATTGGCATGTAAATAAATCAAATTTGATAAGTTCCTTATGACTTCTTTCCCAAGTTTTCCTTCTCTTGCTTCTTGAGTTTGATTGTCAAATTTTCTGTTCAGTTCTGGTTTTTTCAGCAAGAATGCTTGAAAGCCCTCCACCTCATTGAATGAC
>CM053601.1:57274255-57302615 GCA_028646575.1 Pseudocheirus occidentalis
AGAGAGAGAGAGAGAGAGAGAGAGAGAGAAAGAAAACCATGCTTTCCAAGATATGGAGGTGAGAAGAAAGAGAATTCTGAGGATATAGGCAGTGTAAAAAGCATTGAGATGGGAGTCAAAATTTTCCCACAATGGAAGGGCCTAACAATTAGGGGACCATGAACAGTAGCAATCTCTGTGAAGGCTGGCACTGTGTGGAAAGGAAGGAGGTCAAAAGTCCTCCATCTCAGACATACAGAAGACAATCATACTTCTTGGGGTTGAAGGGCATGGGGTACTAGTTCTCCTTTTGCTTTTCTATTAAAAAATAAGTCTGAAATCTCATCAAAATTGACCAGTTCGTGAAGGGGATAGATAAAGCAGATGAAAGTTGTTCAAGAATTATCAAAATGTAAGACAGAGGAATAATCCCTTAAAAAAGATAGAAAGGGGGAGGGGGAAAAAGGAGAGAGAGAGAGCTTTATGTACAATAAAATTAAGTACTCCGCACTGAAGCTTATATAAAGTCACATAAAACTAATGGAATTTGTTACCCCTCCCCCAACTCAAAGAAAAAAATTTAAATTAAATTAAAAAGGTGAAAATTATAGCAATGTAAGAATAAGAATGATTAAGTTTGATTCATGTGTAATAGACAAATAACTAGAGGTTAGAGTAACATCCTTGTGTTTTTTAGGCTGATTCCATGGTCAGTGACCATTTCATCTCATGAAATGCCTTTGGCTGCCCCTGCCTAGCTAGGCTGAGTATCCAGACAACTGTTTTAACCTCCAATATAGCATTTTCCATATTGCAATCTCTTCTTCTTATTGGAAGATCACCCTAAGTGTCTAGTGTGACCAAACAGCACATATGTGTACTTTCCATGGTTATAAAACTTTGAACTAACTGATCATGATGAAAATTGAACTTATAACTTTCACCACATGCATATTAGGGCACATATTATTAGTGTTAAACATTGGTATTGCCTTCATTTTATTAGATGAATTTCAATTTGGGGCATGTTTTTCAATTATCTCCACCTCAGTTTTTTTTTTAAGTTGCCCATGCTTCAAACAAATAATGATTTAATTAAATTTACCCTAAGAGAAAAAAACCTACTCAATAAACATATCTAGTATAATAAGGCATACGCTATAATCAAATCTTAGCATTGTAGATAAGTTAAAATAAAGTTTTCCACTGCACATTTGCCATGAAAGTTTTGTAGGAGAAAACTTCAGCATACCTAAGTTATAATCACATTTTTATAAAGCCTTTTTCAGTCAACAAATCAGCTAACATTAACCTATGAGTACTTTGACAGAAATTTTAAAGAGAAATTTTGTTTATTGATTCAGAACCTGAAAACTATGGAAAATATTTGCTTTTTTCTCAGTGAAATGAGTTTTTGTTTCAGGGTTTATCAAATAATTTCACATAAGCTGCCAAATATAGATTTAATTTGACAATCAAGCACTTTAGTCACTACCTAATAAAGAAGTGGGCCAAGGATAAGAACAAATAATTCTCAAAGGAAGAATAGCAAACTGTTAATACCATATAAAAGAATAGTCCAAATCACTAATTATGAGAAAAATGGAAATAAAAATAATCTTAGATTTCATCATGTACCCAACAAATTAGGAAAAAGTGGGAGAACATGGGGATAGTCAATGTTAGCTTTTTAGAAAGACAAGCACATCAATGTATTGTTGGTAGAGCTATGATTAGGTATAAACATTCTGAAAAGTAAACAAAGTCAATCAAGTGTTCATACCCCTTGACCACAGATTCTGCTGCTAGACATAGGAACCCCAGGGAAGTCATCAACCTGCAAACCACTCCAGTATTTTAGCCAAAAAACCAAAATGGGGACATAACAAACAGTAATATGCAGTTGAAACAACTGAACAACAATTGGTCTATAAATGTATTTCCAGAGCCTGGGAAAGAGGAATACTCAGTTTGCAGATATCAGACATGCACAGGAGAGTTCACATCTCCTCTAAGCTGTTCAGAAACCATCCAAGATAGTCGTTATATTTTGCGAAGGCCCCCAGAAAGGGGAAACCGATCAAGAGGTAGGAAACCTCCTGGCAGACACTGCAGTGAAGAATGCTGCCCACCAGCTGAATATACAGCACCCAAGATCAAGCTCTTGCTAAAGAAAGGGGGTACTATTTTCTCCCTCTGGGTGGTTTCAGATAGCTTTAGGCCAATTTCTTATCCCAGAGGAAAGCCAGAGGAACCTTCTTTTTGGCTTACACCCGGCCACATACCTAAGGAAGAATGCCCTTTAGTCTTTAATAAAGCCTATTTTCACTGGTAATAAACTAGGAGAAACCATCTGGCAAGTCTGTTGGGCTTGCCCAACTTGTGCCCAGGTAAATTGTGAAGGGGCAGTCAGATCTCCCCCTCTTTTAAAATCTATTTAGAGCAGGGGTACATATCCAGGTGAAGACTGGCAGATAGACATTACACATATGCCACCCGCAGAGGCTTCAGATTGCTTTCAGTTTTTTTTCAAATTTTACTAATTGGGTAGAAGTCTTTTCTTGCAGAACTGAAAAGGCTCAGAGGGTATCAAAGTTCTCATGTATATATGTATGACACCCTTTACTCTGAGTATTCATATGTATATATATATATACATACATATATTCATATATATGAATATGAATAATCTATATCAGTTTATTAATATTTGAATAATCTATATCTGTTTATAGGACTATACACCAAGATTAGCCCCAAAGAATATACATGAGAGGACTCCACACATTATTCCTTTGCAGAGGGAAAGGAAGTCCACAGATACAGAACCTTGCATGTAACATCAAAATTTGTGATATCTTGATTGAGTTTGTTGAATTTTTTTCCATTTTTTATTCTTTTTTATATAAGATGGCTCTCTGTGATGGGACAGGTGGAAGGAGATACATTCAGAATTATAGATGATCTAAAACCCAAAAGATATTAATAAATGATAGGTCTATTTTAAAAATTAACCACTTTTTCATACTTTATAGAAAGTAAATAATTTGTGTTGTTATTTGCAGTGACATTTAGGATTGGCACTCGGGTCAGATACAGACTGTGAACTAGTACTTATAATGGCTTTTATTTCCAGAAGAAGTAAAAAAGGAATTAAATGCTTTAGTATTACAGATCAATTATGGTTTGTCTCTTTGAAATTTATCCCACCTTTTCTACCTAATGTGTAAAATTAGAATTGTTGAGAAAATACTAGTAAAACTAGAATAGGCTAAGTATTTATGCTCAAATAGATCTGTGACCTCATTGAATGAGCTTTTTCCTGCAATGACACCAGTTTCCAACCCATCTATACCTATGCAATTCTGTAAGACTTGGCTTGATCCTCCAAGACGTTCACCATTGTGGAGGTGAGGAGTGTCTATCCAATGTTTGGGGGGAATTCCCTGATTTTTCCCAGAGTCAAAGATACAAGTAGAGGATTTACATTGTGTGCCAGTTATGCCTTCCTCTTGCTACGTGATCTGCCAATCATTTTTGATCACACATTTCTTTAATGACATCCTTTACTCTGTGTATTCATCATCTTTGTCATCTCTTCCTCCTCCTCCATTTGTTTTGATATAGCTTCATTAGATTCATATTGTGTTTCTCCACTGTCCTTTGAGATAGAGTAATTTTCAGTTCTCCGGTAACTATGGTGTTACATGCAACAAGCCAAGTAGAGTATTTGTTCTGGAAAGGTTCTGCCTTTGTTTCTGGGAGATGTTAGAAATCATGAAAGAATACGTGTAATCAATATAATCTGCCCTTCTTTTTAAGTTATAGGCCTAATTCATTTTTTCTTTGCAATATGTCCAATAAAATATATTCATGGGCAAATTCTCTAGGTTGTCTATTGAACTACATATAATAATTCCAATTATATGGATACTTTGTCTACTTCTTAACAAAACTCAATAAACCAGTCTTCCCTACTACTATCCTATACCACCCTCCCTTTCATATCTAATTTCCATACGAATTCCATTTGTAGTAGATGTCTTAACTTCATATTTCTCACATTTAAACCTTCTCAGTCTGACTACCAAACTCATCTTTCAAATGAAACTGCCCACTCCAATGGCAGTTTACCAGTGATTTCATAATTACTAAATGTAATGGTGTTTTCTCAAACCAGATCAGTCTTGATCTCTCTGCACTATTTGGCACTGTTGATCACCATTGTCTTCTGAATTCTTTCTCTTTTTTTAAGGTTTTTGTTGCATTGTTCTCTCCTGATTCGTTTCCTATTTCTCCTTTGTTGTTTCCTTAATTAATTCTTCATCCATGTCATGCTTACTAACCCTGAGTATCCCCCAAGGCTCTTTCCTGGGTCTTCTTCTCCTTTTAATCTATACTGTCTCATCTGGTGTGGGGCAGTTAGATGTCTCAGTGGATACTGGGACTGGAGTCAGGAAGATTTAAGTTCAAAACCAGCCTGAGACACTTACTAGCTGTGTGGTCTTGGACAAGTCGCTTAACCTTTGTTTGTCTAGGAGGCAGTTAAATGCCTCAGTGGGTAGAGCACTGAGCCTGGAGTCGGGAAGACCTGAATTCAAAATCTGGCCTCTGAGTCTCACTAACTATTTGACTTTAATTATGCAAGTCACTTAATCTCTATATGCCTTAATACACCAAAGAAGGAAATGGTAAAATACTCCAGCATCTTTGACAAGAGAACCCCACAGAATCATAAAGAGTTGGATGTGACTGAACAACAACAGAAATCGCACTTTTTGATCCCATTAGCTCCCATGGGTTCAATTATCATCTCTTTGCAGACAATTCTCAGATTTTTCTATTCAGTTCTAACCTCTTTCCTGACCTATCTTTTAATTGCCTCTTGGACATCTCAAACTGGATGTCCAGTAGGCATCTCTAACTCAGTATTTACCCAAACCAGAACTCATCATCTTCCCCCCACTCTCTCCCAACTCCCTCAAGAATTCCTTTATATTCACAAGAGCATCATCCAAACCTGAAGCATTGGTGCCGTCTTCACTCTTCATTCTCACTCATCCCATGTATCCAGTCTATTGCCATATCTTGTTTCACCTTCATGATACCTCTTGTATATGTCATCTTTTCTCCACTTGTGCAGCACAACCATAGTTCAGGCCTTTATCACACCACACCTATTAGAGCATGGGATAGACTGGAACATGTTTGGAAGAAAGTGAGCATAATGATGAAAAGACTAAACATTATTTATAGCAGCTCTTTTTGTGGTGACAAAGATGTGGAAATTGCCCATCAGTTGGGGAATGACTGAACAAATTGTGGAATATGAATGTAATGGAATACTATTGCACTATGAGAAATGATGTAGACTTCAGAAAAACCTAGAAAGACTTATATGAACTGATGCAGAGCAAAATGAACAAAACCAAGAGAACATGGTACACAGTAATAGCCATATTGTGCAATGACTGACCTTGACAGACTTAGCACTTCTCAGCAATGCAGAGATTTAAGACAACTTCAAAAGACTAATGATGGAAAAAAGCTATCGACATCCAGAGGAAGAACTTTGAAGTCTGAATGCTGATGGAAGCATACTATTTGCCCTTCTTTTCTTTTGTTGTTTTGTTTTGTTTCTTATTAATCATGGTTCCTCCCATTAGTTCTAACTCTTCTCTACATCATAACTAATGTGAATATATTTTTAATATCAATGTATAAGTACAGCCTATATCAGATTGCATGCTGTCTTGGAGAAGGGAAGGAGAAGGTGGGGGAGAAAATTCAAAACTCAAAATATTATGGAAGTGAATGCTAAAAACTAAATATAAATTAATTTTTTTAAAGACTAAAAGCTGTGCCATGTGATGCTCAGTTGAAGGAACTAAGATGTTTAGCTTGAGGAAATTCAGATTTGTTGGGTGAGATAAACATGATGACTGTCTTAAGTAATTGAGAGTTGTAATGAAAATTAGCATTGGGTTCATACTTGGCCCCAGAAAACTGAACAATCTCAAACATACCTTTCTGGTATGTTCTGTTGTTCAGTCACACTGGCCTACTTGCTGTTCCTTACTCATGATGCCCCATCTCCCATCTCTGTATCTTTGTGCTTGCTGCCCTTCATATCTTGGCTTCTTTCTTTTCACCTCCACCTCATAAGATCCCTGACGCCCTTCAAGATTCATAGTGAACACCACCTTCTTCAGGATAAGATTTAAGAGAGTCTGGTGACTTGGAAATTTTAACCTATTGTTAGTTGTATTTCAATATGTTTCCTTTGTAACCCTTTGTGTCTTGTGCATGTAAAAATGTTATTTTAAGAATGGAACCATAGGCTTTACCCGGCTGCTAAAGATTTACATGATACAAAAAAGGTTAAGAACTACTGCTTAGATGAATCATTTTTTAAAAGATTACCGATGAATCAGAGAATTTAATGTTATCATTTTACAAATAGGCAAGTTTAAAAAGATCCTGTGTGACTTCCCTAAGTTCTCATAGCCAGTCAGTAGCATACCTCGGACTCCATCAATCAATCTTTACACATTTATTAAGCACCTACTATGTACGTGGCACTGTGCTAAGTACTGACTCAAATGTGAATTTACTAATGTTCATTCCATAGTTTACAAGTGATAAAAACCTTAAATATAACTATCTTCTAAAATATGAGCACTTATTGGGAAGGAAAGGAAGTTATAAAAGGAGACCAAAGGAAACCATCCACGTTTTCCATCAAGTTACTATAAATACTTTTGCAACACTGTCTGTGGACTTATTTGTTCTATGAATTTTTAAGTAGATTATAAATGCTGAGGAAGATTTAGCAGTTTTGGGATTAGTGGGGGAAAAAACCAAGAGACAAAATATGGTATTTTCAGATGTAGCACTTCTGGTTAAATAATTCAACTTTGTTTTATTCAACAATGTTTCATAGCAACCAACTCTCCTCCCTGCTATGTTAGTAAGGAATCTGGAATCCTTTTGAGACAGAAGCACATAAGCAATCACAAATTCATCTGGATTTAATTGCAATATATAAAACAGGTGTGCATTTTAAGCTCACAGCATTGTGAAGATCAGACTGAGTGGTGAAAAGTAGTGTGTGCTCAGATCTCTAAATAATCTACACAGCCATTTGAAATTATCCTGGCCTCATTATCTTTATAATGTCTTTCATTAAAAGGGCAATTTTGTGGCCTCAGAACTCAGTCAATCAGCTCATCAGATTTTATTTTTTGCACTTTAATTTGAGCTTAATGTGAGGTAGGCAGTGTTAATACAGCTTAGGGTAGGGGAAACAACATGGAGGGAGAGGAACTGAGTTCCCATTGCAACTCTGATGGAAACTGTGTGACTCTCTTAACAGCAAACTCTCTTAACTTCTCTGGTCCTGAGATTCTTCACCTGCAAAAGAAGGAGGTTAAACTGTATGGTTTCTAAAGGCCCTCCATTTCTAAGTTTATATTTGGGAAGGAACTCTTGCATATTAAGCTTTTATCATTTCACCCAACCTTGCAAACAACCAAGAGGATATTATCACAACAGCAATTACTTAGAGTCAGCTAGGTGACAAACTGGATAGAAACTGGGAGTCAGGAAGACCTGAGTTCAAATACAGTTTTAGCTCCTTACTAGCTGTATGATCCTGGGCAAGTCATTTAACCTCTATTTACCTCCATTCCTTTATATGTAAAATGGGAAAAATAAAGCACTTACCTCCCAAAATTGTTGTAAGGATCAAATTAAATAATGTTAAGAGAAAAATGTGAAGTGTTTTGCAAACCTTAAAAATGCTTGTGCTCTCTAAATATATGTGTGTATACATAGACATAGACATAGACATAGATACATATATACACACATATACACATACCCACACAAGCTAGCTATTATTTTTGGCATTAGTAAAAATGAAAGGAACAATGAAGTCAGAGCTGGAAAATGACATCGTCCTTAAATCTTATTTTGCAAATGAGGAAGCTCAGACCCAGAGATAGGAAAGGACTTGCCACAATTTCCACATGGAATAAGTTACAGAACCGGGATTCAAACTTAGTTTGTCTGATTCCAAGTGAACTCCTCTTTCCAATGCATTTAGTCCCTCAGTGGTCCTAGAGTGTAGGCTCATGTTTTAGTTGAGAAAAGTGAGGTCCAGGGAATTGAAGTGAGCTATCCAAACAATGTAACGGACATAAAAGAATTAATCCATTTAAAACACTAGGAACTTACCAGTTTTTGCTGTTGTTTGCTAAATGATACCTTAGTACACTAAAAAGAATAATGATTGAGAACCTCGCTACACTGTAGTTTATTAAGTGTACGATAATATTATGTCTGAAATGCACACAACTTAATTAAAAATACTTTAGTGATGTATCAGTGAAAAATGCTAATCATCATCTGAGCAAGTCAGTCTTTTTGCTGGTAGAAGGTCTTGCCTCCGTGTTGGTGGCTACTGACTCATCAGGGTGGTGATTGCTAAAGTTTGAGGTGGCCATAGTAACCTTGTAAAACAAGAAAAATAGGGGCAGCTAGGTAGAACAGTGAATAGAGCTCTGTCCCCAGAGTCAGGAGGACCGGAGTTCAAATCCCATCCTCAGACACTTAACACTAGCTGTGTGACCTTGGGCAAGTCACTTAACCCCAATTGCCCTGCCTTCCCCCTCCAAAAAAAAAAATAAGAAATACAAAAATAAAATCTACTGTATCAATTGAACACTTAGAACTTGAACACTTTTCATTTTCACTTTTCCCTTCTGCTTGAACACTTAGAGGCCATTATAGGATTATTAGTTGGCCTCATTTTAATAATGGTGAATCTCCGGGTATAGAGAGGCCTTAGGAGATGGGGAATGACCAGTCCAGTGGAACAGTCAGAACATAAATACCATTTAGCAATTAAGTTCACAGTCTCATATGGGGGTGGTCTGTGGCACCCCAAAACAATTACAATAGTGACATCAAAGATCACAGTTCTAGATCATCATAACAGATGTAAAATAATTAAAATGTTTGAAATGTTTGCCAGAATGATTGTCAAATTTTTGCCAGAAATATTGTCAAAATGTGACACAGAGACGTGATGTGAGTGCTGTTGGAAAAACAGCACCAGTAGACTTGATAGATGCAGAATTACCTCAAACCTTCAATTTGCAAAAAAGTGCAACATGTGCAAAGCTCAATAAAGAGAAGCTCAATAAAATAAGGCATGCCTCTGTAACTTGTTTGTAGGTAGTTGTTTGAATGTTGTCTCCTCTTTAACAGATCCTTGGGTTTTTTGTTTTTCTTTGCCTCTCTAGTACCGTACAGTGTCTGTTATGTGCTACTGACATAGTAAGTACTTGATAAATGTTTATTGATGGACATTGTATAAATATGTATATTAATGGACTAAATGGGGTTTACATTATGCTCTTTGTCATACTATAGATATTACCTGTTTTTCTTCCCTGTTTGTTGTGAACAATCAAACTAATTAACAAATAAATAAACATTTATTAAGTGCCAACTTTGTGCAAGTACTAGGGATAAGAAAAAGGGAGACCCTGCCCTCAAGGAGCTTACAATCTAATAAAGCATGAAAACAAATAGCTATAAAGCATGCTATATAGGGATTAATACGAAATAATTAGCAGAAGGAAGGCAAGAGATTTAAGAGGGGATGGGGAAGACCTGTAAAAGCTGGAAATTTAGTTGGAACTTAAAAATAGCAAGGGAGGTCAATTGTCAAAGAGTAGGAAAGAGTATTACACTATTGGGGACAATCAGAGAAAATGCCCTGAGGCAAGAGATGGAGCGTCTTGCTCATGGAACAGCCAGGAGGTCAGTGTCATTGAATCAAAGAGTATATATTAGGGAACAAGGAGTAAGAAAACTGGAAAGGTAGTAGAAATCTAGGCTATAAAGAGGATTTTGTCTCTGATCCTGCAGGCAATAGGGAGCCACTGGAATTGATTGATTAGGGGATGACATTATTGGGCCTGCACTTTATTACTTTAAATCACTTTAATTACTGAATGGAAGATAGACTGGTGTAGGGTGAGCAGACTTAAGGTGGGGAGACCTATCAGTAAACTATTGTAAAAATCCATGCTTGAGGTATTGAAAGTCTGCCACTAGAATGGCAACAATGTCAAAAGAGACAAGTGGCTGTAATATAGAGGGGTTGTGGAGGTGAAATCAGAAGGCCTTTGCAACGTATTGAATAAGGAGAGAAATGAGAGAGAGTAAGGAGCCCTGGGTGACTCCTAGATTCTAAAGTAATCTCATTTAATCAGCTAATAAGCATTTAAAGTACCTACTATGTGGAAGATAATTATGATAGGTACTCACATGTAAAGACAACACTGGAGTCCTGGCCTTCAAATAGCTTGCATTTTAATAGGAAGGAAGGCTTGCACTTCTACAGGTAAACAGAAAACATAAACAGCTGTCACAAGGGAATCTTGGAAGACATCAGAGGGGAACCAAAAAAGAAAGGTGTCAGGCAGAAGGCAGAGCTGCAGCTCAGTATTGAAGGAAACCAGAGATTCCAGAAGGGAGTATGTTCCTATAGGGGGAGGGTCAGTGAAGAAACACAAGTACAGAAGATGGAGCCCTATTTTAAAGGGACAGCAAGACCACTTGGGGTATACTATGTGCATAGAATTGATTTATATGAAGCCTGGAAAGTAGCTTATGACCAAATTGTGAAGAGCTTTAAAAAGGTGCCAAATAAATGTTTATATAGTTGAGGTAGCAAAGAACTATTGGAGTTTACTAAATTTCATGTACCAAAAAGAAACTATGGTTCCTCTTGCCATCTACTCACATTTTCATGCTAGGTTTCGTTAACGTTGTATGCTGTTATGGATGTGGTTTACTATTTCCATGAATACACCAACTTATTTGTCATTGGACAATACATTGTTAGTTAATATTAGTTAAATTAATGCTTGTAAGTAGTCCAAAAATTATGTGATTCTTAACCTTCACTTCTGAAGCTAAAGCGGGTTACCCAGAACTGAGGGATATTTATATTTTGCTGTGTTTCATAGGTCTTAAGGTTAGAGAATTCATCACTTATCAATAAAATTTCTAGAAATGCCCCTCTTCTTATTTAAGTAGACATATTCAGACCACACATGTAGTCTGTACATACATACACACATGTATATATCCGAAATTTTTTTAACTCATTAGAATCACAGAACCCATCAAGAATCTTACATTCTGTCAACACAGTACTTTAGAACTTCAATAGAGACCAACAACAAACAGACCAAGAACAACAATAAACAGAAAGAGATGTCCAGACTTATAGAAACCAGGTATTTTAGAAACACAAACAGACAGTGACAGAGACACAGAAATAGAACCTGACTGGGACAGAGATAAAAAGAAATCAAGATATGGGCACTGACCCTAAAATATAGGACACAACAAAAAATGAACCTCAGAGAATAGTTCTGTTTAAGAGATGGAAATAAAAGAAAGTAAAAAAGTGGTAGAGGGGAGGGAAAGAGAGAAGGGGAAAGGGGAGAGGGAGGGAGACAGAGAGGCAGAGACAGAAAGAATTAACGTGAGAAACAGAGACAAAGAGATAGACTCCAAGAGAGCTAAACCAGAGGCAAAGAGAATTAATTTTCAGAGAGACAGAGAAGGAGAGGTGCAGAAATTTCCTGAGACAGGGGACGTTTGTCATAAGAACCGCTGTAAAAAGCAAGGTCATCCTAGATGCATCTGTGAAACTGTACTTTCAACTCAAGTAGTAGATGCATAGATGTCTTTAAATGTCAAGCTAAAGAGATTGGCCAGTGTGGTCTGTTGTATATGTTTTAATTTAAAAGGTGGCATTTATCTTCCTAAAGAACTTTTTTTTTAATATTATAGCAATATTGTGTTTCTGAAATTAGATAAATAAGAGGTAAAATGTCATCTTTCAAGTGAAAATAATAATGAAGTTTTGATATTTACCTACCAAATGAGGTACCAGGGCAGAAGATAGTATGTATATGAATTTTCTTCCCTGTTACAGGTCAGGGAATATAGCAGTGATAAATATCTAGCTTTTTTCAATCAGAAGATCTGCCATATGGCAATTCAATCATTTGGGCTGAAGTAGCTTTCCAGCCACTTCAGAAAATTCAGATTCACATAGAGCTTCAATCTAATCTGCTGGGTTATTTCACAAAACAAAATTTGCAGTAATTTTCATCCTGTGGATCTGGCTGCTAAGAAGTGAAAAGATTTTTCAGCCAGATAGCAAAACATTAATGTAAAAATGATTGACAGGTAAATAAAGGTCCTGATCATCAACTCATTGTAAAAATTAATCAAAAGGATTTGCTAAGGGGATTTGAATAAACCATTAATTTTTCATACCTTTGAGGGAGATAAACATCATGGAGACTCTAAGGATTGTGTCTTTGTAGTCATTTTCTGCTACCTGCCTCTCTGGAATGCTATCAGAAAAATTATTTGTAAACCATAGACATTTATGGAAATGTGAGTTATTATTATATTCATTAACAACAATAAGACTAATAATAATAAATACAACTCACTTTTCAAGGTGGCAGTTTTTAGAAGGTGATGTCCATTTATCTAAAACATGTGAAATTAGATGGCATCACTACTCATTTCCTTTCCTCTTTGCTCCCTATTTCTCCCCTCCCACAAAAATTCCTAAGTATCTAAAATATTTTGCTAAATAAAAATCCCGTTATATTCAAGTCATAGACTTTAAGGTTGGAAGAGATTTTAGAGATCTTCTAGTTCAATTTTCTCATTTTACATATGGGTAAACAGAGCCTCAAAAGGACGAAATATCTTTCCCGAGATCTCTCCCCTTATAAATGGCAAGTGAATAACCAGAACCTGGTTCTTTTGATTATTTATCCATATTCCTCCTGTCCTTTCTACTTGTCATTGCTAATTACCTCAAAAATACAGAGAACTACTTGCCCACTCACCTGTTTTTAGGGGGAAAGGTGACTTAGGTCAGGGGAGAAGGAGGGAATAGTCAAATACTTTTGCTGCTGAATTAATTTTGGGTGAAGGGTTAAAGCAGGAATCATTTACTGTGGTGGGGTTGGATTTTTCTCTAGTTGTCAGAGGACAAAGATTAAAAGGGGTGGATGGGGGAGGAGGGGCTGGGAGAGAAATGGGTTAATTGATGTCTGTAGTTATCAAGATTATGATTAAATGAGAGAAGGCTGGTAGAAAAAAGGAAATTAGTTCTCTAGAAACAGAAGAGATAAAGTGCGTGGTTCATCGTACTCTAGTCCATTGCATTTCATCTCACCCCAAAGTGATAAGGCTAACAGATGTCTTTTTTTTTTTAAAGAAAACTCCCCCTCCCTCACCTTTTAAAAACTTGTTTTACCAAACATGACTTATTCTTTTGCATTTAATAAAATGTTTCTTTTTCCCCTCAAGTGTGGAAAGAAGGATAGGAAGTCCATGTTTTTGCATTGCTTTCTTTGAACAGTGAGTGGCAAGTAGGGAACAACAAGGATCTATCTTTTTATCCTGGGGAATGCCTATGCCACCTAGCATTTATTCCCTTTTTATCATTACAGCCTTTGAGAAATCCCATTCAGCCCTAGGAGTATTTGAGTATCTTTCCCAGAGGAGAAAAACTGCATTTTTTTCATATTAGATCGCCCTTAAAAATGTCGATTTGCTAGACACCCAGTTGACCCTCTGTAGCCTCAGCATGAGGATGTAGTTATGGAGTCAGGCCTTGGGTGAATAGCTAGCTGCAGCTGTAAACTTCACTGTCTGTTACCAATTCCTTTTTCTCTGATCCCTAATATCTGAAGAGGACATGTGCTTTTAGGTGTGGCAAATTACTCTAACATGATCCATGTGTGTCCTTTTCCTCCGGTGAATTTCTAAAGATTCCTGGGAACAGTCAGTGAGTGACACTTGTCGAAATATAAGAGGCAGCTCAAGAAAAATCTTGGCCAGTCCACTGAATGGACAACTAACTCTGACTGTTACCCAGTTCAATGCCTAGTTCTGCTTCACTGACAAACCTAGGACCATTAATGGTGTCAATAGGGCAGGAGAGGTAAAGGGCTGCTATGGAATGTTTGGGGACTGTTTAGTCCACTAGAGTTTTCTAGGCTCACCTCCATGACTGGAAGACAGAGAGAGATGTGATATATTTGTGTGATCTGGCCCTGTGCCTTAGGTTTCAATGCCTCAAGGTTAGGTTCCTGGGACGTGAACCCCTCTTCTTGGAACCAGTGTTTTGTTTTGTTTTTATTAAACTTCTCTTATTCCTAAAACCTGTGGCATCAAGCCTGCTTGACTTCCCTGGTCCTTCATCTGCTTGGCTCTCTGTGTGCAAAGATCATTCACACCTAATCCATCTTGCTCTTCTTTTTATGCCATCATTTTCAAGTGTCCTGGTTTCTCTTTTCTCTTCATACCAGTGAATTTCTTAGGGCTTATAAATAGAAGAAACACTACAGAAATTTCAGAAAATTCAGAAATAACATGACAATTAGCACCTTTAAAATAATCTACCCTTTCTCCAGAGTGAGTGGCACTTAGGTTTTCTAATCTTGTTTTTAAATAATAACGGTGGCCTATGACCCCTTTAATCACAAAATTGTATCTGCCTACATGGCAGTATAGTTGAGAATAATATATTCATTCAAGGAATACTTCCTTGGCTGATTTAAGAATTACCTGCTCCAGACTCACTGGACTTCATTCCTTCCTTCCTCCAAACCCAGGTTCACTTTTAGCCAATCAAGAAAACTTGATTGAATCATAGGTTGTCTAGGGCTCTATCCATTTTGTTACATGACCAATTTGCCTTTTACTTCCCCCTCAAAGTAGAATAGGAAAAAGACAGAATTATTACAAAGTTGTTTGTTTGCTTGTCTTCACATCAAAAATCAGAATAATTTAACCTGACACAGACATCATCTCAAATTCACAACAGACCTTCTTCCTGAACTCTTATTTTTTCTGCCTCCAGTCACTCAGTTAACATTTGTTAGACATTACCAAATGAGGCAGCTAGGTGATACTAGCCTGAATTCAGGAAGACCTGAATTCAGATCTGCTCTGACACTTACTAGTTGAGTAACCCTTGGCAAGTCTCTTAAGTCTTTCTCCCTCAATTTCCTCAACTGTAAAATAATAGACCATAATAAAATGGCCCATAATAGGCCAACTAATTACCTTAAATGCTTACTCTTTCTCTTTTAGTGCCACTAAATTAGCCACAAGAACCTGAGTATTATTCTAGATCCTCAAACCCATTGTTAGCCTGAGCTTTAGCTGGTGACATGCATTATACTTTAAAATAATCAACCTCTGATAAGTTTATACACAGGTAGAATAAATTCAGGGCAGAAATGTCAACAGCAAATATGGCCCAACTCCTTGGATAATTATTTTTATTTAAGAAAATGACATTTTGTACATACTTTAGTAAATCATCAGTAATTTTCTGCCAGGCTCTTGCTACCCAAATTAAGCTTGGGAAATAATTTTTGAATGAACATGTGTGTATGTATGTATATATGTGCGTATGCATATATATTTATATACCATGTATATGTATGTATATATATATATATAAAAACAGTGTATACACATAATGCATATATATTATACACGCATGATCACCTTTTATTTTGATCTTGTCACTATTGCTCTTCATACCAAATGATGCCACAGGGTAATAAAATGACCTGCTTCTACCATAATTTCTTTTTGTAATTCAGTAAATAGGTAGCTTTCAGACATTAAAAGAATATTCTTAAATATTACAGAATGAAATAGCCAGTTGTCTAGCAGACTATAATTAAGTCATATTATCCTTCTTTTGATTATCTTTCCAATGATGTCTCTCTTTAGCTATGCTTATATCCTATGTGAAATAAGCAATTAGTTAATATTTGTGAATAATTCACATTTTAATCACTTTCACTTCCCCAAAATTACTTTGTATCATGTTGTATATTATATATAAAGATATATGGGTATAAATGTTACATATATTTACATCTACATATATTATATACATTAAATATACATGTCCATGGGTATATATTTTATATTGTTTGTATGTATGCATGTATGTATACATATTGCTTTCTCCAATTGAATGTAAGTTCTTGGAGGGAAAAGATTGTTTCATTTTTTACTTTGTACCCACAGTGCTTAACATGATACCTTATAAATAATATGTGCATAATAAATGCTTGTTGCTTCATCTATTTAAATACACTAATATATTTCTGTGCATAAGTTAGCAACAGAAATTAAAATATCCACATGCTTAATAATGGTAACTAGTTAATATCATGAGCCAAACTAATCTTTAAGTTGTTTTCTATAGCTCCTTTGACATTGTACCACAAAATAAAATTGGTAGCACATCAACACATGTAATATTGACATCCATTAGATCACAGATACTTTAAAATATTGAAATAATTTACTTCTTAGTATGGGAGCTCTTAAGGAACCAAAATTGTATTCTCACAAAATGAAATTAACATGGTTACCCTGACTTAAACTAACTTGAAAATTTTAAATCCCAAAATTTCATTTAGTCTTCTAATTGTCTCAATTTTCAACAATTCATTTAACAGTCTTGGTGATTTATCAGTCTGTCAATAGATATGGAATAAGCTTTATGGAAACTGATCACATGGCAATGTTATGCTGTACTGGTATGTAGAGGTACTACTTCCTTCCAAGTGAATGATGCTTGAGAAAGCAATTACACACACACACACACACATATATGCATGAGTGGGTGTATGCCTCCATATTTACATACATATACATTTATACATACACTAGAATTAACTTTCAGTTGTGCTCTCCCTTTCTTGCTCTGGAGAGAACAATTCACTCATTATAGGTCCAAAATTTCAAGGGACATGCTACATTGTAAAAAATAAATTTTTATATTTTCCTCATGATTTTCTGGTTAAGAAATGGTTTGGTTTTTTTTAAGAACCTCTTACATTTATTTCCATTCTTTTCAAGTAGATATAGGGGAGTTTTATGAGTTTTGTTGCTATAGTGACTCTTTAGAATGTGTTTCAATACATTCCCATTTAGTAAACACGCACACACACACACACACATATAAAGGTGTCTCTGTGTTTGTAAGCACTACTAAATGCCATTTGAACTATTTCATGTTTTAAGAAAGACACATTTTGACAACTAAATAATTTCAGCACTGTTATAGGAAAAGTTTCTTCCCCTCCCCCCCCCACAAATTTCAAATCTCTGTCATGAGTATCATGGGAAATCACATTTTTTAAATGGAATTTTATACTCCCATGTTTATTTGGTGATTCTAAGGCAACAGTTTCTAAGCAAGGTCCCTGATATTATTTCAAAAATCTGTGTTTAGATTTTTTTCGTAAGTTGTTATTTCTCATACCATGAGTAAAATAAAAGTAACAAAATAGTTTGCTGTTTTGTTTGACTTTGCTGGAGAGTAATACCAGAGCAAATATCTAATTGTCAACCTCCTAAAAGCAACTGTCTATAAAATTGAAAGTAGCTGGAATAATAATTCAGTATAAGTGTGAAAGTATTTGCAGATCCTATACTTGATTGCATGCCATCATGGGGGGGCAGGGATGGGAGGGAGAAAATTTGAAACTCAAGAGATTGTGGAACTGAATCTTGTAAACTAAAGGTAAATAAACAAGTCAATGAAAATTTAAAAAAAATAATGCAGTATAGTTAGCCATCTTTATAAAGAGCAGAAATAACCAAAAAGTTGAAATTAATAATCAAAATTATAACTCCAAACAGTAGTTTGCTAAAAAAACAAAAAATCAAAACAAAACAAAACAAAACAAAGGCATGGCTAGTTTTAAAAGCTTTGAATTGATCACTAAGAATTGAAAGTGTTGTCTTCACTGTGAACTCTATAGCCAATATAGAATAAGTACTGTGTTTATTCATTCATCAAATATTTACTGAGCTTTTATTGCAGAAATAAGTAAAAGTTATAATTAACAAATTATAGCTCCAAGTAGTAATTTACTGAAAACCATGCCTAATTTGAAAAGTTTTGAATTTATTCATTAAAATTTTAAAATAATGTTTTTGTCATGAAAACTGTAGCCAAAACAAAAATAAGTAGGTTTTTTAAAAAAATCTATTCTTCACACTTTATTTAACACCTAATATACGCAAGTCTTATAGCCTTGTTCTTCAACGAAAAAAAGAATCATTGTACAGCAAACTTTAGCTTTTGGGCATCTTGACTCCTAAATCCTACAATCTGAAAACTAATTAATATTGCACGTTTCTTTAACAGGATCATGCAAGCAAAGATCTGGAAGAGCAGTTGCGGGCTGTATCCAGTGTGGATGAACTTATGACAGTCCTTTACCCAGAATATTGGAAAATGTTTAAATGCCAGTTGAGGAAAGGCGGCTGGCAGCAAAATGGGGAGCAACCCAGTCCTGACACGAGAGAAGAGAATGGCAGATTTGCTGCTGCACATTACAATGCAGAGATCTTGAAAAGTAAGTAGAGGAAAGAAAACATGTCGTGGAAATGAAACCAGAAGTGGGCAGAATATCCTTCCTCAGCTTCTCCCACTATCAGCAACAACCGAATGTCTGTACTTTTGTATACAACCTTTAGAATTTCATATGATGGAAGAAAAGAATTGATTTTAAAAGAAAGTATATCTTATTTAGTAGTATTCCTCATTGCAATCAAATTGGGTGGGCAATAAATTTGTGTGTTTCCCAAGCTGCTTTAGTTCCTTTATTTGCTGGTGAGGCTCCTGGGGGAATGGAACAGTGAATACCCTTTTATGTATATACTTGTAACTGTATATTTCATATGCATGCTCATTCTTACCAATATAAGTATTCTCCGTCTTATAAATCACCTGATTATTCCTTCAAGTTAGATTTCCTAAACGTTCCATTTACATGCAATGGGAAGAGAAAAGAGTCATTTTTTTTTTCAAAAGGTACTTTATGGTCAATTGTTCAGAGATAATGACTAGCTTCAGTAAACTCAGGGTGATGTAATCCAAAGAATATTGGATTTGGAATCAAAGGAACTGGGTTCAAATCCGGTCTCTTTCACTTACCATCAGTGTGACTTTAGACAAATCTCTTTTTTGTTTGTTTTGTTTTGGAGGGGAGAGGGCAGGGCAGTTGGGGTTAAGGGACTTGCCCAAGGTCACACCGCCAGTAAGTGTTAAGTGTCTGCATTCACATTTGAACTCAGGTCCTCCTGACTCCAGGGCCAGTGCTCTATTCACTGCACCACCTAGGTGCCCTGAGCCAAGTCTCTTAACTTCTCTCAGTCTCAGGTGCCTCGTCTATGAAATGAAGCAGTTGTACTGTGACCTGAGAGGCCACTTTCAGTTTAAAGTCTTTATTCTGGATCTTTGTGAATCCAGTTTCTAAGAAAGCCCTATGGGGAAAAAATAAGCATATAAAAATAATTAATTCATCTCTTGCCCAGTATTCTTCAATTTTCTTTAGTGGATGATGCCATATTGAATTAATCACACTTTAGACAGCTTTCTTCAGTTGTTAAATAACATAATCCAAATTTCATATTATTATTAGATTTGGATGTGATATTTATAATTTGAGGCAAAAATCAATTCATCTTAAAAGGAATCAATAATATATATAAATATATACACACACACATATATATATGTTTTTCTCTATTAAAATTTTTTTTTAGTGGTAGGGAACAAACTAGAACTTTGAAAGCAACATCAATCATAACAGGGGTTGTAATTTAAACATTTGGGTCAATAGATGGGCCCTTTGCCTCTCAGATCCAGAGAGTGATTCAGAGTTAATGGCCTAGAATCACTGAATGTTAGAACCAAAAGGGGAATTACAGATAAAGAAACTGAAGTCCAACAGAAAGCCGAGCCAGTATTCAAATCCAAATCTTAGGGGTCTTTGGCTTACAAGTGTATGACTCTTTCCACTATACCATGCACAGCAAAGATTACTAGCTTGCAAAAAGAGAGCAGGATATCCCACCTTATTTGTAGAAACACCTACACGTTATGTAGATGCAGCTTTGCCACTTTCTAGATTTTCCAGAAAGCTCTTCTGAGGATGGTGTTGGACAGCATCCAGTACCCTTTCCTCATTTACATTTGGTTTAATGAGAACAAGGCAATGATATTGTTTGTTTTTGCTTGAAAACCACAAAGACAGTGCATGCTGAAAAAAGCTGGCATGATTAGATTGCTACAGCATTTATAAACAGCAAATATTAAACTCTCATTCTGTGAAGCAAGGAAAAAGCTGCACATAGATTCCATAGACTGGTCTTTGTGGTTTTTCATAAAGTATAAAACCTTAGATTGCCTGAAATTTGTAGAAAGGGGTTTCCTTTGAAAAATTCTTCAGATGGAATGTGAGCTCTTCTGCTCCTTATCCCTGTAATAGGGATTCTAGCTCCTACTTCTTTATTAAAATCCCATATTTCACCAGCTAAAGAACCTAAGTATATGAACATGTTGGTTTTATTCTAAATGTGAGTGACCTCCTGCTGCCATGTTTTCTTTATAACTTATGGACTTCCCCTATGACTCGGCAGGTATTGATAATGAGTGGAGAAAGACTCAGTGCATGCCACGTGAGGTGTGTATAGATGTGGGGAAGGAGTTTGGAGCAGCAACAAACACCTTCTTTAAACCTCCATGTGTATCCATCTACAGATGTGGGGGTTGCTGCAACAGTGAGGGACTGCAGTGTATGAACACCAGCACAAGTTACCTCAGCAAGACGGTAGGTATTTCAGTTATGCTTTGAGATCACTGTTGCAGGAGGCATGTTCTGGTTATACATTTATAGAGCCTTTGAATAGAGATCTAACCAGTCCAGAAAGTACGGTGTATTTTCTTTGCGGATCAAAGTGCTAAACTATGTCTCACTACAATGGTGATGCTTTTTTTTTAAATTAGGAAGTCCTAAACTTTAGGACCTAAGGAGAGGCAGCAATGCTTAATATGATTGGCACAAGCTTAGTTAATTAAAATTAAAGTTATTTTAGGTTAAAAATATGAAAGTTGTAATTTAGGTGCATGTGTTTGTGTGTGTGTAAACTGTGTATGTATATGTATGCATATATAATTACTTGGTTATTTTTAAGTAAAAATTTAGGTCTTGTACACATGGAGATGGGTGGATGGGTGGATGGGTGGATGGATGGATGGATGGATGGATGGATGGATAGATAGGTAGATGGATAGATAGGATATCTATATGACAAATTATTTTGTGAAATTATGTGGAATAATCAATGGAAGGGAAATTGATTAATATAAGCTAAAAAGTATGACAAAATCACAATCAGTTCAATGTTTACTATCTGCAAGGCTGTGTACTGGGCAAAAGCCAAAAGCAAGTAATTCTGATGGTGCATCTGGGGTGTTTTGTGTCACCTGTGCTTTCTCTAATTTTAAATTTTAAGGTTTTGGTGGGCAGTACAGCATGTCTTAAGTTTAAGTTTGCAAGCGGCCTATTCATAACTGATGTACATGGGGAGGAGGGGAGAAGAGGGGAAATATGTGTGTATTATGGGTCATATGTGCAAAAAGAGGCTCACGGTTGAAGCAGCTGTGCATATGCCTTGTTATAACTATGCAACTGAGCATCATCTTGCATATGGAGGCTTGAAATGGCAAATGGCAAAAATATGTAGCAGATTGGTGATCTAAGCGTGACTAATTCAAATTCTGCCCAGTCAAAGAAAAGTCTTATGGTATTAAAAGATTTTTTCAACCCATTTTCAAGGCTGGAGTTGGCAGAAGACAAATTTCAAATCAACTTTAAAATGTAATCTGGTCACATTCTTGTATAGTCACCTGCAAGAGCCCAGCAAAAGACTCTTGCCCTTTGTGTTAAAATACAAGGTCATTTGAAAATCTGATGTTTCTCTTTTGAATTTGATAAGTGTGGTGTTGATGTTAATCACTATTTGAGTGTGGGGTGTGATTTTTCATTGAAATAATCACTAGATGTATCAATACCAGGAGAAGCCTGAACTCTAATCAGACCCAAGCTCTCTTATTTCATTTCCGTCACCCATTTCTGTCACCCAGGTAGAAGCGCTTTAACTCTTTACTCTCCTAATGATTTCTTCAATGAAATACTGCTCATCCTTATAAGAAATAAGTTGAGAACCATTCATATAAAATTCTAGTTGATTTGTTTTCTACCATATCTGCTCACCACCGTCTTGAAAGAACAAGTCAACAATCTTCTTTTTTATTACTACTATCTTCTCTTCCCATCCTTTTCAGATAAGAATTGCAAGGAAAAATAATTCTATAAACCTGAATTTCCTATTCAGCTTTCCTGGGTCTAAACTCTAAAGAATAAAAATTGTATATGGTGATCTGAGCTCTTATATTCTTCCCATACTTGCCCCACTACACATAGCTTTTTAAACAATATCACAAGTATTTTAGTCTTTAAACATTTCTCAAATGGATGAATGCTTTTGTTGTTCAGTCATTTTCAGTTGTGTCTGACTCTTTGTGACCCCATTTGCAGTTTTCTTAACAAAGATACTGGAGTGGTTTGTTAGTTCCTTCTCTAGCTCCTTTTACAGATGAGGAACTGAAGTGACTAGCCCAGGATCACACAGCTAGTAAGAGTCTGAGGTCAGATTTTAACTCAGGAAGATAAATCTTTCTTGACTCCAAACCAGACACTCTATCCATTGCACCACGTGATATAGCAAAAATAATACAATCATCTACATGTCACATATAAAAGAAATTGACTTATCTCTCATAAAACTAGTAAGAGATTACCCATAAAATTGTATGGTTGCTGTCTATTAGCAGTACCAGGTAAAATCAACTTGGACAGCTTTTCACTAGCTAACAAACTTTTGATGTATAAAAACTGGACAGTAGAATAAAATTTTACAAATTTTAAACACGAGGCCAGAAAAAAATGAGATTTTAAATATTTTTATTATGTAAGATATTTTATTAAAATAAATAGCTAACCAATCAGCTAAGGAATTGTTTTAAATTATACACTATTTCAAATAAGTTTATATTCGCTTAACAAGACTTTACTTGGTATAGCTTGTGCATACTAGTGAAGCATAAACTTTCTTTCCAAAATCCTTTTATAAATATTAAAATTCCTTCATTGGTAAGGGTGGACTGCATTATCAATTAAGTACTTGGAATCTCTATTTTCTAATTCTGATTCATTCCAATAGTAAATAGGAAATGATTATATTATTCAAATACTCTCCAAAAAGAATCATCCCTATACCAAATTTATCATTATTGCAAACATGTTGCTGTTTTGTATTACTGTTAAGTTACACACAAAAGAATTTGGTCTCATTTCTTTTCTGTTCTAAGTATGGGACTTTCTGATTTTTTTTAAATTTTTCTTTGGAGGGGGTAAGGTAGGGCAATTGGGGTTAAGTGACTTCCCTGAGGTCACATGGCTAGTTTTGTGTGTGTGTGTGTGTGTGTGTGTGTGTGTGTGTGTTGTGTCTAGGGCCAGATTTGAACTCAGGTCCTCCTGATTCCAGGGCTGGTGCTCTATTCACTGTGCCACCTAGCCAATCTCTTTACTTTTTTTTAATAAATGAAAATGTTGAAGTAGATAGTCAGCTGAACTTGAAGTCAGGAAGTCCTGTGTTCAAACCTCATTTCAGGTATCCCCAAGCTGTGTGATCTTAAGTCCATTTTTTTTCTCTTCCTCTCTTATTTGTCAAATGTAAGGGGTGAATTGGATGCTCTCAAAGGCCCTTTCAACTTTTAAATCAATGATCCTATGATCCTAAAAACAAATTGATGATCTGTATCTTTGAGATATAAAAGAGAGATTTTTCTTGATTGTGATATCAGAAAAGTATACTTCTTGAGACTCTTTCTTTCCCTGAAGGGCTCCCCTCATCTGTGTTATTGTTCCATTGTTTCAGTCATGTCTGACTCTTTATGACCCCATTGGAGATTTTCTTGGCAAAGATACAACTTCGGTTTGCCATTTCCCTCTTTAGCTCATTTTATAGATGAGGAAATGAGCAAACAGGTTTAAATGACTGAGGCTGGATTTGAACTCAGGCAGATGAATCTTCCTGATTCCAAGGCCAGCGCTGTATCCAAGGTGGCACCTACCTGCTCCCCCTGCCCACAGTCCAGTTTAAAAACTTTGCTTCATCTTAATTATCATATAGTTTCTTTTAAGGTAAATATCCATGAAAATACAGTTTTATTCTAATTTCTCTTTCTTATTTCTTCTATTTCTTATTCTAATTTTATTCTAATTTGGACATTTCTTGTTATAGCATTGAATTAAAACCACATCAAGCTTATTGTTCTTCAGAAACCTGTACTTTTTAAAGATTTGACATTTTTAAATGTGGCAAAGGGTATAAAGCATAACATACTGGCTACAGGACCTATCTTGGACTGAGGAAGACTGTTTCAAGTGTATCCTTTGATTCATAGTAGCTGCATGACCCTAGACAAGTCATCTAACTTCTCAGCGAATTAGCTAACTGTAAAATTATAAATTATAGAGAAATTATTGATCTGCCTTGACTTAATGAATGGTACATATTGAAGACAGCTCAAAGGAGAAATTTGGGAGGGAATGTTAAAGGTTTTAAGGATTATTTTACTTAATAAGGCAAAAAAATGTGTCCTTTTAGGTGACGTTAACTAACCTCTCTAATATATCTTAATATCTTTAGTAATTAGAAAAGTAAAGGGTATAATTTTTTAAGTTATTGTACCTCCCTAGCCATGTAACCTTAGCCATAATGATGAGAAACTTTTCTTCCCAAGACCTGGTTTTGCTGCTGTATTATCAGTATACCACAGTTAAATAATTTGCAAAATGACAAATGATCTGCATATTATTCATACCTAGAGTTGCCAAAGCTGAATCACTTTGTCTTTGTAGTTATCCAACTACTTTGTGTCCTCACATTGAAGATAGTTATTCATTTGTATACTTAGCCACCACACAAACAAATGGCCTAGTGCATGTCTGACAAATCCCTTATAAGGGAATTGGAGCAGGGTCTCAACATGTCAGAAGCCTGTCTGAAAGTCTTGGCTTGGGTGCTGAAGGTACAGTGGCTAATAGGAAAGAATGCTGAATTTGGTGTCAGAAAACATGCGTTCGAATCCTGGCTTGGACACTTCTTAGCTGATTGATAATGGACAAATTACCTGGCTGTTCCATAGGATCCTTGAGAGGAAAGCACTTTGCATGGCACGAACAAATGTATAATCAATATTCTTACAATATTTTTAAATCTCCTTAAAAGCTTTTTATCTTCTGCTCATCTGGGCCATGAACATTATAGTTTGGACAAAGCTGCAAACAGGGATAGGCAAAGAAAGGCAATATCTAGGACATAGTTTACAAGGGGTACACAAGGGACATTTTAAATATTGCTTTTATTTTTAATGCCAAGAAAATGCCACTTTCCATGACACACTGATATTTATTTCATAATAAGGCAAGTCATATTTGTTTAATGGAGGCTCAAAGCCTTTGGTAAGCAACAGCAAATACAGCCAATTCTTCAATCATGAGGGTTGGGAGTGCTACCGGGAATAATTTTCAAAGCTCTTCAAAGATGTGCAAAAATATTTTCCTGGTCTATACTTAACTCTTCTGTGTTACCATGAGAAAAACTGACCTTTTCATCAAACAATAAATACTTCAGTGATTTATGGTTGTGAATTTTAAGTGTATCTCCTTTAACTGTCTTTCCACTTAGAAAGTAAGGAAAATGTTCTATCTTCCACATTAACTGCTGTCAATAAAATCCCAAATTCCATTCTCTTTATGAAATATTATCTTCAGTTTCTTTGTGATATAAGCAAAATGGAAACCTCAGCTTTTAGTCAGGGGGTTTTATCCTTGATCTTGAATCTGGTTTTCTTAATTATTACTATTTTCGTTATTGCATTCCAATATAATTGGTTTCCTCTGTAATCTTACATGTTTTATATTATGCATCCTAAAACCTTATTCTGAGAAGAGGTCCAGAGATTTCACTAGGCTGCCAAAAGGGGACCCAATGTGGAAAGTGTTAAGAGCCTCTGTGCTTTAGGTAGAAGCTAATCTGGGAAATTTCAGGATGTGAATTCTGTACTGTTAATTTCAGGATTGATGATTAGCAGTCAAATACACACAAGCAATTTTTATATGGCCACTTTGCCACATAAGGTTTGGGTCAAGTGGGAACATGATAGGCATAGAGAAATTTTTTAAAGCTTCCCTTGCATATTATTATATGTCTACATACCAAAGTACAGGCAATATTCTACCTTGAACTATACAAAATAATCTATATATTCATTGCTTGTCTGTCATAAATCCTCTGCCACTCAAAACTGGATGTCACTTGACACTCTCCTGAGCTCTCTTCTCTTCTTGTAGTTTAGGTAGTTAGGTAATGAAAGGGGTAGAATGTTGAGTTTGGAGTCAGGAAAAATTGCATCCAAATTCCACCTTAGGTACTAGCTGTGTGATTCTGGGCAAGTCACTCAACAGCCTAGGTTTCCTTACTTGTAAGAAAGGCAATAATAGCATATACCTCCCTGCATTGAAATGAGAATCAGATGAGACTAACATATAGAAAGCACTTGGCAAACTTAAAGTACTATACAAATGCTAGCTATTATTATTAACAAAATCATTATTATGGAGTTCTTATTGTTATAGTTTGGTGGTTTTATTCCATTTGGTTATCCCCTATATACAGATGAGTCTCAGTGCTGTCTATCCAGCCCCAATCTGTCTCCAAATCCTATTTCTTGACTGCTCTGTAGACATCTCCACCAGCATGCTGCACCAGAACTCCATGCCCAAGATACCCGAAACTGAAATCTTTCCACTAAATCTGCATCTTGCCCACTCTTCCCCAGGGTATTACCATCCTTGTATTCACCCAACTTGGAAACCTCTGAGTACTCCCTGACTCTTCCCTCTCCTTCATCCAGTAGCCCATCTGGCAAAGTCACTTGCCAAGTCCTATAACCCTGGGCAAATCCCTTAACCTTGGCAAGCCCTCAGTATTAGTATTCTCATGAGTAAAATTAAGGGGCTTCAGTAGATGCCTTGTGAGATTCTTTTGAGCCCCAGAGCTGTGTTCCTCTAGCCCTGGAATTTCACCAATTGCATCTTCCTGTGACTTTCACTTGAGTTCCATCCCTAATTACTACTTATATGGGTTATTGTAGTAGCCTCCCAGTTGCCTTCCCTGAATCCCAGTCTCTTCTCTATCAAGCTCATACTTCCCATAGCTGACAAAATAATTGTGAAAAGCACTGTCTCTTAAAAAATGCCAGGTGCTTCTGAGATAAAATCAGTTAGCCAAGCAGTTCAGGTCATGTACAGTCCAATTCCAACTTGCCTAGTTCCCATTTTATTTCACATTACTCCCTTTCACATACTTGATGTTTTAGTTACAACAAACCTCAAAGACCAGTTACATATCAAAATCTGACTGCCAGTAGTTTTCTAGACTCAACATGTTATCCCCTATCTTCTTGCATTGTCTCAGACTTGGGAAGCAAATCTTCAGTTTTTCAACCCTCCAGAAGTCTGATCTTACTTGTTCAGAGACCATGGAGGTATCCACAGAGCCTTCGCAGAGAATGAAAACATTCTCTCCCTCAACAAATATTCCTAGAGCTCTTTGGCTGCCTCTTTATCATAACTTCTCCCTACTTCGTACTTATCTCTATACATAAGTCTCTGGTAGAATGTTAGCTCACTGAAGGCAAGGATTGTTTTGTCTTGGTGTCCATAGCATTTAGCATTATTTCTTGCATGTAGCACGCATGAAAGAAATTTTGTTGCATTGTATTGTATCTGCCTTTCTTCCCTTATTTCTACTCTGACACATCCACCCCTTCTAAAAGTTGCCAGAGCCCTCCTTCCTCATTGCTTCTGGAACTAGTACTAGAACTAGAACCCTACACAGCCCAGACTCTTACTGCCTGAACACACATGTGAGCATCTTTATAAAACATAATCCTCTAATACTCAACATTATTCCCCTCAGATCATGTTAATATGGGGGGTTAGAATACTTTTTGTTCCCTATAGCCTCTTCCAGATTCTCCCCCTACAACCATTGGCATGAGGACTTGCTGAGTCCTTTCCAAGGTTGTTCATCTACCTTTGGTATCTACCTGCCACCCAACTCTCTGTAAAGCCAATCAGCAGTAGATTGATTCCTGAGAGAATGCTACTGTGAACAGCTCTTAAGATTCGGATTACACAGTATTAGTGAACACTCTGTTTATTCCATTACAAATCAAGATTCAGTACAATGTTCACAGTATCAACAATTCACAATATTATATACAATATTTAGA
>CM053601.1:57303115-57360728 GCA_028646575.1 Pseudocheirus occidentalis
TGGGTGGTCTCTCTGATTCCCTGGATCCTCTTCCCTGGTCCCAGGTCCCTCCTGAATCTACCAGACTATCACCTATATTCAGGAGCTGAAAGCCACCAGGCTCTCGTCCAGTCCTCAGAGATGAACAATTCCCAGGTCCTTGTCCAGTCCTCAGGGCAATCCCCAGCACACACTGAAGTTCACAGGGTTCAGCACACTTCAAACCCTTAAGGACTTCTCTTGCCTGGAACTCAAGGATCAGCCAGGCCACCAACAAACAAAGTCCCATCCTGTTCATGTCTTCAGTCAGCTTCACTGAGGAGCCAAATCCAAAATCTGTCTTGACTCTTTAACATTATTCCTTATAAGCACTGGCCTTCTCCCAAGTCAACAGCGGAGTTCACATCTTTTCACCAATGGACAGAGTTCCCTACTTAGCCCTAAGTATCTGATCTACTTAGCCCTAAGTATCTGATCTACTTAGCCCTAAGTATCCTATCCACTTAGCCCTAAATATCCAACACATTGATTACCACTACACTCTCACCTGTGGCTACAAGAAGCCATAGCATGTGCTGTGGGCACACCCCAGGAAAACTGTCGTGGTAGATGGCCTGAGTCAGGTTGAGAGTAACCAACAGGCCTCAGACACAATGGTAAGTCAGGGGAATGTTTATCCCAAGCACGTGAAGACTTCTCCCAATGTAATGGGAGGATGAGAACAACTTGTTCCAGAGGCCATGAAGTAGTCACTGGGGAACACTTAGAGCTTTAAAAAACATTAAAAATGCCAAAGTCATCCTTTGCATTTTGGGTCAGCACTGATCATCTTGACTTTTGTCTTGCCACTGGACTTTAATGACTCCAGAAGAGATAGTGAAGTTCACGACTTTGTACAACTCTGTCTTACTTAAAACCAATTGACCCACAAGTCAGAACATCACCCCATGTTGCCATTGCTCCTCTTCAAAAATTGAAGGAGAAACAACAAAAATAAGACCCAATTGAAATCCTGGTAGCTGTTGTCTACAGGCCCAAATGTCACTTCCATTTCTTTTCCAATGAGTTTGATACTTGGTTCACATTTATTCTCTCCTCCCCAATATCTGTTCTCTTACTAAGGGTCTTCAACATACATAGTGACTTTACCTCAACAGTCCTATCTACTTGTTTCCTCAACCTACTATGATCCATTCCTCCATCCCACCTCAAGCCACACACAAAGATAGTCATAACCTTTGTTTTTGTTATTACCCATAAATGTACTACCTCTGCATTCAAGAATCCCTAAATCATTTTATCCAACAATGATCATTTCACCTCTCCTATTCCTTCCCCTACCAAACCCTACTCTTTGTCCATATCATGACTTCTAGTCCTTTTACCCCTCAATTCTCTCCCAGGCCATCTCCCCTGTCCTAACTGCTCTCTCCTCTTTTCCTCATCTCAACCCCTTGGTGAAACATTTCAGATCTATATTCTACCCCTCTCTCAAATTCCTAGCTTCCTTATCATATTGCCAATCATGCTCTGCCAAGCCTCAGTCTTGTATCACTCCCATCATGTACAGATATGCTACTGAATAAAGGTGGAGAAAATCATACATCCATTATGCCTGGGTCTATTAAAAATTTATGTTATACAATCTCAACTGAAATCTCACTGCTACTAGGCAATCTTTCTGTACTTTCCTTATCAACTCTCCAACCCACTCAACACAACAGCTCTTCCAAACCTATTCCTTCTCAAACCTCCCACGACTGCCCTGTCACTCCACCCTCTCAGCTGAGAACCTTACATTGTATTTACAGAAAATTGAGACTTATTGCTGTACCCTTTCCCCACTTTCTCTTTTCAAATGACTTATACCTTCTGCCACTATCTCCTCCTTCACCCCTGTCTCACGTAATGGATTGGCCTTATTCTTTACCAAAGCTACTTGCTCAAGCAATTCCATCTCTTCCAACAGATGGTCCCCTCTGTTATTCCCACTCTCACTTATTTTCAATCTCTCTTCTTCTACTGGCTCATTCCCTACTGTCTACAAACATACACGTCTCCCCCATTCTAAAAAAAAAACAACTCTTACTTGATCCTTCCATACCTGCTAAGTATCAAAATATTTCTCTTCTGCTTTTTGTACTTAAGCTCCTTGAAAAGGCCACTTCCTCTCTTCTCAGTCACTTCTTAACCCCTTACAATCCTGATTCTGACTCTCTGATCTCACTAGTGATTTGTTAATTGACCTTTTCTCACTTCTCCTTCACCTTGACCTTTCTACAGTCTTTTGACATTTGGTCACTTTTCTCTCACTCTTGTCTTTAGGTTTTCAGGACACCATTCTTTCTTAGTTTTTTTTCCCAACCTATCACACTACTCCTCAATATGCTTTGCTGGAACCTTATTCAGATTATGCCCTTTAACCTTAGGTGTCCCACATGGTTCATTCCTGTGCCCCTTTCTCTTCTCCTTCTATACTACTTGCCTTGATCATCTAGGCTCCCATGGATTTAATTACCATCTTTATGCTGGTGATTCTCAGATCTATGTATCTTGCCTTTACCTCTTTGCTGATCTCCAGTTTCACAGCTTCAACTTCCTTTCAAACTAGATGTTCAGTAGACATCTTAAACTCATTATGTCCAAAAATAAAACTCATTATCTTTCTCCCTAAACTCTTCTTTCCCCTTGTCCCCCACCTTTCCTTTTACTGTACAGGGCAACACTATCCTCCTAGTCTCTCAGGCTTTCAATCTAGGAGTCATTCTGGATTCCTTACTATCTCTCCCCACCCCCCATCCAATCTTTTGTCAATACCTGTTGATTTCGCCTTGGCAACATCTCTTGAATAACCCCCCCTTCTCTCCTCTGTTACTGCCCCAACTCTAGTGCAGTTCCTCATTACCTCATACCTGAAATGCTGCAGCAACCTGCTGATGAGTCAGCCTGCCTCAAGTCTCTCCCTATTCTAATCCATCCTCGATTCAACCACTGAAGTTATTTTACTAAAGCACAGGTATAACTATATCATCCCACCTACTTAGTAAACTCCAGTGGTTCCCTGTTGCCTCCAGGATTATGTTTCATGAGCAAACTTTCAAGAACCCACCATGATGAGACATCAAACAAGATTTTAATGGAAGAGTGGTATCCATACAAAATGTTCCAAAAGATATACTGCAGTACAGTGACTTTTGTGACATCCTGTATTATGGGTTAGCATAATGCATGGCATGCAATATTCATTTAATAAGTGAAACTTGATTGATTAAATTTACTTTTATATGTTGCCTAGGAACCTAATGATCATAAAATTTTTTCCATGAAGACTATGTGTACTAAACACCAAATTTCTGATTTGTAAGCATACTTTTGAAATATAACCCTTTTATTCACTACAGACTAACTTTAAACATTTTTGGCATCATTCATTTCCTTAAAACTTATAGGATTTCTCCCCTTCTTTCTTAGCATTTACTAATAAGAAAAACAAACTATGTCTTTATTTGAGGTTTCCCGGTTCCATTTCTTTCATATCTCTTTTATTAGTCTAAGTACTCAAAATTTTCATAAATCTTTATTTGAAAAAAAGCAGTTGTTTTATAGCTAATTTCACCCACCAGGGTAGTCATAATTTTGCCAACACATACCTTATTTTGAAAGGTTTGTAGATCTTTCAGTATCAACATTTTTCGAAGGGAGATGAAAAATTGAACAGTGAACCTTGAGGGTGTAATTTCTTAGAAACTCTATTTAAAACACTCATTATCAGGGACAATCTCTGAAGAAAAGCATCTTTCTCCAAAGAGTTTAAAATTAAGTCCAGCAGGGCTTTTCTGTTAAAAAACAGAGGAGGAATATTATGAGCTATAAATAAAACATACTGGCATACAACTGTTGGATGTCCTATCAAACTATTGTCATTCTGTAAGCAGGGAGAGGATCTAAGACAGGATCCTCAGGTAACTTTAGCACAGTTATGCTAACTATCTCAATGGGCAAAATTCCCAAACCAAGAAGGTGTCAGTATTGCCCCTCAGTAAAGTATGTCCATGTTTAACAGCCTTATTGGGTAAGTCTTCCTTAAGCCCACCCTAAATCCCTTATGCTTCTGTTTCAACCCATTCTCTCATGGTCTCAGCTCACTGCCTATAAAGGGGATCTGGTCATTATCTTCTATTTACATCCTGTACTTTGAAGACCATGCCTGAATCATCAATGTTTAAATCACTTAAGAGTCTTGGATTTGTCTTCTACACCTTTTTATATTATGATAGACAACATGTATGTACACCACCATTGGTGGGAATGATGAACTGCTTACCAGTTGCTGGCTGCTTGTTTGACTAACTTGTTGCTTTAGAAACTAAGCAGTTCAATTCAAAAGTTCAAAGGAGCTGGCCAAGTATAACAGTGTTATTAAGCATAATTTAGTTTACGTTTTGTTTAGCTAATTCTAATCCCCACTACTGCAGATTAAATTCTTGTGTCCCCTGTAAAGAATTTGAGTGAATAGTGTGTTTTACTTTATTTACATCTATGAAATAGTATGTCTGAAACCATCGAGTATAAAATATTCAGTAGTAACTGAGGAAGTTCCAAAATAGTTTTGACTTCTATTTTTTTAGACTTAAACTAGGATGTCATTAGGATAGGGAACCCTTGAGGAAGTAACTGCATATATCAAAGCAGATCAGTATTTGCTCTACAACTTGCAGGATTAGAGAATAGCCCAGGGCAGTGAGAGGTTAAGAGACTTGCCCATGGTCCCAAATCCCGGCTTTTGTCAGAGAGACCTTAACCCAGGGGCTTCCTGATTCTGAAGCTGGCTTTCTATCCACTAAATCAAGCTGCATCCTTTAGTTTCTATAATTAGCTTAATTAGTGACAGTCACATCTTTTTTTTTCCTACTGTGCCACTGACCTGTCACTCTGAGCAACTCAGATCATTTCAGGTCATAGTAGCCCACCTTCTGCAGAGAATAGAAAGTTACACTCTCCTTCTTTTGCACTACATTAATAGAATCATAGACGTGGAGATGAGAGGAACATTAGAGCTTATTTCATCCAGCACTGTTATTGAATAGATGGGGGTATTCAAGTTGAAAGAAGTGAAGGGATTTGCCCCAAATCTCCAACATAGTAAGTGTCAGAGGTGAAAAGCTCAGTCCTCCATTTCCAAATTCATCTCTCTATCGCATTACAAAAAGGAAGCATGTACTATATGTCCATGCCAATTTCAACTAATTATTTTTGCTAGCAAAATGCCAAACTCATTTGTTTCTGTGTTGCTAAAAGAGAGCTTTTAGCACTCTCTAAATTTAAGTGCCCACAGTCAAAGCCTCATTGGCCCCTCCTTAGTCATCTCACTGACCTAATGTAAAATATAACAAAACAAACTGAAAAAAAAGTTTGTTGAATAAAAGTGGAATTAAAATAACCAAAAGTCTGACAAATTATTGAGTATTTAAGAATATTGGGAATGAATGAAAATTGCATTTTGTAACTATATAGCACCTATCATTACCTCATAAACTTGATGCTTCTGAGCATTTAAGACATAACCTCTCCACAAATATTTTAATAAGATTTGTTCTGAATAGTAGAAATTACCCCATATTTGTGATTTATAGTATAGCATCACATCAGTATCAAGTACTGATTTCTTTTTTTAGATGACCTGATTTGCCCATTATCACACATAGAGCATATGTCAGAGTTAGGGCTTGAAATCAGAACATCCCGAGTCCCATTCCAGCCTTCTCTCCACTATGCCACACTGCTGCCCCTTCATTGTGATATATGATCACAAACCTGAAAATTTAAACTAAATGGATTTATGTTTATAAAAAAGTATAAAATACCCAAACAGGAATAAATAATCTAAAATAAATCAAAGTTACCAAAAAGAAAGTACCAATCTTTAATAGCCATAATAACATGGTTTCAATGTGTACAACAATTTTCTAAAAGTATTGTTATAAATTTTCAGTGATGAAAGAAATTTCTGAATCATTTAGTCTAATCCTTTCATCTTTTACAAATGAGAAAATGGAGTACTTTTGATAAAAGGGATCTTCTAGTACAGAAAAGATCACTCTAATGATGTCCATAGAAAACTAAACACATTTACTTGGAAAATAAGTTTTGCAAGCATCTGTATAATCAATAACAAAAGCATCAAAAATTATTTCTATTTTTGTAGGTCTTTGAAAGCATGCATTTTCTCAACCATTGAGATTTGAATCTCATAGTGTTTCAGAATCAATTACACAGCATATGTATAATGGGTTCAGTATTGCCACTGGATCGCTGAAATGTTCTGGGAATGGGGTATTCTGAATGAGTTCATTTTCCAGATAACTAAGGTTTAACTATTTACATTTTGGAATCTTTAAATTGGAATCATTTCTTCTTGATATATCTAGTATGTTTGTGTGCATATGCATTTTAATATAAGTAGAGTATACTTGATTCCATTTTTCAAGGATTTATGAGTCTGTCATTTATTCCCTCCTCAAAAAGGGATTGTAGCCAATTCTTACCTTTACCAAAAAAAATTGTTGTGAATTATTGTGGTCAAAGAGATTAGTCAAAGCAAGTAATGTTCTCTAATTATCTTCTCTCATTGTAGCTATATTGAGCCTTGGATATATACTTGTAATTCACTGACCTCCCCATAAACACAACCATTCCAAGTTAAATAGGTCTTGTCAAAACTTGTGCAGCAGTGGAATAGCCTTGGAAAATCTAAGGAACTAGGTGTTACATTGAACCATTATAGTAGAATAGTGAATACTTAATATTATTATTAGACTCAACATAATAATAAAAACACAGAATAGTAGAGCTTTAAGAGACTTCAGAGATCAACCAGTCCAGCTCCCTCATTTTATAGATGAAGAAGTTGAAAATCAGAGGGAATAGTGAAGTAATTTGCCTGAAGTCAAACTTTTAATACATTGAAAAGTCAGGTTTTCCTGATTTCCTCATTTTAATTCATGTTAGTAACTTAGTATCATTATAAATAGGGCAGCCAGGTGGCACAGGGAATAAAGTGCCCAGCCTGGAGCCAGGACAATCTGAGTTGAAATCTGACTTCAGACACTTACTAACTGTGTGACCCTGGGCAAGTTACTTAACTCTATTTCCCTCAGTTTCCTTGTCTGTAAAATGAGCTGGAGAAGGAAATGGCAAACCACACCATTATCTTTGCCAAGAAAACCCCAAATGGGGTCGTGAAAAGTTGGACTCAACTGAAACGACTAAACAAAAATGTATCATTATTAATAATATCTATTATTATGCTTTCTTGACTGCAAAGACTATTGAATTGTACAACTATTTGCTATTGTTTTATATTAGATTACCATGAATTTTCAGTTCTTCGGTTCTTTCCAGGAAACTGTTACGATTTTCCACTCCCACTTTTTACTCCTGACCACTGGTTGGCTTCTAGCCCCTTTCCCTGCCACTGAATCTGTTGTCACAGGCTCTGCTCTTCATCTCTCATGTAAAATTGAACAAAAAATTATTTCATTTGCTTTTTTACAGGGTAACATAGTTGGGTTTTAAACATCTGTGTTTTTTTTCATTGTGTTGATTGTATGCAGGTGATGTTTCATTTCCAGAATCACTATTTTTTGAGGGTTGATGTTGGCAGCTGGATAAGTAGGGTCTTGCTTTATATGTATTTATTCATCAAAAGGAAACAAATCCCTGTCAGGGGGAAAAAACACCTTTACTGTCACTACTCTGGATCATAGAACATTAGGACTGGAAGTGACATTGGTGAACATCTAGCTAGTATTACAGATAAGGAGACATGAAAGTAGCTGCCCGTGGACACACAGCTAATAGGAGAGAGAGTTGGTACATGAATGAGGCTCCTTGAGTTTTATATTCTCTTTCAGTTAGAATAAACTAACTTTTGTAGGTACCAGATTAAAAAGTTATCACTGAATGCTGTATGATTAAATGTCAATAGATAGATGAATAAATAGATATGTGTATGCAATATATACATAAACTTATATACACTGTAGACTTGAAATGTAGTAGTAGTTATAACTTTTAGGGTTGAGTCATAATATTGGTTCTTTTCTGTTTCTAAGTAAACAGGTATGATTCCAGAAAAATGATTTATTTGTTTCTAAAAATAATTATGTCCTTTCTTCCTTCTTTTGGCTCAATACTTCCACTGACTCAATAAGTATTTCAATTATGAACTATAAAGAGATTTCTCAATTCAGATGCTTTTGCCAAGCAGAATCCTGGCATGTATTTATAGGAAAGAGAGAAGTTAAATATGAAAAGTGACGGGGAGGGAAAGAGAGTGAAACTTTCATTTTTGTTCTATAAGACTGAGAAAATGAAAGCTACAAAAAGTAATGATTGATGAGAGAGAAGGAAAAATCTTTAACATTGAAAATCTAAGCCTTCTACACCAATTAAACAATTTATTAAAGAGGAAATACGTCATGGTTCCATCTTCTTAGCAAGATGGATCTTCTTTCTATGAATGCTGATCATAAGCTCTCTAAGTATTCATGAGATGGTCTTCATGACTTGTGATTAGAAAAAATTAAGTCACCTCATGAGCTCTCTGATCTTAGGCCAGTCCTCAGTTAATGTACAGATATTTCCAGGTCCATCCTTCAAACATTCTAGCTTAGTATGAATTGGTAGAGTTTGTTCCCAACTGCCAGAAATTTTAAGCCCCAATGTGATCATCTCTATATCACAATGAGATACTGGAAAGGGATGTTTCTGTTTATCACAACGATAAAGGGAAGCCCTTTGTGTTTTACTCACTAGCCAAGTAGAACTGCAATCTCAAATGAACTATGTCCAGCAATTTTAAATTGAAATATCTAACTGATCATCTTGCTTGATACACATTTTCCTCAGAATTCTATATTTACATTTTTGTTGCTGTTGAGTCATTTTCAGTGGTGACTCTTCATGACTCCATTTATGCTAGCAGTGTGGTGAAAGAGAAGAAATGAGCAAAGGTGCCACAATCAAACCCTCTATGTCATGAACTCCTCCTCCTCCCTCAGGATTCCAGGCATAATATGTGCTCCACACCCCTTGACAAGGGTTGAATTAGAGTAACAGTGGTGGTGAAATGGATAGAGTGTTGGACTTGGAGTCAGAAAGACTCATCTTCCTGAGTACAAATCTGGCCTCAGACACTTACCAGTTGTATGACCCTGGCAAGTCACCTAACCCCGTTTTCCTCATTTTCTTCTTCTGTAAAAAGAGCTGGTGAAGGAAATGGCAAACCACCTCCAATGAGGTCATGAAGAGTCAAACCTGACTCAAACAACTGAACAACAAGAACAAAATGACAGCATTAATGAATATATTATACCTTAGCAAAAAGTAATTTCTTTTTAAAGTGGACATTAATATATACCAAAGTTCCAATATTTGCTTCGGACCCCCTAAATGATTGTCCTGCACACCCCCATAGAATACATAGATCCCACATTGGAAAATGAGTCTGGACTATCCCAAATCCACTAGGTCATTTTTACTTTCTTCTTTCTCATTCTGCCTGTATAGATCTGACTGTTTTTCACAGGTCAGAAAACAGCATTTACTTAAGCAATGTGCCATGGGGCCACGGCCAGTTGTGAATTATTTGGGTCTAAGGTTTAATTGAAAGTATTTCACTCATTTACTGGAACTAAACCTCAGGGCTGTGTTTGTTTGCATGGTGAGAAAATATCATATGAGATGGCCAGTCTAGGTCAATGAGTAATTCAATAAACATGAATTAAACACCTACCCTAAGAGTTTTTAACAGTACAGAATACAGTACTGTTCAGAAAAATTGCAGGTGAATAAATCTGCATGCCAAAACAAGATAAACCTATTTTTTAAATAGAGAACATAAACTATGTATACATTACAAAATAGTGTCAACTACCTAATCAAGGAAATGATCAATGTGAAGTAAGACCACTTAGGGAATAATTGCAAATCAGATATCATAGTTACAGAAATCTACCTGCATACCCCCCTTGGGACTATTCCTAGAGTGTAGCTGTTATAAATGAGTTCATCTGCCATATTAGTACTCCATATAGACTCTACCAACTTAACTGATTTCTACGTTCATGGTACCATGCTAGGTGTTCTACTAGTCACCAAGTACCTAAAGCTACCCTTCTCATCATTACAGCTTTGCATTTCACTTTCCCCCATTGTATCATTTCTCCTATCAAATTAAAATGTTATCCAACCACTTCAGTTGTTTTGTTGAGGATGAGAAATAGCAAATTCATAATATCCAGACTCCCCTAGTACTGCTGAGGGGAGTACCATCCTCCCAATCACCCAAGGCCAGAACCTACATGTCTTCCTTGACTCTATACTCTCTCACCCCCATATCCAATCTGTTGTTAATTCCTATCAATTTTACCTTCATATCATGCCACATACACTGTTCCTATCGGTCATTCAATATGTATTTACTGAATATGTCCCAGGCACTGGGCTAAATACTGATCTCAAGTAGTTCTAATGAGTCTAATGAGCTCAAGTAGTCTAATGAGGGAGAAATCCTGAAAATAACCTTGAGCAAACAAGACATATGCAGTATACACTAGCGGTAATTAATAGAGAGAAGGTGATAATGTTAACCATTAGCAGGAAAAGTTTCTTGTAAAAAATGAGATTTTAACCATGACTTGAAGAGAGCTAGGGATACCAGAAGGAAGAGATGAGGAGGGAGAGAATTCCAGGCCTAGGAGCGAGCTGGTGAATATGCTTAGAGTCAAGAAATGGAGTTTCTTGTGTGAAGAACAGTCAGGAGGCTGGTGTCTCTGGATCAAGGAGTATGTGCTGGCAAGTAAGGTATAAGAATAGTGGAAAGTTAGGAGAGGATGGGGTTGTGTATGACTTTGAATGCCAAACAGAGGATTTTATATTTGATTCTGGAAGTGATAAGGAGTCCTTGAAGTTTATTGAAAAAGGATAGGGGAGGTAATATAGTTAAATCTATACTTTAAAGAAAATTGGTATGGCAGCTGAGTGGAGGATGGACTAGAGTGGGGACAGACCTGAGGAAGGGAGATGAAGCAACAGATGAAGTAAATGAATACTACAGTTATCCAGGAACTGGGGAATAAAGCCCTGAGCCAGGACTGTGGCAATGTCAGAGGAGAGAAAGGGACACATATGAGAGACATTATGAAGGTAAAATCAATAGGCTTGAGCAACAGAAGGGATTTGAGAGGCAAGAGAGAGTGAGAAGTTGAGTATGACACCCAGGCTGTGGGGCTGCATCACTCCAATACAGATTTTCATCCCCTGAAAACTGGATGATTACAAAGCCTGATAGTTTATCTCCTTGCCCCAAGTCTCTCTGCGCTACGCACATCACCCCCACTCAGGGATCAATGCAAGCCTAACCATGTCACAAACTTCCTTTGTTATTCAATAAACTTCCTCAGCTCCCCAACACTGCTATTAGACCTTCTAGAATCAAATACAGAATCCTCTATTTGGATTTTAAAACCCTTCATAACTTCTTCCTACTCCCTACTCCCATCTTTCTGGTTTTCTTCCACCTCACATATTCTTCAACCAAGTAACACTGGCCTCTTTGCTGTTCTGTCATTTTCACTGACTGTCTCCCCTTACTGGAATGGTCCACATTTCATCCAGACTTGCCTGGTTTCCTTCCAGTCGCAGCTAAAATCCTATGTTCTACAAGAAACCTTTCCAGTCTCCCTTTAATGATAGTGTCTTCCCGTTGTTGATTATCTCTAATTCATCCAGTTATCTCTTATTGTACATAGTCATTTGCCTGTGGTTTTCCCATTAGATCCTGAGTTCCTTGATGAGAAGAGGGATTTTTTTCCTTTCTTTGTATCCTTAGCACATAGTAGACACTGAGTAAATGCTTCATGACTGACTCACTGCTACTGATAGACACACACATAAGTCTTACGAATACATGTGCAGTAGAAAGAAAATGCTGGGCCAAAAAGACTTGTGTTCAGATATGGCCTCAGACATTTGACTATGTGTGTGACCCTCATCTATAAAACAGGAACAACAATAGAACCTTCAAGACATATTGAAAGGATAAAATGAGTTATGTGTAATGGATCTTGTGCTATGTAAATATGATCTACTACCATTTACTCAGTCTCCTCTCCTCTTTCTATCTGTCTCTCTGTCACACACACACACACACACACACACACACAACCACACACACTGTGGTTCCTTGTCTACAAACATTCCCTTTCATACACTTTAGACTTCAGGACCTTGTCGCTGAAGAATCACCATACCTTTTTCTTCAGTAGATCTAAAGATAAGTGGAAATAGAAACTATTACTTTATAGCTGTTGCTAAGCAAGGATAAACACCCCATTGATTTGAAACATAACTATATTCGTTCTCCTTTTCGGTGATGAGAATGGACCATCCAATGTCTTATTAGGAAAGAGCATTAAGATGCATGTAGGAGGCTGGGTGTTAGAATTTTTCCTGTTACCTTGTGTTGTGATTTTTTCTAGTTGTTCTGGAATGAGTAGATACATTTTTTAAAGAAAATATGGGGTTTTTTTAAGCTACTTAACACTTTAAAGTACATTTTTTAATAAAGAGCATCTGTGATCAATATGAAACATATGCCGTCCCTTCATTGAACAGTTTGGATGTCACCAAGTATAACTTGAGCATTTTGCACTGATATTTTATGGTCACTGTTTAGATGGCAATACTTAGGGGTGGGACTTGTCCCAAAATCAGTCTTTTAATTCTTTTGATTTATTCCATTCAAACAATGTGTATGTGGTAGCACCAGAACCATTTAAATAGTCACCTTGTATGTAAATTATACAAAATTCATCATTGTCCAGTATAAAGAAAAGAAAAGGAGAGCAGTGCCTGGTGAAAGTATTCAATAAATGCCTGTTATGTTTATGTCTGCCAAATGATTACCATTCATTTGTTGTTGTTTAGTCATTCGGTTGTACCCCCACTCTTCATGACCCCATCAGGAACATCAGGCCCTTCTATCCTCCACTGTCTCTTAGAGTCTGTCCAAGTTCATGTTCATTTGTTTCCATGACACCATCTATTAATTTCATCTTCTGCTGTCCCCTTTTCCTTTTGCCTTCAGTCTCTTCCAGCATCAGGGTCTTTTCCAATGAGTCCTGTCTTCTCATTATGTGGTCAATGTATTTAAGCTCCAACTTCACTATTTGATCTTCCAGAGAATAATCTAAATAAATTTCTTTAAGTATAGACTGATTTGATCTCCTTGTTGTCTAAGGGACTCTCAAAAGGCTTCATTTTTTTGAAAGCATCAATTCTGCAGCCCTCCACTTTCCTTATAGTCCAACTCTCACAGCCATACATTGCTACTGGAAAAACCATAGCTTTGACTATACGGACCTTTCTCAGCAAGGTGACATCTCTGCTTTTTAGTATATTATCCAGATTTGTCCTTTCAAGGAGCAAACACCTTTTAATTATCTGGCTGCAGGGACTATCTGCAGTGATCTTTGAGCCCAAGAATATAAAATCTGACACTGTTTCCATTTCTTCTCCCTCTGTCAGGAAGTGATGGGACTTGCCAGGATCTTAGGTTTTTTTGTGTTAAGTTTCAAGACAGCTTTTATACTCTCCTCTTTCTCCATCATCAAGAAGTTTCTTAATACTCCTTTATTTTCCACAATTCAGTACGATGTACATTTTTCTATGCTTTCCATTTAGAAAATTTTGTTGTAGCTTGTTCTTTTGGACTGTCTATCCCTCTTGACCCCACTAACTCCTGTTACTAAATGGTTACTTGTCCACTGATGTATCAAGACACAGCCTACATGTTGTACTTTGTGTGATACATTTGACCATCCAGTGTCAAGTGAATTTTAGTTTTTATTTGTTAAAACATAACAATCAGTAGATTTGTTTTCTTATCTTGATCAGTGATTTTAGTAAGCTACCAAATAAAAGCCTTTCATTTTTCTTACAAGTAAAAGAAATACTTTCAGTATTATCATTTGGCTAAAACAAAACTGTACTAAGTTAGCTTCCTTTCTTGCTAACTCTTCCAGTTTCCTAGTCTTCCCACAGGCTATCTACCACACCTCATACCTCCTTTCTTTTAATTCAAAGTGAAGGGTTCACTTTCTTCTGAAGGTTTGCAGTCTTTATTCCATGAACATACTCCAAACAGATTTTGTTCACTAATTACCCTTGCAATTATTTCCTTTATCTGTAGTTATTTTGTGTTTTTCTGTTTTGTCTCTGGGTGGGGACATGCATTGTTTCATCTTTTACATAGTACTTAAAACTGTCATGCAAGTCCTTGTAAAATAAAAGAAATTTACTCAACTAACAAGTGCTACTTCCATACATCTCAAGGTGCTTTTCCTGTATTATGTGGCATGCTATTCTCCCCAAAGAGACTACATACATACACATACATATATACAGGGCAAAGTGTGTGTGTGTGTGTGTGTCTGTAATGCAAAGAGTACCTAAATATCAGAATACAGAATTTGTTAACAAATCTTTATTGAATTAATATGTTTGTTGAGCAGTTGATGAAGCATCTTTCTTCTTATGGCAGAGCCTTGTATAAAAGGCTATTTCATTTACTCTAAGTCATTGAGGGAAATTTCTCCATATCTTTTTCCTTCAGTCAAAATCAAATCTTTGATTTCTTCCTTTTGTCTCCCCCTTCAAAATACTGACAGAATAATTTGAATTTTAGGATAAATCAATTTAATACCATGAGATACATAATTTCATTGGTGTGGTATTTCATCCACTGATTTCATCCAAACCCTTCTACACCTTTACAGCTAGTCTTCATACGTCATGGTCATGGTCACCTTCTGACCATGAGTCTAAGGGATTAATTAGCTGTTCTTCAGGCAAAGACACAGTGCATCACTGAGTCTTTACTCAAAAACTTCTCATCTTGATAAAACCTACCAGAGCTTAGAGTATATTTGTTTTTGAAAACCCAGAGTGCCTTCTAGCATTGAATGAGTTATCAAAATAGGACTCTGTGGATAGGCAGTGGTTACATAAAGTGAGTTGTCATCTCTGCTCAAGTGGTTATGTGCACAGAGAATCTCCTGTCACAGTGGTTCTCAACCTTCCTAATGCCACAACCTTTTAATAGTCGTATATGGGCGTGTCTGCGTGTAGGCAAACATGCCTGCAGATGGATAGAGAAAGTTCTTAAGACCATAAGAAATATGTGTTTTCTGATGGTTTTAGGCAACCCCTGTGATCCCTGTGAAACTGTCATTTGACCCCGAAAGGGTCGTTCGACTCCAAAGGGGTCGCAACCCACAGGTTGAGAACTGCTGCCCTACCATCATATGTCTTCTTTTCCACATAACTCAAAGTATGGCTTTTTAAATAACTATGACATTATATGGACATAGAATTGTTTGGTTTTTGTCTGTTTTGTTTGTATATTATAATCATTTACAACTACTCCAACTTTTTGAGAGGTCTCTTGTAATAAAGTAAAACAGTTAAATAAAACGAATACTCCAGTGACCACATTTCACACCCACAACACCCCCTTCCTCTCTGTTTTTTCAGATAATAAATCTATTTCTTTTGCTCCTACACATTAGAAAAGAAAAAAAAAACAAATATGCATAGTCAAGTAGCAGATTTCTCAAAGGATTTTCACTTACTTGATCTTCTGCTGATGCATAGAGTTGGAATTATGAGTATACCAGTCCATGGTCTCTGAACACCTGTGGTTAGAGGACTGGACTTGGAGTCACGAAAGCTTCACTTGAAATCTTACCTCTGGCACTTATCAGTTTTGTCATTTGTAGAATGGGAATAATAGTAACTTTTGGAGCTATCTCATAGCATTGTTGTGAAGCTGAAATGAGGGAAATGCACATAAACTGTTTTGCAGACTTTAAACATTGTAGAAATGCCATTGATTGGTTTCATTCTTATTGTTACTGTAGTTCCCTTAGGTGTACTGATCTGCCTTATGGAATGGTTTATCTCTACAACTAAGATGGAATTTCTCTATTGGAAGGATGGAAATAAACTACTCACTATGAATCAAGTACTTTAAGAATATGATCTCACTTGATACTCACAAAATACTGGGAATTAGGCATTTTATTATTATCATTATTATTGTTATTATTATTCCTGTTTACAGTTAAGGAAACAGAAACAAACAGAAGTTAAGTGACTTGCCCAAGGTCACACAGCTAGGAAGTGTTTGAGGCTGAATTTGAACTCAGATTTTACTAACTCCAGGTCCAGGGTTCTATTCATTTTTGCTCCCTCATTGTCTCTAAAAAACAAAACTGTACAAAAGTTATAATGCTGATCTTTATTAGTCTATTCTTGTAATTGCCTCATTCTCATGGATAGCATTGCTTATACACAAAAAAAATCCAGAAAAATAAAAGCATATATATATTTTAAGAGTTAGCCTGGTATAGTGATATGAGAAGATACCTAGATAGCGCAGTGGATAAAGTGCTGGGTCTAGAGTCATTAAGACTTTATTTCAAATCTAGCCTGAGGCACTTACTAGTTGTGTGACCATGGGCAAGTCATTTTACCCTGTTTGCCTCTGTTTCCTCATCTGGAAAAATAAACTGGAGAAGGAAATGGCCAACCACTTCAGTACCTTTGCCAAGAAAACCCCAAATGGGGTGATGAAGAGTCAGACATGACTGAAGTAAACTGAACAACAGTGGATAGAGATTTGGCCTCATAGCCAAGAAGACCTGAGTTCAAATCCTACCTCTAATGCATACCAGCAATCTGTATACCTAGGAGCAAATCCCTTAACCTCTCAATGGCCTACACAATTCTCTAAACCCCTGTGTCACAGAGAAGATGCCAACTTGAATTTGTGAAAAGATTTCCTTACTGGGAATTCCAAATATGTTTAAATCATAGGTCCAATTCCTATCCCCACATGAAAAAACCATATAAGAAATGAAATCTGCCATCTAAATGTGTTACATAACTGGCCTTGGAGTGAGGTCAAGACCTGTCTCTATCATATACTAATGGCCTCTTGCAACTCTAAAACTACATTATATACAATTACTGGTACAAATCAGTACAGGGAGTTTCAGTGAAACACCATTTCCACAGTTGGAGTCTCTTATATTGGTGAAATCGTAGGTTTGATTGCCCCAAAATATACCCACCAACTCTCCCACATGTATGCACATATGAATATGTATGTATATATTTATATACATAAATACAGATATACAAATCATTTATGTGTATATATACATATGTATGTGTGTGTATATACACACACACACACACAAAGATTTTTTTGGAAAGTATATACCTTATCTATGTATTATATATTTCATAAGTGCAAAAAAAAATACCTAGTCATAAGATTAGAAAAACAGAGTAAGGGATGAGAATAGATCAACCAGTTTTGGCCATACCTATACTGTTATTGCTGGTAATTATGGCTCTGAGTGATACTGTTTGATGCAACCCCATCCCTAAATCTGTCGTCTAAACCAAATCCCATCTCTAATTTTGAGGTCATAGCAAGTGACTGGAAGGTACATAGCTTTCTTAGTTCTAATGTTATTTCCATTATCTCAGTACAAAAAAGTGCCAGTATGAAGACATAGTTCAACTATAATTAAAATTTCAAAGTCTAACCTCATCAGGCATTTAGCACTTCATTTCATTTTTGCAACCTTATTATTCTATTGGAATTTATATTTAAAGGTTCTGGAATTTCAAATCTACTTTACTTCACATAAACATTTTCTTATTTTTATGTTTCATAAGAAATGAATATTCTTAGAGGAAAGAAAAATTGGAATTTTTCATGAATAGGAAATCCAAAAGATTTATTGTGGTCTAAGATCACTTTATAAATCTCTGCCCTTGACATTAAGTAAAATGATGTGTCTGATATTCAACCTAATCTCATTCACTATAACTGAAATTTTTTCCCATTAAATATTATTGTTTGCTCATTAGTAAAGCGTGTTAGTAAGCATTCATTGTATTCTTTTTAAATTTTAAAATATAATAGGAATGGATTTTCAAATCATTCAGGCAGATCATCTAAAACTGATCCCAAATCACAAAATAAATTGGTAACTGAACCATGTATACTCAAATTATATTAAATGTCTTGAATTTAAGCCCTTTATTTCTATGTTCAACTCATAATTTGGTGACTGAACGACCAAGATGGATGCATTTCTAACACTTTTCTTTTTTGTTTTGTTTTGCTTTTTGGAGGAGGAAGGCAGGGTAGTTGGAGTTAAGTGACTTGCCCCAGGTCACACGGCTAGTAAGCGTTAAACGTTTGAGGCTGGATTTGAACTCAGTTCCTCTTGACTCCAGGGCCGATGCTCTATTCACTGTACCACTTAGTTGCCCCCTTCTAACACTTTTTTAAAGGTTGCTTTAAAAGTATTCAACATTTGTTTACTGTAGTATAAATGTCCAAATTGCTCATGTCACTAAAAAAAATATTAAATATTCACTATAATGAGATAAAGATGGCAAAAAGTAAAATGTTCTTATATAATATTCAGAGAAATTAAAGCTATCTTATCACATGTGTAATATTTAATAAAAACAAAATAACTGGATTTCACTTACATTTCTTAACAGATTCTACATAATTATTGCTTCTTTTTTTTTTTTTCCCTTTCTCGGTAGCTATTTGAAATTACAGTGCCTCTCTCCCATGGCCCCAAGCCAGTTACCATCAGTTTTGCCAATCACACGTCCTGCCGATGTATGTCCAAACTGGATGTTTATAGACAAGTTCATTCAATTATTAGACGTTCCCTGCCAGCAACACAGTCACAGTGAGTATGAGCTCAGTCTTTGTTTCAGAATCCTCTGCCACCAATATGAAAATCTAGAAAATCACAGCTAGATCAGAGCACTCCTAAGGGAAGTTGCCAGGATCCAATTTGCTTAATGTACAAAGCTAAGGTAAAGTAAAACATACAGGACGCTATGAAAGTAAAATTAAATTTATATAACATAGTTATGAATATGTACACAACAGTGGGGCAAAATTCATAAAGAAAAGCACCCGTGGATCCAATGTCCTAGTAAATTACAACAGAGAAATTATCACATCCATATCAGCTCTTCTATTAAAGCAAAGACATCATGAATTTGATTTCATATCCAAATCTTTTGTACTTTGTTGTAGGATGCATGTCTTCATCGATGTAGGTTGTGATGCTAGCAGCTCATATTCAAAGCCTCTCAGCACAGAATTTGTGAGTTTTTGTGGCCAGTCTAGTGGGGAGTCTATGTGGGCTGTTCCTTGCATAATAGAAACACACTCATTTGCTGGACTTGTCCTTAAAACCTTTCCAAATTTGTAGGACCTGCTAGAACTTACACTCCCTTGGTATATCATTCATGAACTAAGGATCACCTCCCTGTTGAAAGGAAATTAAATAATTGGTTTATGTTTGAATGTTTTCCTATTTTCATGACATTTCTCATTCTTGTAAAATTATTGATTTTGATCACATATACATACCATATACATATACCTATTGATAAATATATGTAGATAATTTTTAAATGGCTAGAAGAACCATAGCCCCCTAATTTTTATTTTACTCCACCCCTTTTTTTTGTTAGTTTCAGAAATGGCAGCACTTATGCCCCAAGGTCAAATACAAAAATCTGGAAGCAGATCTCGGTTGTGAGCCCATAATGAAGACATAGTCATTACCCATTGCAAAGTGACAGATGCCATTGGTGTGTCTTCTCTTCTCTTCCCCCTCCCCCAACTCTCTATAAAAGTTCTTCAGCATTTCTAGCCACTAAAGAAATGTACACATGAACAACAAAAAGAACATAAATACAAAGCATTAATATTTATAAATATTATAATGTGCTTCATATAATGTTCATATAACTCAATTAAAATTATATATTACCATAATTTTAAAATAAATGTTGTTCATGTTCAACTCTTCATGACCCCTTTTCGGGTTTTCTTGGAAGATACTGGACTAGTTTGCTCTTTCCTTCTCCAATTCATTTTACAAATGAGGGAACTGAGGCAAACAGGATTAAGTGACTTCTTAGTGTCTGAGGCTAGATTTGATCTCAGACAGATGAGTCTTCCTTTTTCCAAGCCCAGTTCTCTACTGTGCCACCTATCTGCCCTTAAATAAATGGTCTATAACTAATATCTGTAATTTGAGGTGCTCAACAGAAAGATAGTTTAGCGTCAATCAATAAGCATTTGTTAAACAACTCGTATGTTAGCACTGGGCTAAGTACTGAGGAAACAAAGAAAGGCAAAAACTGGCCCTGCCCTCAAGGAGCTCTCAATCTAATGAAAGAGATAATGCAAAACAATTGTGAATGAACATGATATACACAGGATAGATTTAAGATAATCAACAGAGGACAGCCACAAACATTGAGGAAGATCTGGAATTTCTTGTAGCAGGTAGGATTTCATCTGGGACTCAAAGGAAGCTAGAGACTGAGAATGAGAGCCACCATTCCAGGCTTAGAGGACAACCAGAAAAACTGCCTGGAGTCAGGAGATGAAGTGTCCGATTTGAATACTAGCAAGGAAACAAGTGTCACTGGATTGCAACATATATGGGGAACGAAGAGGAAGAATGTGTTAAGACAACTAGAAAGATAGGATGGGGCCAGGAAAGGGCTCTGAATGCCAAAGTATTTTCTATTTGATTCCAGAAGGAATATGAAACCAGTATAGTTAATTGAATGGGGGGAAGGGAAAAGGGTGACAGGACCAGATCTGTCGTTTAGAGAAGGCTAATTTAACAAACGAGCAGAAGATGGACTGGAGTGGGGAGAAACTTGTGGTAGGGAGACCAACTAGCAAGTCATTGTCACAATCCAGCAGTGAGATGATGAAGTTCTATACCAAACCAGAGTTGTGGCAGAGTCAGACAAGAGAAGAGATGTTGTAAAGATGTTGATAAGCCTCCGTGGTAACAGAATAGCTATGGAGGGCTGAGAGAGAGTGAGGAAGAGGAGGTGACACCCAGATTCTGAGCCTGGGAGGATGGGTATTCCACTCATCATTAATAGAGAATTTCAGAAAGGGGAGGAAGCTTTAGGGGAAAGATAGCAAATTTAGATTTGGACATATTAAGTTTATGAAGTCCAGAGTGCATCCAGTTTGAAACACCCAATAAGTAATTGGAAATGCAATTCTGGAGGTCAGGTGAAAATCTAGGACTAGATAAGTAGATCTGAAAATCATCATCATAGAGAGATGATTGCTGAATCCACTGGAGCTGATGAAATATTATAGAGGGAGAAGAAGAGAAAGGAAAGAGAACTGGGGGACATACACTATTAGTGGAGGTGACCTGGCACAAGATTCAATAAAAGACTAACAAGGAAAATCAGAAGAATGTAGTACCACAGAAGCCTAGAGAGAAGAGAGTATTAAGAGAAAAAGGTGATCAAGTGTCAAATATTGATTTAGAACAGTGGCTCTCAACCTGTGGGTCACGACCCCTTTGGGGGTCACAAGACCCTTTCACAGGGGTCACAGGGGTTGCCTAAGACCATCAGAAAACACATATTTCCAATGGTCTTAGGAACTGAGACACCGTTTCTCTATCGATCTCTAGGTGGGTCTGCCCACATGCAGATATGCCCACATATGATTATTAAAGGCATTAGGAATGTTGAGAACCACCGATTTAGTGGAAAGAGCACTAGACATAAAGATAGAGGGCCTGAATTCAAATCACTTTGAGTGTGACTTTGAGCAAGTAACTTAATCTTCCTAAGACTCAATTACTTTAGCTGTTTAAAAAAGATGTAGTTGAACATGACTCCAGAGCCACTTCTAGTCTAAGTTTATGATGCTACATTAAAGTTCTTACTCCTGAAAGATCTAATATTTTTAGCATTTTAAAGGCTATATAGATCAATATGTCAAAGGCTTGGCAGATCAAGTTTTGTTCCAATGCTGAAGGAGAACATTTCATTTCTGTACACTAGGCAAAGTTTGAAAACTATTATGAGGAATACTATTTATGACTTTTTATGCATAAAATGCTACTTTTACTTTTTTCTGAAATAAAAACTATGTAATGAAAGTAGGGTGAAATAGTATTTTCAAGGAAACCTCAGTAGCACAGTACATCTGTCTTTCCATTCAACAGATGTGTGTTCAGCATCTACTGTACATACAACATTGTGCCATAATGAATTGAGGCTACACAGTTTAATGTGCTGTCCCTGAGCTCAAGTCATTATAATAGGGAACATGTGACAAACATATCCTAAAAAGTAAATAATGTAGAATAACAATGTAAAAGTTGTCACTGAATAGCGTGTCACAAAAAGCCCTATGAACACCTAAAGTCAAATGAATTGTAGGACAATATATAGGACAACAAAAAATGTTATTTGTTCATAGGAGAATGAAATCCTATGAATTGAGACATCTTGCATGTTGAGTAACAGAGAGGGAGCTCAAAAGATTAGAAAGAATTGGCTCAATGAAAAGTGAAATGAAAGTAAAATGAAGTGAAATGAAGAATGAAAGTGCCTAGTAACTGTGTTGTGTTTTATGGACATGAACAAGAGTTGAAAGGCAAGAACGAGTGTGTTGTGGTTGGACAATGCATAGAATAGTCTGGCTGAAAAAAGGGGGGGTCACAGAGAAGAGTAGGACAAGATCTGGTCAGATAGTTTATTAGGTTCTAACAGTGGAAGGTCTTGAATGTTAGACTGAAGAGGTTGGACTTTGTTATCTAGGCACTGGGAAGCCATGGAAGGTGACAAGATCATTGTTATTACCTGGATAAGTAAGCCAACCAACATTCATAGGATTGAAAAAATGAGTCATTAAGGTTTATGCTGTTTCAACCTGATCAAGAAACTTATCAGTCACTGTGGGGCTGGAGCATGTGATGGAAGAAAAGGGGTAAAAAATGAAGCACAAAAGACTAAATCTTTCTTGAAAACTAGATTGTTGTGTTTACAATCTTGTAATTCTTTTGTGAAAATTTCTGTCATGTTTACTCCAACACTAAATAAAACATGTTTGCTTATAAGAAGTTACAAATAGTTGGGTTTATTGAGGAAAATTTTATCCTTATGAGAACATGTCTCCTTTTACTAAGGAACAAAGAGTGAATTTATAGGTTGGGCAGCTCTGACTTGGAACATGGGACCTTAGTGTTTCGGGATTTTTAATCTGTAACAGATACTCAGCCCAAATGCTTGAGAACTTGACTCTCCATTATTTTTTTTCTTTCAATTTTAAAGTTTCATTTGTTTTTATTTTTAATTTAAATTTTTAAAGAAGGATTGCATAAAAAAGAGCCAGATAATAAAAGTGAAAGTGCATAAAGAGGTTTCAGCAAAGTAGCAAAAATGCACGTGGCAATCAAGCTGCGGATTAAATGTGTACATTTCCTGACCACAAATAATTAGGAGCTATACTATTTGTTCTGTCCAGTTTTTGTTTAGGGTGTTCTGCTGGGCTCTCAGTTCGAGTCTTCCTCTTAAGTGTTAGCCTAGCACAGAATGCCAGTGGGTTAGTTCTTTCCAGGTTAAGCAAGCATTATCAGGCATTGAACCTTCTTCTCCACCCCCCCCCCATAGTAACTAACATAATGATCTCATAAGGTCCCAAGGTTCAGATAATCAAAACTTTGTCCTGGCTTTGTCCTAGGCCCTATTCTTTGATAGCTTCCATATAGGTTTCAGATATGGACTCAGCTATACCTGTGGTCAGATGTAAGTCTTAAAAAAACTAATCACTAGAGGTTGGGATTTGTTATTTTTTGGTTTGGGGGGTTTTAGCCACAGATACTCATGAAATTAAGGTGCCTAGGTGGCTCAGTGGATAGAGTGCTGGGTTTGGAGTCAGGAAGACCCAAGTTCAAATCTAGCCTTAGGTGCTTACTAGCTATGTGACCCTGGATGAGTCACTTAACCTCCATTTGCCTTAGTTCACTGGAAAAGGAAATGTCAAACTACTCCAGTATCTTTGCCAAGAAAATGCCACGGACAACATTGGCATACTATGGGCCATAGACAGGGTCAGGAAGAGTTGGATGTAACTTAATGACTGAACAATAATTCATGAAATCTTCTTATCAGATCCAATAAGCATATATTTAAATCAGACTCAATAAGCATATATTAGTTACTCGCCTATTTTGTACTATTCAGCCAAAAACAAACAAACCAACCAAACCCTTGAGTTTAAGGATTGTTTTTGTTGTGGGTAGGGGTTGTTTTTGGTAGTTTCCCCACCTACTATATAGTGACTTGAATAGAGTGCTTAATAAAAGTTTGTTGATTTGAATTACTGAATCATTTGGGTTTCCCCCAAATCACTGTCAATTTAGAAATTTTAGACTCTAAGACATTTTTATTTAGAGATTTTAACAAAACCACTGTTGCCTCTATATTACCTAGATTCTCCCTTCTTAAAAGTACTAAAGGTAAGTGTTAATTATTTGCTGATTAATCATAAGAAAATTAAAGGGAAACAATTAAAGTAGGTAGATTTCAGAATAGCCTCTCAATGAAAATTAAAACTGCTCACTTGAATTAGTTGGCAAGGATCTGTATGTTTTGGTTTTGTTTTTTTTTACAGGGTCTAATTCAGGGGTGAGGAACCTGCAGTCTCAAGGCCATATGTGGGCCTCAAGGTCCTCAAGTGCAGCCCTTTGACTGAGTCAAAGTTTTGCAGAACAAATCTTTTGGCTGCAGATTCCTCAACCCTGGTCTAATTCAATGCCATGCACATTTCAGCAACAGACAGTTCAGCAGTTACTTATCTTCCTACTATTCACAAGATACTATGGTAGGCACTGATGCTGAATGAATGCTTTTGAACACAAAGGTTAAATGGTACTTTACCTTTTTCATAGGTTAATAACTTTGTTTATTTTAAGGCTGACTCAATAGGAGAATGAAATAGCTATTGAAAATTATCAATTATATGTTGGATGTAAACAATCTGGATTGTTCAAGATCAATTTCCCTACTCTTGCAGTGAGTCACATGCTTGAAGATGAAAGTTGAATCCATGGAGTGTGATGACATTACAAGGGGAAGGTATATAGACAGAAGATGAGAGAGAGATGACAGTCCTAGGTATAAGCAAATAGAGGTAGTGGGGGAGGGGGATCCAATAAAGGAGACTGAAGGCATGATAAAATTGGGAGGAGAAAAACTAGTGAAGAGCAATGTCACAAAAAAGCAAGAGAGGAAAGAACAGGTAGGAGAGGGAGGCAGTCAGCAATGTCAAATGCAGAAGAGAGCTCAAGAAAGATAGGGACTTAGAAAATACCACAAGATTTGCAATTAAGAGACCATTGCTAACTTTGGAAGTATCACTTTCAGTGGAGTGTTGAGATCAGAAGCTAGAGAGAGACAAAGGCGGAGGAGTAAAGGTAATAAAGTAATGGCAACAAACACAGGTATCTTTTTTTCTAGGAGTATGGCTATGAAAGGGAGGAGAGATACAAGAATATTCGTTGAGGGAATTGGTTGATAGGATCAATAGAGGTTTTTTTTAAGGATGGGGGTGATATGGAGACTGTTTATAAGCAGTAAGGCAGAAGCTAGTGGATAAGGAGAGACTGAAGATTATTAGGGAGACAGTGAATGGATGATTTAAGGGGGAATCTCATAAAGGAAATAGAAGATAAGATCAAGGGATCTTGATAGGGATCTACAATAGGGAGACATGTGATTTCAAGAAGAAGAACCACTCTTCCTCTGAGACTAGAGTGAAAAAATTTGTGGGGCGCTGGGTGAGGTAGAGGGTTGATTTCTTGGTGACTTAAAGTGTAGGATTTGTGGCAGAAAGAGGAAGATTCCAACAGATGACCTCACCTTTCTCAGTAAAGCAGGAGGGGAGGTCCTCTGATGAGAAAAGCAAGAAGGGGGTGGCATAAAGTAGCTTAAGAAAAGCATGGATGATTTGGAACAGATATTGACGGGTTGTGAGATAGAGAAGTAGGATTACAGTATAATAGGGAGGCCTCATCTGAGATCACATTACCAAATTTTATAGTAAATTCAGTTAACAAAGTTATGTGACTTACTCCATCAATATTCAGTAGCCCAGGAGTTAAGAAAACTGAGGACTGAAGAGGTTAACATGATTTCCAATGTCTAACCTAATTTAAACACCTTCAGTGACTGCCCACTTCCAATAGGCCAAAATAAGAGCTCTTAAGCATGTCTTTTAGGGCCATACTAAATGTGATTCTAATCTACTTTTCTGACTTTACTGTATTCCCTGTTCACACATTGTGTTCTAGACAAACCTTGCAACTAACTTTGATTTCATCCTACTCCTCTATTCTCTCCCTGTCCTCGCTGGGGCTGAGTGTCATAGGGGAGAGGGTACTGAACTTTCCATGAGGAAGATCTGGAACTGAATCCTTCCTAGGATGCTTACTATGTGAACTTCAGCAAGTATCTTCACTTCTCTGAGTCTCAGTCTCTTTACCTCTAAAAGGAAGAGTTGAACTCCATGATTATTAAGATCTTTTACAACTCTAAATCTATGATGCTATTATGCAACTTTATGTATCTCCACAGGACATCTCTCTTCCACCCTAACCTCACCCAATTCTTCCTCAATTTTATCCATCAAAATCTTTGAGATCCTCCTTAGGGTCCATCTCTTCCATGAGTTCCATAATCTCACCACCACCACTGAACAAAAGCAATCTTTTCCTGCTTCAATATTCCTAGCAAAATTTTGCTTCATTTCTCTCACATTCTACTTTATCAGTAATCACTTAAGTGCTTACTATTTTCCAGGCACTGCTAAACATTTAGAGATACAAATAAAAACAAAAAAGAAAGAGGGTTTTTATTGATATAAAATGATTTCAAATTAAAGTTAGAACTCATGATGGAAATGTAAGAAAGCTCCTCGTGGAGCTTACATTCTAATGGAAGAAAACATCATACAAAGGGGAGCTGAAAAATGGATGGTAGCAAAGTCTAGAGAGTCAGAAGCAAAGCTGGGAAAGGAATCAAGGATGCTAGCCTGGGACTTTTCTCAAAATATTTCTGGAAAAAACTCACCAACTAGAGAAGGGGGCAGCAATGGCAGAGAGATATTCCAAGGGTAGAAGGCCAGAGAGGGCAGCTAAGGACCTAGTGGGAATATCCAAAATCAGAACCAGAGCCAGGAGAAGAATTTTACAGAAAAAACTAAGGTTCTGATAATTTAAATGATGTGCCCATTATTTGAGTTTCAACTACATTTCCATTTAATCTGCTTTTTAAAACTGTGTGGTTTATTTTATGTCATGATAGAAAAGTGCTGTTTTATACATGGTATAAAAGTGCTGAATTGGGTGAAAGTAGCTGTATACAGTATACACAATCGCTCAACTTTGTCCTGTCATGGCTATGCTGTTCATTAAACTCTGTATCTTATCCAAAGGTGCCATGCAACGAACAAGACTTGCCCCAAAAATCATATCTGGAACAATCACATCTGCAGATGCCTGGCTCAGCAAGATTTCATTTTCTCCTCCACTATTGGAGACAGTGGTAAGCAAAATGACTTTCTAAAACTTAGATGCACAGATTTTAGTTTTTTTTTATTAATATAAAGTGATTTCAAGTTAAAGTTAGAACTCAGATTTAGACAATGATCCTAGAAAAGTCCCAAGGACTCATGATGGAAAATGCTATCCGCTTCCAGAGAAAGAACTGATAAACTCAGTTTTTAAGATTTAAGCATGCTTTTTTTTTACTTTGTTTTTCTTGGTTTCTGTGTGTTTTCTTTTGCAATATGGCTAATATGGAAATATTTTGTATTACTTTGCATGCATATTCAATATCATATTGCTTGCCTTCTCAGGGAGAGATAGGAAGGAGAAAATTTAGAACTCAATTTTTTTTAAAATGAAGACTAATTCTGGACAAGTAATTGGGAAATATTTAATGAAATAGAACATCATTTTAAAAATCAAACTAAGGATAGAAAGGAAATTTTAAAATCACATTTGTTATTAATTATTTAAATGATGTTATGAAGATTGTAATTATCACCATTTTTAATGTTGCTGAGAAACATTTTTCAAATTTTTTTTTCACATAAAATGACACTTCTTTACATGGTGAACTAAAGTATTCCTCATCCCTTTCCCAGAACAAAGGAAGGTATCCTCACAATGTTTTTGTGTGGCCTTTCCCTAGATGCTTCAGATGGATTCCATGATATCTGTGGACCCAACAAAGAATTAGATGAAGAAACCTGTCAGTGTGTATGCAAAGGAGGACTTCAACCTTCAAGTTGCGGACCCCACAGAGAACTGGACAGAAACTCCTGCCAATGTGTGTGCAAAAACAAACTTCTACCCAGCTCATGTGGAGCTAACAGAGAATTTGATGAAAACACATGTCAGTGTGTATGCAAGAAAAGCTGTCCAAGGCATCTACCACTAAATCCTGGAAAGTGTACCTGTGAATGTACAGAATCTTCAAGTAGATGTCTATCAAAAGGAAAGAAGTTCCGGCAACAGAACTGCAGGTAAGAGCATCTGAATCTTTCCATCATTGATAGACTTTTTTGCAAATCATATGTAATTTCTCCTCTTGCTACAGGGATGACTTAAGCAGAAAATCATAGTCCAGATCCAGGCAGATATATATTAGCCATTGGTATCAGAAAAGTCTGAAAGAACATAGCTGGGATATGCATATAAGGGTGGAATTTCAGGGAAAGACTCCAATTCCTAGCACCAGAAAAAATAAGACAACACCCAAGTCTTAGAAGAGAGATGGAGAGAGATGTTTTATGGTTTATAGGAAGCTAAGTGTTTCGGAACAAAAGGCTATGGTATTTTTGGATACAGCCAGTGAGAGAATTTGTTTTACTTTATGATGAATATTTGTTTTAAAATGATTTTATTTTCTTTTTTTTTTTAAGTGTGGAGTAGGAAGTATAGGAAAAGAAAATAAGTTCTTGTTAATTAAATTTAAAAAGAACATGTATAGACTTTTGGCACTCAGAAAAGACAGACTTAGATAAATGGACATGGCTAAACCATGATAACAGAAACAGTCTCTTTCTATTCAGGGTTCTTAGAAAGTTATGAGTACAGAAAAGAACTCCCCATACTTATCTAGAAGAAGACTTGGACTAAGGCAGAAAGGGAGATAGCATATTGTGGGATATACCTGTCTGGCAAGAAGATTAAAAAACTTATTCTAGCCCAGGGGTTCTTAATTTTTTAGGCATCATGGACACCTTTATTGGGCTGATAAAGCCTAAGAACCCCATCTCAGAATAATATTTTTAAGTGCATAAAACAAAATGCAGAGTATTACATAGGGAACAAAATACATTGCAAAAAAACAATTTCCCCCATACAAGTAGACTCTCCAAAATCTATTTACAAATCCCTTAGGGATCTGTGGCTACCAAGTTAGGAACCCATTCCCTAATCTAACCAAGAAAGAAAACTCTCGACCTCCATTCCAAATGGAAATGAATTTGGGAATGAGGATAAATAATAACTGTGAGGGCTTGTCAGGTCCTTCAGCTAATGATTTGAATGCTCACTCCATGGAAGGACAGGATGGATGGTCATAGGATTTGATTAGGCTATTTTAGCACTGAATCTACTACATCATTGGGAACATACAGAGTCACTTTGGTCTGCAGGAGTGAGTACATGCAGTTTAAGATGGGGTTGCTGGAATTTCCAGACACAAGACTGAGGGTTGCATATTGCTGATAGGTCTTAGGGCAGTTAGGTGGCACAGCGGATAGATCACCAGCCTTAAGTCAAGAAGACCTGAGTTCAAATTCAGCCTCAGACACTTACTAACTGTGTAACCATGGCCAAGTCACTTAACCATATTATTGGCCTCAGTTCCTCATCTACAAAATGAACTGGAGAAGGAAATGGCAAACCACTCCAGTTTCTTTGCCAAGATAGTCCCAAATGGGGTCATGAAGAGTTAGATGGGACTGGAACAATTCAACAAGAAGAGATAGGGCCTTTGTAGTGAGTAGATTATGATAAGGTTGGGCAATCTGGAAGGACCCAAAACCCTCTGTTTAAGGCTCTGTTTAGGTAGGATCAATTAATTAGTTAATCCTCAAACATTTATTAAAGCCTACTATATGTCAGGTACTATGCTAGGGAGACACGGAGACACACACACACACACACATGCACACATGCACACGCACACACACACCCCACATGAAAGTCCCTCCCCTCATGTTACTTTTATTTTATCTGTGGAGACAACATATACAAATATAAGAATATAAAAGACAAAGAAGTAAAATGTGTCTGAGGGGAGGAGGAAGACACTAGAAGCTGGGGAAATCAGCAAAAGTTTCATTTAGAAGATGGAACATGAGCTTAAGCTTGAAAGAAACAAGCATGGGGGCAGATAGGTGGTGCAATGACTAAAGCACCAGCCCTGGGATCAGGAGGACTTGAGTTCAAATGTGACCTCAGACACTTTTCATTTACTAGCTATGTGACCTTGGGCAAATCACTTAACCCTAAGAAAGGAAGAAAGGAAGCAAGCAGGGAAGGAGGGAAGGAGGGAGAGAGGGAAGGAAGGAAGGAAGGAAGGAAGGAAGGAAGGAAGGAAGAGAAGGAAGGGAGGGAGGAAGGAAGAGAAAGAAAAGAAGGAAGAGAAGGAAGATGGTAAACTCATACCAAGGGGGCAGTGACTAAAGCTCTCCCTATATCACACAACCTTAGAAGCATCAAAAGCTGGAAAACCCCCAGATAATATATTTCCCAATTTAAAAAAAATACTTTCTTCCAACAACTCAGGAAAGTAAGTATTACAATTGTCAACCCTGTTTTACAAATGAAAAAACTGAGATCCACCAAAGCTGAGTGATTTGCCATGGTCTTCCAGATAACTGGTAGAAATGGGAAGTTGAATCCAGGCCTTCTGACTCTAAGGCTAGTGCTTTTTTCACTACACACCATTCACTCTCAGATCAGGGAACATGCCTGTAAAAAGGGATACAAATCAACATCATGAGAATAATTTTATTTACGAAGGGCTTTCAAGATACATTTCTTTGCTTATTTTTAGCATGGCTCAGTGTAATTTATTTTTTCTCTGACCATTGAACTCTTGCTATAGATGTACAACTTTTCTCATTAAGAGGTTAAAAATTAGTTTAAGTAACAGGACTGTGAAACTTAAATTGATGTTTTCCACTCTTACATCTATGGTAATGGCCTTATAGAATTGCTGTAGTTTTGTACTTTGTCTAACTCCCCCCGCCCCTTACTTTCAGTTCATCCTTTGAGAATTTCTTATATATATATATATTTACCATTCACTTGTATAAGATAGGTCATTTCCAGTGGGGAGGTTTTCAATTTCATTCCTCTTTTTTAGTATTTTGAATGGAGATTATATGAAATTGATATTTTCTTCCTGCTTATTACTCTGTGTAGTCAGTGGAAAGAAGTACTGTTTACCTTATAGAAAACCAAATAATTTATTGGAAAGATTAGGAATCAAAATTTATGAATTAGAAGCTAATAAAATACCTTCCAGCTGACCAAATCCATTGTTATCAGTTGAACACCCTGGAGTGTTGCTTCATAATCACAGTGACTAGGTTTGTAAGTAAAGGAATAATAAACCAGAAATACAGAGGAAGGTTGGGAGAGTTACTATGCTTAGGATATTTAGGTATTAAAACATCAAAACATAATGTCTCACAAAATCATGGTTCCAGAACAGGTAGCAACGTAAGTGGCCATGTAGTCTAAGAGCTCTTGTTAAGTTCTTGCTTGTTACACTTAATAATTTCATTCTCCTTGGATATAAGCTGCTCATACTGGGTGATTGAAACAGCAAAGTCTAGAGGAAAGTGGCCAAGAGAATTGGTGTTTACTCATGCCTATATTGACTGTCTTGAAACAGGTAATAATTAAAGTAGTGGCTTAAAGTAGTAGTAGCATTACCCTAGAAGAAGGTAGCTAGGTGACTCAGGGGATAGAGTGTTAGATCCGGAGTCAGAAAGACTTGAGTTCAAATCCTGTCTAGACAGTCCAGCTGTGGGACCTTGGGCAAGTCACTTAACCTCTGTTTGCCTTAATCCACTGGAGAAGAAAATGGCAAACCACTCCAGGATCCTTGCCAAGTAAACCCGATGCAGGGGCATAAAAAGTTGTAACTGAATGACAACCTTAGAAGTCTTCCTGAATTAATGTATTTGCAAAATTAACTCAATTTTTTAAGAGAGTAAGTTAAATGCTTAGAGGAGAATTCTGTAGAAGCCAGAGAATCTGATTGCTTATTACAGTTTTCATTTACACTGGACAAGATCCAACCATTAAAAAAAATTTCCTATGTAGAATTGGTCATTTTTTATTTTCTTCAACCAGAAAGTACTTTAGAATCCTGTTTGAACACTCTGTACAGCTGGCAAGCAAATTAAGCTTATGTCACATTAAAAACATCAAACAGGCTAGAACTTTAGTGTTGGTGGGTGAGCTACTCTATTTTCATTGTCTTTGCTACCAACTTCATGCACTGAATTCAGGTTGCACATGCTTGGGCTTCCAGTGAACCAGCATGCAGACCTGTGAGTGGCATATAAGACTTCCAGTCCTATAAGGTCATTACTGCCCCCAGAATGAACCTCTAGCATGACAGCATAAAATAAGCACATTGATTGCTCTAGGAAAGGAAACGGTAACAATACTTCAGTACAAGATATTATTCTGTAGTATAGAGAAACTGAAGGCTATCAGCAAGATGTTTAGTAAAATTATAGGAATAAATCATTACCATTTACATGAAAAAGCATCCTTTAAAAGGATTTAGACAGCAATCTGTAGAAACCCAAAACTTATCCTGATTTACTGCCAGTTATCAGAGAATGCCATTAATTGGCAAACCAGCTATTTGGCACAGTATGTCATATGGATTGTCAGAATAAATTTATATGAATGATAATAGCAGACATGCTTTTAAAAATCTCTCTCCCCAAAAAAACAATTGATGAGAAACATCTTTTAGGAATGCTTTTTAGTGTTAGTATGAGGTTTTCCCCATAAATCTCCTTCATGAAAAAAAAATACTGATTCTATTTTTGAGCCCATTACAAAAACCAATGTACTGCTTTGATTTCTTAAACAGAGTTAGTTGTTCTCATCAATATGGATGTTCCCTTTAGTGATTCAGATTGCAGCCCATCGATGCCTGATCATCCTGTATGACTTGACCATACATGCCATCTAATAAGTGGGCCACAGGAGGTCCACATATTATTACACTGATTTGCTCTCTTTTCTTTTACCTTCTCTAATCAAACTTCATTCTTACATTAACAACTGTCAGTCTCTTGGTAGATAGATTCCACATAAAAAAAATCTAGATTTATACTCATAAATAATTACATCCTTTATTTTTCAGTGAATTTCAAAGTTTCAAAATTTATACACCATTATTTCTATTTTTTATTAGTGCTTGAAGTAATAAATGCAACTAAATAGAGTTTACAAATTTCCCCTTGTTGGCTTAAAAATTATATTCCCCAGATGAGAATACAGTACATCCCATCAGACTCTCAGATTAATTGCCTTTATTTCTTTGGCATATTTAGTTTTCTATTTCACTTACTGGGTTTTTTTTTCAAATTAAACCATAAAACATCAGAGAATATTTAAAATAACCTTAAAAGTTAATATTTGTGCTGTATTGTAATCAATAGACATATTGCCTATAGATTTTTTTAGACTGAACTAGGAGAAAATTTTAAAATTAGATTTATTTACTTCAGTGTCATGGAGCAGTTCATTAAATTGAATTCATTGTTATAAGTCATGCTAATTACCTTTTATTATATGTGAGATAAACGTTTTTATGTGTATTTTTATGTGGTTACAAACTTGGAGGACAATATCTCAGGGCAACTATGAGAAACTTTTCTCATTTCACTGAAGTGCTTCTGAAAAGGGAAATTGGAAGGATTTTTGTAGATCAGTTTACTGCCATCATGGCAACCTTTTTTAATCTTCTCAACACTACTTAGTAATGAACTCACCTGATACTACATTTACTCAAATCAGTGGCAAAATTAGTTAGGATTTTCTAGGTCTACTGATATTTTTACATTCCCCAATTTGTTACTGCTTAAATAAAAATATGACTTACTACATATGCATATTTGAGAGGAAAATCTTGGAATGTTATAGCTTCAAAGTCCCTTAGAAACCACCTTGTCCAACCACATTATTTTACAGCAGAAAAAGCCAAGACTCAGAGAGATTAAATAACTTGCTCAGGATCACACAGATTCTTAGCAAGAGATGATTTTTAAGTGATTGAAAAGTCATGCTTGCCTTGAGGATTTCCTTTCTTTTAAAGATAGCAAATAGCAATGGATCCAGTATTTTTCAAAAATGCTGTTAATCAAAAACATCTGTTTGGACTTCACACACTTTAATAATATCAATCTTGTAATAAATCAAGTAAAAGAATGTGTACAAACCATTGTGCAAATGTTAAAATTCTATAGAAATATAATAAAGGTAAGGGGATCCTCAAGAGTCCTGTCTCTTCTGCAAGAAAGCATCCATGATACCTAGAGATGAGGCTTCTGTATAGCACTTTGGCCTTTCTTTTCTTAAATAAAGGCATTTTTCCCCATGTATTTCAACATCCTTCCTTGCGCTCACCTTCATATTGAAGTCATCAAGTATCAAAGTGTATCTTGATTTGGTCTGCAAGATTTTTGTGAACTTCCTTATAAAATATTGTCTCTTCTTCCCTTCAAGAGATGAGAATGTGTAATCTGAAATTGTCTTATGATAATTTTTTCCTTCGTGCTCATCTGGAGTGCTGTAAGACAGAATCACTGTGTCCCATGAAAATAATAATATCTAGGATTTACATACCACTTTAACCTTTGCAAAACTCTTTACATTATTATCTCATCTGACCGCAACACCAATCCTGTGAGGAAGGTGCTAGTAAAATCCATATATTACAAATGAAGAAACTGAGGCATAGACAAGTTAGTTAAAGCAACTCCATTCATGTTCACACAGTTAATAAATTTCTAAGGCATGATTCAAAATCCAGATCCTCCTAGTTCCTAATGCAGTGCTATATTCAGTTTACCACTTGAAAAAAAATTTTTCTTACTGCCTTTGGATACAGGATGAAGTCAGAATTCTAAAAAGGTCTTTGCCTTTCCAAGATGTGAAGAATCCTTCACTTGAGTTTCACTTTTCTTTTATCTTTTGGTTCTTTGTTGCTCCGTGCTTTCAATGGTATCCGACTCTTTGTGACCCCATTAGGGGTTTTCTTTTGGCAAAGATACTGGAGTAGTTTGTCATTTACTTCTTCAACTCATGTTATAAATGAGGAAATGGAGGCAAACAGGGTTAAGTCACTTGCTCAGGGTCACACAGTATGTGAGGCTGGATTTAAACTTCAGATGAGTCTTCCTAACTCCAGGCCCAGAACTCTATCCACTGTGCCACTTAACTGCCCAATCTTTTGGTTAGTTTATCACAAATATTTTAGTTCTTCCAGTAATATGTTACCTTATTGGTTATTGCACAAAGAGCTTACATTTAGAGTACCAATACCTAAATTAAAGTTTATAGACAGCCTAAAAAATTATGTGATTATTAGTTCATTGTAACTTTTTTGGGGGGAATGGCTGCTCCATGGCTATTCATTATGGAATGATAAAGAGAATTCATGAACCTGAAGGCAATTCTAAGTTTTCTTTTTTTAGGATGTGTTGGCAAGGCCAATTTTTTTTTTCATGTAGAGGACCACTTGGGTAATCAACCTGTGCATACTTCGTTAACTTGTCCCTGGTTAAGAGATTCAGTCCATCAACAGGATTACACTCATAGCCTTTCTTCATAGAACAACTTCTTGATGGAAACTGTGCTAAATACTAGGAATTTAAATATAAAAAAGGTAGTTTCTGCCCTCAAGGAGTTGATGAAAATGAAGAGAGAGGTGGGGGGAGGTACCCAGCAGGATGGAGTTGTTTGAATCACAGCCAGAGGGGACATAAAGAGAAGACTGGCCTGGGTGCCATTCTTAAATGGAGGTCCTGGGAGAAGCCATCCAATAATCAGAAGGGTCATAGGGTATTATTGAGGTGTGAATTCCAGGGATGGAGTGATATTCCAAGATAAGAGTACTTCAGGGAGTACATACTCCTGTGTCACAACCAATGAGAACACAGAGTTGCCTCTACACTGTGACAAGGCTTGGGACCAGAAGTTTTTGCAGGAAATCATTGAAAACCCTAAAATTTGAATTATTTACATTTTGCCTAAAAGGAATATAGATAGATAGATAGATAGATAGATAGAGAGAGAGAGAGAGATACATACATACATACATACACATATACATATGTATGTGTGTGTGGAAAAATATATATACATTATTTATTTTTGCTTATCTGTGTATTTTTAGTCTTTTGGTCTTAAAATATCATTGCAACCTATATCTAATCCAATTTTAGATAAACACATACATATATATATACACACACATACATATACATAGATATGTACATATGCATACATATAACTTCACTTTTACTAACTTCTTATATCTTTCTATATTACATTGTATTTTGATATTGGTCATTTTTCTGGGACTATGACATTTCATTATACTAATGTTTCTTAACTTATTCAGTCCTTCTCCAGTTGTAAGCTATGTAGGTTGGTTGCAGTTTTACATTATTAAAAATGAAGCCTCTAGCTAAGTATATTTTTAAACAGATAAGTTATTGTTTTTTTTTCTTTCAATCACAACTTTAGGATAAAGTCCAACTAATAGGACTGTAGGATCAAAAGTTTCTTTGATCAATTTTGTGTCTTTTATCATACATTGTCAGTTTATGCTCCAAAACATCTACATCAATCTGTGGTCCCCCACCAATAACAAGATAAAGGGCCTATTTCTCTACAATAACTTTTATAATTAAAAATTATCTCTGCTTATTTAATGTGTGTAAGCTTACATCTTAAGATTTTCTTGATTTAAATTTTCCTGAGGATCAGATAATTTTCAATTAATTAATTTTTAATAAGTTTATTTATTTTTAGTTTTCAGCATTCACTTCTATAAGTTTTCTATTTTCACTACCTCCCTCTTTTCCCCCCTCCCCAAGATGGTATGCAGTCTGATATAGGCTTTATATATACATTCCTGTTAAACATATTTTCACATTCATCATGTTGTATAGATGAATTTGAAGGAATGGGAGGAACCATCAGAAAGAAAAAAGGAAAATGGTCTGCTTCACTCTGTATTCAGACTCCTTAATTCTTTGGATGTGGATGGCATTTTCTATCTTGAGTCTTTTGTAATTGTTTTAGGTCCTTGCATTGCTCAGAAAAGCTAAGTCTGTCACAGTCAGTCATCGCATACTATGGGTGTTACTATGTACAAAGTTCTCCTGTTTCTGCTCACTTCACTCAGCATCAGTTCACATAAGTCTTTCCAAGTTTTTCTGAAGTCCACCTGTTCATCATTGCTTATAGCATAATACTATTCCATTACATTCATTTACTACAACTTGTTCAGGCATTCCCCAAGTGATGGGCATCCCCTCAATTTCTAGTTCTTGGCCACCTCAGAAAGAGCTAGTATAAATATTTTTGTACATGTGGGTCCTTTTCTCATTTTTGTGATCCCTTTGGAATATAGCCCTAGAAGTGGTATAGTTGAGTAAAAGAGTATGCACATTTTTATAGTCTTTGGGGCACAGTTCAAATTGCTCTCCAGAATGGTTGAATCAGTTCACACATACACCAATAATGAATTAGTGTTCCAATTTTCCCACATCTCCGACATTTATCATTTTCTGTTTTGTCATGTTAGCCAATCTGATAGAAGTCATGTGGTACCTCAGAGTTGTTTTGATTTGCATTTCTCTAATCAGTAGTTATTTAGAGCATTTTTTCACATGAGCATAGATAGCTTTAATTTATTCCTCTGAAAACTACCTGTTCGTGTCCTTTGACCATTTATCAGTTAGGAAGTGACTCATTCTTCTAAATTTGACTCAATTTTCTATATATTTTAGAAAAGAGGCCTTTATTAGAGATATTGGTTTCAAAAATTCTTTCCCAGTTTTCTGCTTCCCTCCCAGTCTTTCATTGGTTTTGTTTGTGCAAAAAATTTTTCAGTTTAATTAATCAAAATTATCCATTTCACATTTCATAATGTTGTCTATCTCTTGTTTGGTTATGAATTCCTCCATTCTCCATAAATCTGACAGATGAACTATTCCTTGCTGCCCTAATTTGCTTATAGTATCAACATTTATATCTTGGTATGTGGTGTCAGACATTGGTCTATGCCAAGTTTCTGCCATACTGTTTTCCAGTTTTCTCAGCATTTTTGTCAGATACTGAGTTCTTATCCCAGAAGCTGTGGTCTTTGGGTTTATCAAATGGTAGATTACTGTAGTCATGTACCCTTCTATTTTGTAGCCAGTACCAAGTACTTTTGATGATTGCTGCTTTAGGATTCGAGAATTTGAATAGCTTCTCATGTGGTTTTTGAAAATTTGTATTTCTTCCTTCAAAATTTATCTGTTCATGTTGTTTTACTATGTCCACTTAAAAATCAAATATCCCTATAGATCTATATCAGTTCTCGTAAGTTCTGAATGTCAGATCTCTATCTGTTATAGTGAGAGGGCTAGACTAGTAGTAGTCATTTCATTTGTACAGAAAATTCTCTAGTGAGAATAATTTTTACCATTATGGTTGGTTGGTACTTTCTTGGAACTTAGAAGTTACCTTGAGAGATTAAGCAGGTTGGCCTTTGTCACACAGACTGTCTCAGAAGCAGTACTTGAACTAGATTTTATAGACTTGACCTCTATGCACTGTGCCATACTGTCTTTTTACATCTTTTGTCTTCATTGCTGTTTGACATATTTATTACTTTCCCCGAATTTGATATTTTTGTTTTAATTTTTAAGACTTTGTCATGCAAAATTTTACTTGGAGCAGGAATAGCAGAAGTGGACCTATGATTTCATTAGTAGAGAGAGTTCCTAGAGGGGAACTTCATTTACCAATACAGATCAGCACATTCTCCATAGTTTATTGTCATAGATGCCTGGTGTAAAATCAATGCTACGTGCAGCTGCTGTGGGGGTATAAAACCAATAACACGAGCACAAAGGAGGGCGGCTGCTAGCACAGGTTCTTTGAACTGCTTTTCTAAAGGAAAGCAACTCAAAGGAGTCAACAATCTTACTTTAATCAAACATATATGTCATTTGCTGAGTTTAGGTGAAAAACTCAGCACCCTGAACTTAAGAGAAAATACAAACAGAATTACAAGCAGAAATAATAGCATAAAGACCAACAGATAGGGCTTCTAACTGTCTGGCCAAATAATACATATTTCACAGGTCAACAGACAGATCCAACTGTCTGTCCATTATATACATATATAGTTACCAGAGAGAGATGTACCAACATCCAAGTTTTCAAAGCCAGGAAACTCAGTGACTGCCCAGAGTCTCATCTGGCTACATCATTGGAACGCTCTTCCCATGAGTAAACTTCAAAGCAAAATGCTGACTTCAGAGTATATATACAGGGCATCACAACCTTTGTAACCCAGTGCCTAATTACGAAGGCGTGGGCCTTCCTGAAAAACAAGCCTTCTGTAATCAACTTTCTTGTTGGGCTCCATGTGAGGCCTATTAATGGGGGGAAGAAGGGGGAGATCTTCAACTCCCATTAACATTACACTTAGGGACACTAAAAGATAAGTGTGACTTATATAGAGTCAAACAACAAGTATATGGAAAAGGTGACATTTGAAGCCACATCTTCCTAACTTCAGGTACATTTGTTGATCAACTATTACACTTTGTAAATTTTGTTTCACTTTGTAAGATTTTAACTTGGTAAAAGCAAGTGTAGTAACTTCTTTCGTTTGTTTGTTTTTTTCTTATCACAACAAATAAGATAAACATATTATTTCTTTTTTTGTTTGTTTGTTTTTTGGAGGGCAATTAGGGTTATTAAGTGACTTGCTCAAGGTTACACAGCTAGTTTTTGTGTTAAGTGTCTGAGGCTGGATTTGAACTCATGTCCTCCTGACTCCAGGGCTGGTGCTCTACTCACTGTGCCACCTAGCCACCCCAACATATTATTTCTTTTATTAGCATTGAGCTATGTTAGAGTTACTCATAATTGTCCTAATTATTATGTTTTCATTGGCATTGTTCTCTCATTTTTATGTTGGTAGTTGGGGTTTTTTCTCTGAAAAAGTAGGTTTGATTCTTGGTTAACAATTGATTTTTTTTAAAACTCAGTTTTCTATTTCATTCCATTTTGGAAAAATTTTCTATAAGTCTCTCCTTAAATCATATTTCTTTCTTTTTTTATTCATATATTGATTAATTCCTTTTCTATGTTTTGTTTTAAAGTAGAAACTCAGGGGTTTTTTTTGTCCTGTGGTTTTTATTGTAACCCAAATAATCTGTTTCTTATGCATTTCTTTTGCATTTCCCCTTGATTTCTCCTTTATTTCTATAATTCTTTCGTATTCGTATTTCATTAGATTTATCATAGTCTGATAAAATAGAATTAAAAGATTGGAATATCATTGTGACACTCTGATAGGCCTATTATTCTGTCAATGTAAATACTTCCTCTACTGGTATAAATTGAAATCTAGCTATTTTCTTTACCATAAGTAATGATTTTTTCCCATTCATTCAGCAAACCACAGAAAATCTACTTAGTACACTGAAAGCCATCTTCTAAGTTTAAAAAAAAATAAATGTTACGAATACCCGTAAAATACTTTAGATGACAGATTTCCTATTAATATATGTATGACCATCTCATTTGCTCCTCCAGTCATACATATCCTTCCTATTATCTTTTATGAAAATTTCCCCTCGTAATAGCTTTCACATGACTACAGAGGTAAGCCCTCTCCTCATCTCAACTACATATTACAGTATCCTCCTAGTTGGTCCCCCTGCATTTTGTGTCTCCCTTTTCCAATTCATCCTCCACTCACACAGCTGCCAAACAAATTTCCAAAAATGTAGATCTATCGACTGTCACTCTGCTACTCATCAATTCCAGTGACTTTCTATTGCCTCTAGAATAATAAAAAAAAAACTAGTAGTTCTTCTGTGTAGCCTCCAAAAGCCTTTATAAAATGGTCCTAAACTACCTTTCCAGTTTTATTACATGGAAGGTCCCTTCTCTTAATCTGTGATTTAGCATAATTGGTCTTGTTGCTGTTTCTCTCATGTGATAGTCCATCTTGCCTGCCTTTGCACTGCCTTATCCCTGTATTTAGAATGTACTCTCTCCTCACCTTCAGGTCTTAGAATACATTGATTCCTTCAAGACTCAACTCAAACATGTGTCATTTCATCTGCTACATGAAATCATTTTGGATATCCTGAGCTCTAGTATTTTCTCTCCAAATTTTATTTGGTAGATATTCTGTATGTACATATGTGTGTCTCCTAATGAGCTCCTTTAGAGATGAGAATTTTTTTTTCATTTTTTCTTTGTTTCCCCAGAGCCTCACCCAATGCTTAGAATCAAGTAGGAGCATGACAAGTACTTATTGAATTATTTGTGCATAGGAATATATAGTAAATGGAAATGAGGTGTAAATTACTTAAACTCCACATAAGTCAAACCATTGTCCTTTGAGTCACCCTTAATTCTTTTTTTTTTTGGAGGGGCAGTTGGGGTTAAGTGATTTGCCCAAAGCCACATGGCTAGTAAGTGTGTCAAGTGTCTGAGGCCAGATTTGAACACGGGTCCTTCTGACTCCAGGGCCAATGTTCTATTCACTGTGCCACCTAGCTGCCCCTCCCTTAATTCTTTTACTTCAGTGGTTGTGGTTACCAGGTCTATGATTTATTACCATATAGCATAACAGAGAGAATATAGGTGTTGAACAGATGGGCTTTTGTGTCAGGAAGCAACTTGAGATCATTATGAGTACTATCAAATTTCCCAAATGTGATACAGCCTGCTCTCTTCTTCCTATTCAACTCTGAGACCATCAGATTTTTATCATATAGTGTTTGCCCAATATATATTGGCTTATTAAATGAATGGCTGCCCATTAGTCATAATTTCCCACTATTACTACATATATTTTTAAAGACATTACTTAAGGTTACAAGCTTATACTTTTCCCATTTCACAACACAAACATATTTGTTATTAAAATAACATGTTCTTTTGAACGTAACCTTTTAAGCATAATGTAATGTCCTTGTTAATCTCTCTTAACATTAGTATTTGGATTTTTATCCATTATCAAGTCAATTTGACTTTTTGTGAGTGTGTGATGTGAGGATAATAGCATTTAGAGGAATATTTAAATTCTGGTCTTTGTTAAATTCTCTAAATTCATCCTACTTTTTGTAAACAGGGATTCTGTTTTTCTATCCATTCCACAAACTTTTTTCTTCTAACTGAAGGGAAGGCTGCTACTTTATTATATGAGACAAAAACAGTGGAATCCTTATTCTTCTTCCTGAATCCTGTTCCTCCTTGTTTTATATGTTTCCCATGACAACCAGGCAGTAAGGGGAATGGGGGAGGGGGTTGGGAGACATCCTGCAGCTATCTGCTAACTAGAGTAGAGGAGTGAGGTTGTGGCTGCTCACTAAGTCATAGAATGACTGTTTGAACATTCATTACAGTCCCCAAATTCCTGCAAATTCTGCCATGATTCTGTGATCACAGTAAATCAGCAACCCTAAAGTATTTCTTTTCATAAATTCTGCTACACGCTACTTTCATTACAAAATACAGAGTTGCACTTCAAAAAAATTAGATTTTCATAATGTACCTACCATGTGGGTTTTCCTTAACATCCTTCTAGTTCAGCAGTTCTCAACTTGTGGGTCATGACTGCTTTGGGGGTTGAACGACCCTTTCACAGGGGTTGCATCAGAAAACACATATTTCTGATGGTCTTAGGAACTAAGACACCTCTATCTGTCTCCAGGTGGGTCCACCTACATGCAGATACACCCATCCACATATGAGTAATAAAGGGTCGCAGCATTAGGAAGGTTGAGCACCACTGGTCTAGCTGTTGTCATCTTCTAAGACACTGTGCAGAGTTTTCCCCTTACCTTTTAAATTTGATAACATTAATTTGTGATTTGTATATGATTTTTGACAGGAATACTATGAGTAAATATGCTATATTATTTTCCACTGTTCTTAACCAAGGTATATTTTTCTTCTGCTTTTTTCCTCTAGTTGTTACAGACTACCTTGTCTGGGTAAAGTGAAGCGTTGTGAGCCAAGATTTTCATTCAGTGAAGAAGTATGTCGTTGTGTCCCTTCACATTGGAAAAGACCACATATGAACTAAGTAAACAGCATCATTTGCCAGTTGAGCATACCATTTTCTATGATGAAAATCAGACTATATTGCTATCATTTGGAACTCTTGAGAAATAGAGACCTTGTTGGGGCCATGATAAAGACACAACTGATTTTTCCTGAACAATGTGGATGGGACTCACCTGCATAAAGAACTCATATAAGGACCCATTTTCTGCCAATGACCAAACAGCCTAGTTTTTTTCTTCTTTGTGATTTTTAAAAAGATAATGACTATATAATTTATTTCCACTAAAAATATTGTGCAGCATTCCTGTTTATAGCAATAACAATTGTTAAAGCTCACTGTGATCAATATTTTTATATCATGCAAAGTATGTTTAAAATAAAGTGAAAATGTATTATAAACTCGTAATAATGCTTACTCAGTCCATTATCATTTTACGTGTTCTGTATACACTGACACTGGACAAAACTATCAGGTTTTTTCAGGTTTTTCTTTTTAGAAAAAAAATACCATGTGACAATTTATACAAACGTGTATGTATATGAGAAGCCTCAGTGAAGAAGCAATAGCCTATAGACATGTAGATATTTTGGTAGTTGACATAACTCCTCAGTTAAAAGAAGAATCATAAAAGATTCAAGCAATATTACGGAACCACAAGAAATATTTATTTCAGCTACACCACAGAAATATTTTTGTTTTTCCTTTTAAATCATAGAAAAAAAATCACAAAACCTTAGAGCTAGAAGAGTTCTCAGAAGGCATCTAGTCCAATCCATAATTGAGCAAGAATTCCATTTTCCTTGTAAAGAGTTATTCAGCCTTTGCTTGAGGGTCTCCATGTTGAAGAAATCAATGACTTCCTGAGAAACCATTTCCTCTTTTGGACTGCTATCATTGTTAGAAAATTTCTGCCCTTTACGTTACCCTAACGTGAAGATCATTTAGGTAAGGTGACCTGATTTTATCAGCTACAGCTAAGTGCTCTCTTGTAGTATCTCCTTGAATATACTAAATATCAGCTCTCTGGTAGCCTTTTTTGTTCTGTCCTTTCCAATTCAAAGATCATAGAGCTGAGAAGCTTTGCCTTATTCCTGACTTTGGTGTTCATTGCCCCATTCATCCCAATCAGTGGTCTATTCCTTATTTGATTCTACACTCTCCCTAAATATAGCTTTTTAAAAGCGTTTTTTTTTAATCATGAATTTTCATGGCTAGTATCAACTCTTGTTCCGAGTGAGCATTTCTGACGTCATTCTTAGAAAATTGCTACATTTGTATTCTGTTTCCTTCTCTTGTTTTTCATTTTCTGGAAATGGCTTTTTAAAATCTAAGTTGGTTGTCAAGTTCTCTGTGTCCTCAGTGCCCTTTCGAGAAAACCACTTCTTTATTATTATAATTTCTTTTTATTTTCATAATTTCCAGAATTTTAACAAATATTCTCCTATCTTTCCATTCTCTGAACCCTTTGAATTGCCAAAGCAGGGATTCTTGTCAAGCCATGGCCAACTTTTCTTTCTCTATCAAAATTATTTCCTCAAAGTTCCCACCATTTTAGTAATAATTAGTTGTCCATTGATGAGAATCAGATCCAGAAATTTTTTTTAACTTTCTGAGGATGAAGTGATGATTAAAGCAAGTCTGAAAAATGTTTGCAGCTCTGTATTTGTCCAAAAGAAAGTTCAGCAGATGTCCATTTACATCCTTCATAACTATATCATGCTTCTGTGCCAGGTTTGTGATACAATTCCTAAACTTGTAATTTCCTCTTTCCATCCTGGTTTTCTCAAATGCACTCCAGTGTCAATATTCTTCCTGTTTCTGACTTTGTTGATATGCACTTAAATGCTTTTTATTGTGTTTATCCCCTTTTCTTCCTAGATCTTTTTATATGATCCATATATTTTAGTATGCATAAATAATCACTAATTTCTCTTTGTTTCTTTGGTTTTACCCTCCTCCTTTTTATGTCTTTAAAATAAAATATATCCTTCCAAGACATATTCAAATCATTTTCTCATTCCATCAAGCTCCAGTAATACCAATAGATTAAATTTTCTCCCTTACTTTAACATGTCTCATATCTTGCTTATCCGTAACACTTTGTGTTATAGACAACTGAGGTCACAGACTTTCTGACTGACTTCTTTCTTGGATCTTGTGTCCTATTCATTGTTAGGTGTCTCAGCCCCTATTCTTCCTATGTCTTACCTGTTCTCTAGTATTTAGTTCTATGTATGTGTATGCAGTTCTCTCTCTTCCCCTTCATTTTCACCTTGAAACACTTTAAATTAGATTTATAGAACTCCAGGCAAATATACTCATACTACTCCATCACTAGTCAAGAGGCTCTCATTTTGATCATTTAAACCATGGCTCAGATATCCAAATGTCATTCTCAGGCAATATTTTTAGCCATCTCTTTACTCCCCATCTCTGGCTTTCTCTTCTGTATCTTGGTGTTAACAGACACTGCTCACAAAAACAACTGCAGGCCTAATATCTTCCAGCTCTTATCAAAGATTCATTGAGGGAAACTTTCTAGCTTCCTTCCAAAAGCATCATTTATGTCTACCTGACTCCATGAATATAACAATCATTAAGTCTGACATGTCTCAGGAGATACTGTCAGATCTTATATATGTACCCTGGAAAGACAGAAGACTCCTCTTTCGCTGCTACAGAGTCAGCAATAACTGCCTCAGATGCCTTACCATCTGGATAATCTCTCACCTCATACTGCTTGTGAGTCCACACTATCATTTCTTGGAGAATCTACAGCTAACTTCTACAGAGTGGTTTCTGGCTCCTTCCTTTTCAAACAGAGCCATATCATCATTTATTAGCAAAAGTTCCATGACCCTTCTCTTTTTCCTCTGCATGGCATTCTTCTACCTTCCAACCTTCTGACACAGGTAAGGATTCCCTTCCATCTCCTCAAAAAGCTCGTAAATACTTTTTCCACAATGAAGACATATGCTTTCTTTGCTTTTTTTGTTCCTTTTTGAAGAACATTTCGTTATCTTGGATAACCTAAAGAGTAGTGAGAAAACATTCAATACCCTTTACATAATTTTCTAGGGGGGAGTCTAATCTGCACTCAGAACAGATAATAGCCACCTGTTACTGACAGACTATAAGCATCTGCAGGTTAGCATAATGTGTTTGATGCTTTTCTTTGGGAGCAAATGTTTCCACTTATTAAAATTTCACCAAATAAAACACTTCCTAAAAAAACACTTTTGTCTTGCAAATCAAAGATGAGGAGAATGCAATAGTGGAATGAACATAGAATTTGACACCAAGGTGACCTAGGTTTGATCCCTAGCTCATATAATTGTAGTTTAGAGATTTAGAACTGAAAGGTGTCTCAGGCATTATCTGATCCAACTCCCTTCATTTTAAAGATGAGACAATGAAGCCAGAGAGGTTAAATGAATGGTTCAAAGTAATTGCTATTTAAGTAGTGCCCTCAGAATTCGAACCCAGATCCTCTGAATCCAGATTCAGTCCTCCTTCCATTGTACCATGCTGCCTTGTAGAAAGCATGTGATTGGGAACAACTAATTTCTGTGCCCTGCAGTTCACTCATGTTTAAAATGAGGGTAATAACACTGGTACATCAGAGTCTTGTGAGGAAAAGTACTTTATAATTATTTTTTAAAGGAACTAGTAAATGTCCCCTTTGTCTAAAGATCAGCCTAACTATACAAAGTGGATTTCAATAATATAAACCATTAAAATTCAGAAGAAAAGTACAAAAATGTTGATGTATCATGTGTACTTCAGTACTCTAATGATTCAAAGTAAGTCTAAAAAAATTTAGTTGGCAAAACTGTTCTCCAAAAAAATACTTTGAAAGGTGGTGTTAGTGATTTTAGGCCCTCTTAACATCAAACATTAATTGAATATAAATTATATCCTGTGCTGTGATGAATTATAGAAAGCTGTGTAATTCATGAAGAAGCTTCAAGTATTTTGTGCTTTGAGGAACAAAGTCATAACCCTTTCTTAAGCAAATTTATTGCATTAATCATATACTACTCCCTTATTTTTAACACCTAAAGATTCTGAGGCATTTGAGTAGAAAAATGTGCCTACCTTATATTCATTGATAGACGTGTCAAGGTAATCTAAAAAGTCTTGAGCACTGGCAAAGAGAAGCAAATCTGAAAGCGACTAAAACTTCCTAAAAATTCCCCTAGGGGGACAACTTTAAAAATCATCATCACAGATTAGTGTGGGAGAGCAAATAAGACAAAGATGAATGATCTCTCTGTAACTGATCAAGAGAAGAGAAATCCCTGGCCTATAACATGATCAATTCAGCTCAGAGTAAATCAAATCTCATCAAAGTCAGTCTCATCAAATTTAGGCTGAGAGCAAAAACAACTCAGAATGATCCAATCAGTCACTGTCAATACCGTCAACTAACTGCCTTTTGCCTTAAGATTGTTCAATTACATTCATTTTCAAATTAAACTAAAGTAATATTCAAATATCATGTGATCCTCTGAGGATTTGCAAAGAATCCTAGAACCAGATATTAATGACTCCAGTTATATGTTATCAGTTTAAAGAAAATTTTTAAAGGGTTGCTGACAAATTAGCTTCCTTGGATCTGCTGTTACCCCTCCCCCCAAAAGAAGAAAAAACAAAAACTGTAGCCTGAGTTCTGTCAGAAAAGGTAATAAAAATTTGACCCTTGAGTTGTAATTATTAGGATCAAAAACTAGAAGAATTATGGGCAAAGACATTGACAGATGCTATGGGCACCATTAAAAAAAATTCCCACTCACTTTACAAAAGTTAAACTCAGAAGACCAGGGAATTACACCTAAACAAATGCTTATGTTGTTAGCACATGAAATTCAAAGAGAGCAAGTAAACATAGTGAAAATATTCATGTTAAGTCCTTGAGGGCAGGAAACATTCTTATCTTTAAGTCCCACTTGCTTAGCACAGTTCCAGAGAGAAAAAGTGATTTATGGTGTTTGTTAACTTGATCTTACCCCTGCAGAAGAATATCCACTTCAACCTAAACTTTAGAAACAAATGGAAAGCAGGTTGGATTTGGAGTCAGAAGACAAGGGACCAAATCCTGGTTCTGCTATTCAATATTTTGGTGATGTTCAACAAATCAATTTCTCTCTCTTTGCTTCAGTTTATTTGTCTTTAAAATGAGCTTATCACTAATGTAACTTCTAGTTCTGAAGTTTATGAAGAACCTGATTAATAGACAAAACATAAAAATTATAAGTGAAAGTCCAGGGCTTGTAACCAAATCATGTGAAGTTGTTTTAAACAGATCAAAGAAAATGTATTCATTTAAAGGTTCATGCCAGTGGCATAGCAAAACCCTTTGATGTTAACTGTCACCCTCATCATATCACCCTTTCCTACTTGTTTGCTATATTAGCTTTTTCACTTTATCATACTTTAACTCTATGTTAAAGGTATATGTTCTAAGAGATGGATCATGATCTCATGGTTATACTCAGATTCTCTCAGGTTCTGGGTATAACTCTGTTGTAGAGAAATCTAACGCCTCTATTTACCATTCTATCTTTTGGAGGGCCCACCATTTCATTTTCTCTATGTTGCCAGCCAGTTACAACATAACAAACTGTACAATACAGTATAAATAAGACAGCACCAAACATTCCATTTATATAAACCAACTAATCACAATAATGACACTTTTGGATTTCAAAAATAACCATTTACTTAGGTAGGAACAAGGCAAGAGAAATAATAATAATAATACCATTGCATATGTTCACATATTTAAACAAGAGCATAAATCATAAAGCACTTAATCATCCACAAATAGAGGCCATATTCTTCCACCAATGCATTTAGTGCCTGTGAGAACAAACCTAGAAGAAAAGTACAGAAGAATGAAAAACCGAGGAGCTGGGGGTGATTCAGAAATCTCAGTCACAGACTTCTATGTCATTGTCCACTAAGGAACAACTGCACCAAAAGAAATTGCTTCTTTGCTTACTAATTGTTGGTCTCCAACTTCCTTCAGCTGAGCAATTCTGCTTCTCTTCTATATTTTATAGCAATTATAAGCTCTTTCAAGTCACCAGACATCTTTAAAAAGGGTCATGTGAATAACCCTTATGTGAATAATGGTATACATAGCATGTGAAGAGAAGTTCCTGCAGATCTCATCCAGCTAACTATCCCTGGGTTATTCAAACAAGACCAGATAGTTATTCACTCACCTAGATAATACATTGGCCAATCAGTACAAAGCAAGACAAACTTAAGTCAGCCTGTCTGAACATGAGGCAACTGCAAAGCCTATCTTCACCTCAGCCTTTCCTTCTCAAAACAAAAATAACTTATATCCTTTGGCAATATTATGTGGGAGTAGAGCACAATCACTGATACTGGCTGAGTTAATCAATTGTCTCTCCCAATAATTAAGAGTCTCTTGTCTCAAGCCTTCTGACAGGGTGACTGCTTTTAGCTACAGTCACCACCAGCAGCAGTAGCCCAGCTGTTGTCCCCATCTGTTTCTTCAATCTCAACCACTGGTTCTTCTTATCTTCAGCCTCCAATTTCAAGTTCTTATCTTTTAGTGGCTTAGATAAGCGCCTCCTGGTACTCAGTAAATCATCTTTCACATAAAATGTACCTAATATCAAAATTTCCCCCTTTTTAATTGGTAGCTCTTTTGCAATGATACCTCAGTCTTCAAATAATTGTATCAATTCTTATTGTAGTTTAATCCTTTGTAGCTGTAAAACAATTATGTACAAATAAGCTGCCCTGCAGCTCTAAGGTCTTCAACACAGTCCTCCAATTCATTTTGTATCTTTGAACTATATTTCTTTGTACTTATATTTTAATAAACAAAAGTTCTCTTTCCCCACTGAACCATTAACATATCCATGTATAAACAAGTCATCATCCTATATCATTTACAAGGCAATTCACATCTTTATACATACACTATTGTTTATTTTTGGTTCAAAGCAATTCAATACAATGAAAGCATAAGTTAGATCAACCATAAAAGAGAAAGATTGTGTACTATTAATATGATGAAAGGGAGAATGATTATGCCAAAATAGGTGATTGAAATGTTAGCCTTTCTCCAAAATTGCAAAATAATAGATCGGAGTAAGAACTTGAATTATCAATTCAAAAATTTCACAGTAGTGTATAAAGTACTTCGCTGGTTTCCTTTCTGACATAAATCTTACCTGACCTTTGTTAATAGGAGGTATCAGAAATTTATGACAAAAAGATGAAAATTTCCCTTCAAATGTTAAGTATTTATGTACTTTATATTAGACATGTACAGCTTATATTGCATATACACACATACATATATATGTATACACACAATATTACACAGACAATATATTGACAGACAAAAATGGTGTGACAAAAATTTCCAGGGTTGTAAAGAGCAAGTCATTATCAACTTAATTACCAAAGAAGGCACTAGGAAGCAACATTTATACTAACATTTTTGATTACCACAAAGTCAGTTCCAAACTTAAAGTCTATTCACTTAATACAAATATGTAAAACAGATCCAAGCATGCTCAGAAGTTGGAGTGTTGGATGTTCACTCAGAAAACGGCTCTCTATTTAAAACATGCCACCAACATCATAATATGCAAAAAACTATATAAAAGATAGCATCTTCTAGAGAGATAGCTTATTAAGTCATTTATAGTTTCATTCAGCCTTAAATCCACTGTCATCACTTGATAGAACTATAACATTTGAGTCACAGAGAACCAGAATATCATTTTAATCACTTGATATATATGAATGATATCATGAATAATATCAATTTGCATGACATGGCACCTTTGAAAAGTACATTAATAGATTCTTAATCTTGTGAAAATTTTCTTCAATGATGTTAAAATGTCCTTTGGATTTAATAAGTATAACATTTTTAATCCTTCCTTTTTTTCATCTCTTAATCCCAAATAATTTTTTTCAATACCTTCCTCTCTTCCCACTTTCACACTGATATCACAAAACAGCCAAGTATATATTTATCTGACTTACAACATATTATCAGTTTTGATACCTAATTTTTATTCTTCATTCTACATAAGAAATGGCATGGGCACTACATTTATTCTCATGTAATCAATTTATATTCATTATTCCTAGAAAGTGGAATAACTAGGATCCTATGAAATTTTGTCTTCTGTTATCTTTAGAAACCTGATGAAAATAACTGCCAACATATGTTATTCATCTCTACTAGGACATCTATCCTTCTGTTTAGCTTCCATTTAGCTACTTATGCATTTCATCTTCATTTTTAGTTAAAAAAGGCAGGGATTTGGACTAAAATATTACATTAAAAATATAAAATTTATATAACTCCAGTGATCTCTCTCTGATAATAATCAAGAACCTGTATCCTCTCTCAAAGCCAAAAGACCAGGAGTTCTCCTTTCATAAGCTCTTGCAAACTCTCTTCTTGATGCACACAATAGAGCTTGTAAGTAATCAGTCTCAGACAATGAGGACAAAGTAATGAAATAACCCTGGTCTTGAGCCCAGGGTTAAATCCATATTTGTAGACAATTTTAAAATTATGATTCTTAATACACTGAAGAAGCATTAGGGGACCTCTGTGACCAAGGAATTTAATCACCTAGTAGGAAATCTGATTAATTTGCCTCTGTATTTAGGTCTGCTGGTCCTTGGTCAGCAGATAATCTCTCTTGGAACTATACTCATAATCATAGGTTTAGAAGCAGAAAGAGCCTTACAAATTATTAAGTCCAAACCCCTCATTTTAAAGACAAAGAAACCCACAGAGATGAAGACATTCGAGATTATGATATTAAGGGTGATACAACTAGTAAATATCTTGAGGTGAAACTTGAACCGAGTTCTTCTTGACTTTAAAACCAGCAATCACACCACATTGTCTCTCTCAAAGTTTTTCAAAAGAATTAGAACCTCCACAATAGGATGAGGACTCAGAGAAGTTTTGTAGAGATGGCTTCCATCAATGGCCATCTTGATGAGATAGATCACAGCTCCTCCAGAAACTGACAAAGGAAAAGGAGATACCTTTATCTTAACTCTATAAGGAATCTCCTTTCACTGCTTTCTTTAAGATCATGTAAGTTTGATTTATTCTTTCAAGGTGCCTTTATCAAAGTTCTTCTCCAATTCCATAGTGCAAATAGAGATGACCCTACATTCTTGAATGCTATCCATGCCAATGGTGTGCACTGATCACCATTTTGGGAGTGTGAAAGTGAGGAGTAACAAGTCTTACTATTCAAGCTGGGGAGGGGGGGAATTTGAATAGATATCTGTCAAAAATTTATGTGCCATTTCAGAACTAGATCAACTAAATTTTAAAAGTTAATCACAAGAGGGGCAGCTAGGTGGCACAGTGGGGCAGCTAGGTGGCACAGTGAATAGAGCACTGGCCCTGGAGTCAAGAGGACTTGAGTTCAAATCCGGCCTCAGACACTTAACAGAAAAAAAAACAACCTAGCCGTGTGACCTTGGGCAAGTCACTTAACCCCAACTGCCCTAACCCCCCTTCCAAAAAGCAAAAAAAAAAATTAATCACAAGAAATTTAGCTATCTTGCACTGAATTCTTGGGCAGAGAGTATCAGGGAACTGTAGAAGTTTGTTTAGCTTGTTATTGATGTCTGAAGTGTTTCCAATCTGTATTGGATAAACAACAATGAAATAAAAGTTATTTTTAAAAAGTAATGAAATATACTTCAAGGCAGTGAATGGTACATGAAGTGGACTCCCTAAAACTATTCTACTTGCATTAAGATTTGTAGATATAGGTCAAATTAAACATTTATGAATGTCATCATACCTTATATAGTGGAAGAGAGGAAGCATTCGAAAAGGGATATTGCATTTAGAAGACAAAACTCTACAGCTATATTTTTTGCTTTTTTGGGGGGGTGAAGGTAGGGCAATTGGGGTTAAATGACTTGGCCAAGGTCACATGGCTAGTTTTTTTGTGTTAAGTGTCTAAGGGCAGATTTGAATTCAGATCCTCCTGATTCCAGGGCTGGTGCTCTATTTACCATGCCACCTACCCTCCCCTTATAGCTAATTTTTTAAAAATCATTTGAAAAATAAAAATCATTTGTCTTTAGAAAGAATATGACACTTGACACAGTAGTCCATACCTTTTTTAAAAAATGTTGTTCAATCATTGCCTTCCTCACCATGTCCTGCCATCTATATTCATTTTATTTTCTAGTGTCTAAGTAGTCTTCTCTCTTCTTCCCTTTCTTCATAACTAACTCTCTCCAACCTTGTTATTTCTCTATCATCCAGTTCCACTCATTGTGCAGATCTCTTCCACCTCTGACTCTGGGAGACTCAGGTCTCTAACAAGATTTTGGTAAACACTGTACTACATTACATGGTTTTAAGACATGAGAATCCCAAAATTAGAAGGCAAGTCATGAAATTATAAAACTCATGTTTATAGTCATCTCTCTGTATTTGACTTGTTAGTCAGCTCTGTTAATATTCTGTGTGAATTTCCTGGTCTTCCTGCTATTAACAGAGAACAGGTCTTGACAGCAGCTTCAAGTGCTTACAAATATCCCACTTTTAGTCCCTTCATGCCTAAGTATTGCTTCAGACAAGGGAGATCAGACAGTTTTGAAAGTAACAATATTTTTAACATCCTCTGACTCCCCCTGGGTAAAAGTGAGGTATAGACATTTCAACTCTTAAGGGGGTTGGAGGATCTCTCATTTCTGCCATTGCTCAAGACCCCATAAATTATGCCCCCCCATTTTCAGAGGCACAAGCATCCACATTCCATTTTATCATTTATAAATGAGAATAGCTCTTACCAAGGCATATTTACTTCAAAGGAATAGCAAGAAAACATCAAACATTTTCTTCAACACTCTGGGGAGGCAAAAGGACCACATTTTAGTTCCATTCTTACGTAGCATGAGTCTCATCAAGATCCAAGTCCAAAGCCTACCTTGGGTTTGTATCCTAGAACCCTGGCTTCCCTCTTAGGCTGGTTACAACATACAACCTGGAATCTTGAGTTCCAAGTACCCCATGTCTTGAATTCTAGAGTTTAGGAGTCCATTCCATATATGTGGATTGAAAATGATAATCCCAACAGAATAAATCCCAAATCCATTTCCCAGGGGCCCTTAGGAGAATGTTTTTGTCAGGTCCTCCTGTTTACTTCATGGGGGCCTCACTTACCCATGATGCAGCCAGAAAAAGAGACAGAAAAATATCTCAGTTGTTTAGTTTTTTACCATTGATACTTTTTTATGATTAAATTTTTATGATTAAATTGATGATTAGTTACATGGAGAATTCATAGACAGTATTTCCCTGAATCCTCACAACAACCATGTGAAATATATGGTACAAGTATACCCATTTTACAAATGAAGAAAGTCATGTAGTTTTAAAGATGCAGTCAGTTCTAGCTATGGAGCCAATGAAAAAAGGCCCTAGCCCATCACAGGGTAGGCCAACACACACTCAAATAAACATCAGGTCTCCAATCTCACAAAAGTACAGCACTGAGTGCCTCTATTTTAGGTCAGATGGGCATGTGACTAACCCTAGTTATAATTCACATGCTCAAATGATGACTCCACTCTCAACAAAAAAAGTCAAGTTGGTAGAAAACATTCTTGAGATTCATAAACATTAAATGACTTAATCATCCCTAAAATTGGGACTCAATAATTTATCAACCACAACTCTAAACTGAATTAAATCTAGTCATAATTCCTACAAATGCAAGGTATATTTCTAAAGTAATCCCTAAGTCACCCTCTCAATGAGAAGGCATTTATGTCTATCAGATTTTAGTTTCTGCTTAATCTCTAGATCACCTCTCTCCTGAGAGGAGGGTCTGTTTAAGTTGGAAGACAAACCATGGCTAAGACTGTTTGTTGGCTCAGCTCAAGACAGGAGAAACAGGATGATCAAGTGTGGCCGTCCAACTGCCATAATTTAAATGCTTCCTTTAAACTATTTTAATATATCTTTTAAAAAATTGAACCATCACCTGATAAAACACAGAACTCTGAATTCAAAAGAGGGCATGGAATCTCAGAAGGACATTCCCTAATGGTTCAAGAGACAAATCAGACATTTGAGCAAAGAATTGAGATGAGAACAAATGGCAGAATTTATGGCCTACACAGCAGAAATAATTAGCAACATAAAAAAAAAACCCACCTTTGGCCTAGAGTGTCAAGTCTCTGCAAGTGAGTAAAAGAGAGTGCCCCAGGTTGGGAATACAAATACATTGAAGTGAAGGAAAATTTGGAAGAGCAGAAACAAAAACAATGATGTTAAAGAACACATGCTCTCTCTATACAAGTAAAACATTCTGATCTCTAAAAGAGAGCACATAGAGACAATTTATGCATTGTTATGCCTATGTCATGCCAGAAGCACATGGCGAGTCAAAAAACTTTATAATGCAAGAAATAATATTTCTAAATGTCCCAAATTCTGAATACAGATGATAACAAAAGAATTCCTAAATTACCTTCAGAAAAAAAATGCCTCAAACTCCAACCTTTATCATAGTTAAATTAAACAATGCCAATAACACATTCTCCAAATTACCAGGTAAAAGACCTTCACATTTTAAATTTAAAAAAGAAAATTCAAATAGTACAAGAATTGTTTGCAGCTACCCACCTGAAACCTCAGAAGGAAATGAGTTGTACATTGCCAAAAGCAAAAGATCAAGATACAAACCAAAATTATATATACTACAGGTTTAAATCTAATCATCAATGGAAAAAAAAGAGAGAAATTAAATAAAGGGGAAGCATTTAAAATATTCCTGAAAAATTCATGTGAACAGATCATTTGATTTGCAAACACTACAAAACAACAGAAATATAAGAAAAGTAAATAAATGTAACTATAAAGGAAAATACACAAACTCAGTAAGTTATCATACAGTTATTGGCTATTAAAAAGGAAAAAATCTAGAAATACACTTATCAACTTCTGAGATTTAAAAAGATTACCCATTATGAGATTTATTTTAAAAATATACAAGGCAATAAGAAGAAAATAGCACTTTTAAAACAGAAGTGAAAGTGAAAGACAGTCTAAAATACACTGGATAAAATCTCACAAACCATCCTACTGATGAATTAATGTATTTTAAGGGACTAAAATGTAGAATAAGATGTTGCATAAGAAAGAAAAGGAGAGATAGAAGACAAAGAAGAACTAAGTCCATGATTACACAGAAAAGAAAAAAAGTGGTCGTATTAGTTTCTCAGTAAGAAGAAAGGCTGCAGTAGAATGGGTAGAGTGGCAAGTGGAGGGAATGGAACAGGAAGAAAAGAAGGGAGATTCTACTGTAATGGCGAGTAGGGTCCACTGAAGAAAACTTCCATCAGTGGAGAGATAAATTCTGTTTTGGCAGATGAGGACTTTATGATGGGGCTGATCTTCAAAGATTTGGGACACAAGGAGACAAAGGTAATTTCTTCTTAGGGTTTTTCCTCAGTGGACAATATTTTGCCACAGATGAAGATGAATCAGAGCTTCTGGGAACAACCATCATGTAGCAATAGCTACAAAGTAATAATATAGAAATACTTTTGAAAAGCAAATTCAAACTTGAAAATTTAGAAGCTTTAATTCCATTAAGAACAGAAAGATATTAAAGAAGAAATGAACAAGTATAAAGACTAAGAATCAAAGAAAAAAACTTTATAGTTTTAAAAAATGAGAGCAAGATTTTTAAAAATTTATTTATTTACTTTAGTTTACAACAATTGTTTCACAATCCCTTGAGTTTCAAATTTTCTCTCTCCCCCTCCCCATGGTGGCATGCAATCAAATACAGGATCTACAAATACCTTCACATTAGTCAAATTATTTATAACCAATGGAGTGAACAATGAGAAAGAAGAAACAAAACAAAGAGAGAGAGAGAGAAGTAGTTTCTTTAATCTGCATTCAGACTCTAGTTTTCTCTGGATGTGGATATCCCTTTCCATCACAAGTTTTTTGGAGTAGATGAATAACCTTGCATTGCTGAGAGGAGCCTAGTCTATCAAAATTAGTTGCCACATATATGATGTGTCTGTAATTGTGCCCAGAGTTCTCCTGGTTCTGCTATCCTCACTCAGCATCAGTTTATATAAGTCTCTCCAGGTTATTATGAAGTCCATTTTCTCCTCATTTCTTTTTTTTTCTTTTCCAGCTCATTTTTTTTAA
>CM053601.1:57361228-57385229 GCA_028646575.1 Pseudocheirus occidentalis
CTGTTCCTAGCCTGCTTCCTTTTTCTCATGTTGGCCAGTCTATTAATTGCTTGGTTTTTTTTTTTTTTAGCTCTGTGGAACTCTGCTTCCTGGAGGGGGAAAGCTCTGTCCCAAATTGCTGGGGCCCTCACAGCTGCCGGAGCTATTAGGGGGATGCTGCAGCCCCCCACCAGCTTTGGCTCACTGAAAGCACACCCCAGGACCACCACTCAAGACTATGATCCAGATCCAGGCCGCTCAATGTAAGAGCCCTTGGCCCCGATGGATCGCGTCAGCCCCCCTGCCATCTGCAGCCCAAGCTGCTGTTTTGATTTGCATTTCTTTAATCAACAGTGATTTAGAGCATTTTTTTCATATGCTTATAAAGATCTTTAACTTCTTCCTCTGAAAACTGCCTGTTAATATCCTTTGACCATTTATCAATTGGGGAATGACTTGTATTCTTAAAGATTTGACTCAGTTCTCTATATATTTTAGAAATGAGGCCTTTTCAGAGAAACTGGTTATAGAGAGTCTTTCCCAATTGTCCACTTCCCTCTTATTCTTGGTTACACTGGCTTTATTTCTACAGAAACTTTTCAATTTAATGTAATCAAAATTATCCATTTTGCATTTCATAATGCTCTCTAACTCTTGACTGGTCATAAAATCTTCCCTTCTCCATAAAACTGACAGGTAAACTATTCCTTGGAGAGAAATATTTTTTAAAATATTTTTTTAGGAAAAGGAACATAAAAGAAAAAAAAATGACCTTACAAATGAAGTCTCAGCAGAGGAGAAAAGGGGTGGTAGTGGTACTGAATGAACCATTTAACTGAGAGGGGAAAGTGAGCAGAAGAATTACATAATTAAATAAAGAGAACAATGAAAAAGGAATTGATGGTAAATAAAATTCTAAAAGTAGGAGAAAGTTGGCACAGGAGATTAGGATTGAGGGTGAGGAAAGGAAAGTATGTGGGAATTAGACTGTCTACAAGAAAATTACACAAAAACAATTTCAGAGGAAATTTAAAAAGGAGGAGGTTTTAAATAATTCTAATTCAGAAAATAATACACACAAATGAAAATTTAAATCTCTCATAACTTCAATGTGAATGGACTAAGCAATTCAATAAGTGAAAAATGAATGACACATAGGATAAGAACAATCAATTCTTATAATTTTTGCTTACAAGAAGAACATCTAAAAGGCAAAAGCATGCACAAAGTAAAAATAAGAGGAAGGAATAAAAATTTACTGTATAGCAGGTGAATCTCAAAAGAAGGGATGGCAGCCATATTATCAGAAAGGGCAAAAAACAGTATTCACAATATAAACAGTAAATTAAACAATTTTATTATGCTGAAAGGAACAATTAAAAACAAACCAAAATTAATATTAAATTTACATTGTCTAAATTTCACAATTCTTAAAATTCACAAATAAAAAACTGAATTAGAAGATATGGCAAAACAATAATAGTAGGTGACTTTAATATTCCTTTCTGGGAACTGGATAAATATGACAGAAAGAGAAAAGGAAAATTGAGAAGTGAATCAATTGTCAAAACTAGAGTCAAAAATAATTTGGTATCTTTGGAATAGAACAGTTAAACACAATACACACTTCTCAGCACAAAACTTGGCCACATATCAGGGCACAAATATATATCAAATAAATAGTGAACATATCCTTGCAGACTACAAAGCACAAAAATAGTAATCAGTTCAGGAAGCACAAAATAAGTAGTTTCAAATGGAGACTTAATAAATGGGCAAAAGAACAAGTCATAAAAATAATTAATAATTATGTGAAATAAAATTTTAATGAGGTTACAACATGCCAAAATTTATGGGACACAGCTAAAGTAGTTAACAAGAGGAAATTGTGTTACTAAAATAAATGTATTAGCAAAATAGGAAAAGGCGGGGAACCAAAATAAGTATGAGGAGATATTAACAATCAGAGGAGAAATACATAAATGAGAATTCAAAAAAGACTGCAGAAATGATGATTAAATATAAAAACTAATTCTTTGAAACAATTAATGAAATTTATAAACTTTTAGCAAAATTGATTAAAAGAAGGCATAAGATCAATAAAAAATAGTAAATAAAATCATTATTAAACTAGGAAGAATGAAAAGAATCACAAGAACTTACTATGCACAAATTATAGGTCAGCAAAACTGAGATCACAACAGAAATTGAGTTGTACCTTCAAAAATTTAAAATACTCAAACTAACAGAAGACTAAATAGAGATCTCAAATAATCCAATCTCAAAAGAGAAATAAACTTAGGTACAAACAGCATCTTTCAAATTATTTTCCATGGACTATTTGGCGGCCCCTAAGATCCTTTCAGTAAGTTTGTAAGGACAAATCTATTTTCATAATCATACTTTGATGTTGTTTGCCTACTCCTCCCTTTTATAACTACCTATCTGTATGAGACCAGATTTCCTTCATACACTTCAACCAAAATAGCATATTGCAACATATTAAATGCAGAAGTAGATATAAAAATCCAGCTGTTTTCAACTGTCAGACATTAAAAGGGTGTGTAACAATTAGTATAAAATGAAACAATGCCACTCCTCATTTTAGGGGGTTAATATAATTATTTTGATAGAAATATTTTTGTGTGAGGCAGCTAGGTGACACAGTGAATAGAGCACCAGGCCTGGAGTCAAGAAGATCTGAGTTCAAATCTGACCTCAGACACTTGAGACACTAGCCATGTGACCTTGGGCAAGACACTTAACCCAAATTGCCCTATCCTACCCCCTCCAAAAAGCAAATATGTGTGTGTGACTGAGTGAGTGTGTGTTTTAGAAAATTGTTTTGTTGCTATTTTATTTTATTTTTTGCTTTTGGGGTTAAGTATTTTGCCCAAGGTCACACGGCTAGTTTTTGTGTTAAGTATCTGAGGTCAGATTTGAACTCAGGTCCTCCTGACTCCAGGGCTGGTGCTCTATTCACTGCACCACCTAGCCACCCTGTTTTATTGCTATTTTAAAATGAAATAAGTTTTTTTAATTCATTACTTTTCATTTCAAATCAATAAATGTCGATAGATGTGATTGACATGAACAAAATGTCTTTATGGTATTCAATTTTTAAAAGTACAAAGGGCAAAAATATTTTTTAAAAACAGTGTAAAGGTGCTACTGAAACCAAAAAGTTTGAGAACCACTGCTATAAATAAACTAACAAAAACCATTTGATATTCAAGGACTTACTTTTTTCTAAGAATAATTCATACCAATGATATGTAAATTATTCTGAAAAATTTTTTATAAAAGCATTCTGCCAACCTCTATTTTAGGAGTTAAATATAGCCTTAATATGTAAATAAGGAAAGGATAAAACAAAGAAAGAGCTATAGACCAATATAATTAGTGAATATCAATTCAAAAGTTTTCAGTAAAATTCTTTCAAAAAGACTGAATCAATTCATCCAAGAAATAATTTTGACCAAATTGGATTCATACCAAAGATACGAGTTTGGTCTGACATTAGGAAAATAAACAACATACTTAATTATACGAAAGACAAAATATCACAAAACACATGAGATCTCAATTATCTTCAGAAAAAGCCCCAAACAAAGTATAACATTCATTTATGTGGTGGTGGGGGGAATATTAAGTGTAGGTATAAAGAGTTCTTTTTTAATACTATAAAAAGTATCTATCTAAAATCAAAAGCAAGCATCATGTACAAAGAAGGTACAGACTAGAACATTTCCCAAAATATAGAAATGTTATCAATAATGATAATACAAGAGAATGAAAAGAAATTAATTTAAGAGCATAAAAATTAAAGGTGTAAAGTTAGGCAAAAAGAAAGTAAAGAGTTACATGATGGTTTATATAGAAAATCCTAGGGAATCAGTAAAGATATTTAATTGAGAAATTAATAAATTCAGGAAATTAGCAGGCTATAAAATAAACACTCAAAAATCAGTCTCATATTGAAATAAAATAATGGAACCCAAGAGGCAACAATTAAAAAGAAAGTCCAATTCAAAATAATAAAACATGCATAAAATATCTGAAAATCAAATCTTGCAAAAGCACAGTCAGTAAGTACCCTTTGGAGATTCCAATGCTATGTGCTCCTTCAAAATAAAAACAATTATTATTATTTTAAAAGACTTAAATAGCTGAATATATATTCAATATATTGACTTATCCTGGGCCATGTCAATATAGTAAAACTGACAGTAATACTAATATTAATTTACCATGTTAACAATTAGCCAAATTACCAAAATAATACTTTATAAAAAATTAATTATATTATAAAATTCAGTTGGAGAAACCAAAGATGTAGAATATCAAGGGATATTCCTTCATTCATTCATAAATCTCTATTCATTGAGGTAGGAATTAAAAGGAATTAATACTTCCACATCTCAAACAACATTGCAAAGCAGCAGCCATCAAAACCATTTGTTATAGTTTTATAAATAGAGGTAGATCACTGGAACACATGAAACTCAAAAACCCAGTCTCTGATAAATGCCAAAACATAAATTACTTAGGAAAGAACTTATCTCATAAGAGTTTCCAGGAAAAATGGAAAGCAGTATACCTGAAATTTGACTAAGATCAACATATATGATATATTCTTTAACAAATTCCAAATAGGTATGGAAACTGACTGTAAAAGTTCATGCCAGAAAAAAGAAGGGAAATTGATCATATGCTTTTCACAACTAGAGTAGGAGATATATTCCTAACTAAATATAGTGGCAATTGCCAGTGATAGAGTAGATTGTTCTGATTACATGAAACTGAGATTTTTCTGAATGAAAAAACAAAACAAAACAAACAATGCACTTAGGATAAGAAGTGAAGCTATCTTCATATATCTTTGCATCCAATATCCAATTATCTTCAGAGAAAGCCCTGAACAAAGTATAACATTCATTTATGTTATGTTATTCTCATTATGTTATTCATTATGTTATGTTATTCTTACATTTTGAGAATATCTTTGTATCCAATTTCTCAGATTCTTAGGGAACTAAGAGAAATATTTAAAACCAAAAGCCATTCCTCAGTAGATAGCAGTCAAAGGACATGACTAGATCTAAAGAAGTCTTACAAGTATTAATCAGCATATAAAAGAATGCTCCAAATCACTACTAATAAGAGAAATACACATCCAAATAACCTTGAGGTTTTGCCACATACCCAGTCAGTTGGAAAAGATGACCAAAGATAGGAATACTCAGTGTTTAAAAAGTCAGGAAACTATCAACATATTAATGCATTATTCATAGATTATAAATGTATTTTAAAAATCATTTTGGAAAACAATTTTGAATTATGCATGTAAAGTACCAAAATGTCCATAATCTTTGGCACTGAAATTTCCCTACTAGACATAGATCTCAAAGAAGTAAATAATAAATGGAAAGTCTCCATATACCCCCCAAATATTTACAGAAATGATACAAAAGAACTGGGGTCAACAAGATCCATAGATTGGGGAAACGATGGACAAATTTTGGTGCATAAATATAATGGAATATGAATCTGTTATAAGAAATTATGAATATGATGAATACAGAGAAGACTTTCATGAGCTGTTTCAAAATTAAGTATACAATGGAGAAATTATATAAATAAAAATTATAACAATTCAAATGTAAAGAACAAATACCACAAAACAGCTGAAAGTGAACGTTACAAAATTACAAAGAACAAATTTGGCCCTAACAGAGATACATGAGGAGACATCTTCTTTCACTATTTGCAAAGATAATAGGGTTCACAACTATCCAACATAACACATGTTGTCAAATTTTCTGAATGTATTCATGCATTTTAACTTTTTCTTTCCTTAAAATTATGCACTGTATGTTGTGGCCCTAAAAGGATGGAAGGACATTACAAAGGCCAGTTGCTTTATGTATATACATGTTGTCTCTCCCTTTTGCTCTGACATAGAATATAAATTCCTTGAAAGCAGGGGCTTTTCATTTTGCTCTTCTGTATCAGCAGTAAATAGCCAATTATTGAACACATATAGTCACTTAGCAGATGCTTGTTGACCTATAGATTTAGCACATGACTCTAATGTAGGCCTTGAGATTAAAACGATTAAACCCCTGCTCTTATGGAGCCTCAATTCCATATGAAAAGCAAGGGAAGAAGGGAAAAAGAGTCATTATTGAAAAAGGTAGAGAAGGAAATGGGAGTAGAATCAAAATTGCAATGTCATGAGCCCTACAAGAAGGGTGAATTTAAAGAATGAAGAGGCATATAATGTGCCATTCTCCAGAAAGGTCAACATCTGGTCTGCAATATTTGGCAATTTGGAAGTTACTGGAGAAATGGGATAGCAATTTCACCAGAAATAGAAGGTAAAAAAGCTTTTTCTGATATTTAGAAAAGCAAAAGGGAAATAAGACCATGTTTTCTTGAAGGGTAATATTTCTGAAAGAGAAAGAGGGAGAGGAAATGTTAGCAAACATTTTTGTATGCTGCTTTAAATATGCTTATCAGAATAGTATACATTATATATATAATTTTTATATATTCTTATCAGAACTTATAGTTAAAAACTACATTTTGTTCAATAAGACTGCCTATAGTCTTTCAAATTTTTAAATGAATTTAACTGCAAAACTGAGGAACTTTTACCTTTTGCCATAGGATATTTAGGAGCTCATATATTCAGAATTACAACTGTCTTGTAAGAATCAGAGAAACCTTCCAGGCAAAAAGGATAATCTATTCCTTTAAAAGTTAGTTATAGCCACAATAGAGTCTACACATTGGTGATATGAAATTGGATTCTATGTGTGTATAAATATATGTGTGTATATGCATGTGTCTCTCTCACACGCACATGCACACACACACATACACACATATATTTCAAATGGCCCCCAGGTTGATGAACCATATCTACATGACATTAGAATTCCATTTGTCCTTGAAAGTAGGGATTTTGTGTTTCTTTGAATCACCAGAGTTTAGCACAGTCTGTGGCATGTGATTAGCACTTAATAGTGCTTACTGACTATTTCACTTGGAGTTTGGGATGAAGCCCATATGATTTTATGAACAACTGTTTCACTTAGAGTTAGTTCACTATGATTGAGCCCGAAGTCACAGTTGAATATTTTGGAAGAATTGTTGTTCCATTCTTTTCAGGACAACGTGGTCTGGCAAATGTCACTTAGCAATTCTGCTCCATGTAGATTGTTCTGCTGTATCTGATTAATAAAAAAGTGGAGGAAGGGAAGACATAACTTCCCAATATGTAACTCCCTTATAGGATTAGATCTAACGGTTGCTAACAATTAAATGGCTGCTGGAAATATACCATAGCTCAATAAAATAGCACTGGGAACCATCATCTATTTCTATGTCAATTGAATCTATTTTTTAAATCTTTTTTCCTCCTCAAAATAGGGAAAAAGTTATAGAGGTCTACTAAAATTCAGTGTAAATTTTGTTGAAGATGAACAACAGAAGGCTCAGTCAATGAAGTTCAAAGCATAGTTCTCTGAAGAAGGTTAAAGGTTAAAGTGCAGAGAGTTGGGGCGGGAGACGACCTTAAGAATGAAGCAACAAAAAAAAAGTCTTCAATCCAAACAGCCTCTATAAAGGCCCTAAAGATCCTAAGGGATAAAGCAAAAGGCAAAGAAAATTCTATGGCATTAAGAAAAAATACCCTGTACTCTGCTTGCAACCAGTCCTAGGAAAGGCAATGTGTTGCAACAAAATGTGTCTATTAGGTGATTCTTACATTCGTACTAAATTCATATAATTTTGATAAAAGTGACTTTACTAGATATACGTTAGGCAAATGAATAGTTCTTGAATTAGGATTGGAGAATTACAAAAACCTTGTTATGAAGGATGTTTGGTCAAAGCTCTGTCTCCATGACAATAAACAAATATTATTTTCCTGGATAAATAGATATACAGGTTCATGAATAGACACAATTTAAGATTTTTCTACATGTTAAATTTTGTTGAAAATTTTAGTCAAATACTTTTATTAACATTGAATCTAAATTGGCTTGCCTGAAACGTTAACTTTTCTGGTGCTTGCAGTTTGGTATTCATTTATTCAATAAGTATTTATTATATATCTACTATGTGCCAAGTACTGTGTGCTATAGATTCAGACAAAAAAAAGTCCTATTCTCAAGGAGCTTTTACTGTATTAGATGCACTCTAATTTTGGAAGAATTGTTGTGTGGACATGGTCTTAATATAATAAAATATAATACCTGTACAAGGCTAGAAAGGACCTTAGAAGTAGAGGCAGATTTTTGTTTTATGTTGAGAACAGACCACATATGAAGAAATCTATAGGTACATAAGTCATATAACTTTTATATATGATAACGCAATACAGAAGACTGATAGTTTTTCAGAAACAATGGGTTTTTTTAATGCATTTATTCAATATTTTAAATTCACTTATCCAAAAAGTGCATAGAGTACTGAGCCTCCATTCAAGATGACCTGGGTTCAAGACCTACCACTGGAATGTAGTAGTTTCATGACCCTAAATAAGTTTTTTAGGTTCTTCTCTACAAAGAAGCAAAGCTGATCAACTGTTCTATTGATTTCTTTGCCAATGAAATTGATCTTGTTGGAAATTACAGAAGAAGAATGGCTACTAATAGGGAACCACAAAATAAGTGTGCACATTGTAAAATATCAGCTACTTGTCTTTAATGGATTCAAGTCACCTTGTCAAGGCAGATATCCGGATACACTGAAAAACTGGGAGATGTCATAAGAGAAAAACTTAAGAGTGGAAAAAAGAAAATACACCCATTTTCAAAAAGGACAAGAGAGCGACCTGCACGATATAGATCAGAGTGATCAACTTGAAGTCCTGAAAAAATACTCGACTTAATATTGACAATAGCAATAATAATAGTTAGCATTCACATGTTTCACATTATGTTTGCAAAATGCTTTGCATATGTTACTTTATTTGATAATTAAAACTAGCATTGACAAGTATCTGAAGGGAAGTTATACTTACAAAGAATTCTACTGGGAATGGCTAGGTGGCGCAGTGAATAGAGCACGGGCCCTGGAGTCAGGAGTACCTGAGTTCAAATCCGGAGTCAGACACTTAACACAAAAAACTAGCTGTGTGACCTTGGGCAAGTCACTTAACCCCAACTGCCCTCCAAAAAGCAAAAAGAAAAAAAAAGAAAAAAGGATTATAATGATGTCATCAAGAAGAGGAAACTCCCAATTAGCCTCATTGCCTTTTTTGGTAGGATTATTAAATAAGCAAATGAAGAAAATTTATGCATATGATTTGCCTAGATCTTAGCAAGGTTTTTGATATTATATGCCAAACTATTCTTGCAAAGATGGAAAGATGTGGACTAGATAATAAAACTACCTGTTTTCCAAACAAGTGGGAAGGCTGGATTCAAAGTAGTTATAAATGGATCAAGTTAACATGGGAGTAAGTTTACAGTTGAGTAAATTCAAAGACCTGTACTTCACTCTATTTAATTTTTTTTTATCAGTTGCTTGATCATGGCCATAGATGCACATATTCATAAAATTTACAGATGGCACAAAGTGAGGAGACACAACTAACACACTTATATGATAGGTGGGATCCAAAACAGATCTTGACATGCTTGAACATTGGTCTGAATTTACTAAGATGAAATTCAATAGGATGTAAATTCTTTCTCTTGTTTACAAAAAAATCAGTTTCACAAATGTAAGAAAGGGACATTCTAGAACAGATATTGTCAACTAGGGCCAAATCACTTGAATCCATCAAGGACAAGTAGGTGTTCTTTAATGTGCTTACTTATTTTTTATATTACCTCCACATTAGTAGCCATTCTTATTATGTAGTTTTCAGGGCAAAGGTCATTCTCAATGGCAATTAGAATAGAAGCAATATAGCAATTGAGAATCTATGCCTTCCCAGTTACTGAGGCACACAGACACTAAATAACTTATTTAGTGTCATAAAGTCAATAAGTTCCAAAAGCAGATTTTGAACCCAAATCTGCATGGAGGCCCCAGCAACATAGGCAATTGTTGTATTAGTGATTTTTTTATTCTATTTTTCAATAATATCAGGAGTAATGAAAGGATGTCCATTATCACCATTATTGTCCAATATTTTCCTAAAAATAGTAGCCATAGAAATAAGACAAGAAAAAATAAGTTGAAGGAATGAGCATTGACAATGAGGAAACAAAACTATCACTTTTGGAGATAGTTTGGAGATGATACAATGATATTCTTAGAGAACTCTAGAAAATCACCTAAAAAACTAGTCAAAACAAAGAATAACATTAGCAAAGTTCTAGAATATAAATATTCCCACACAAATTATCTGTATTTGTATATATTGCAAATAAATCCCAGAAGCACGAGGTACAATGAGAAAATCCATTTAAAATAACCACAGACGCTATAAAATATTTAGGAGTCTACCTACAAAGACACACAAGAACTACACAAACATAATTATAAAACACTCTTCGTACAAATAAAGACAAAAAGTCCACTATGAAAATGTCCTGTATAATCACACATCCATAGCCTGTACTGAACTGAGTATCCTTCCAGTGGGGGGTGGGTGACAAGGGAGGAATCAAAAGAATCTAGAATTTAAAGTTCTGAAATACCTGCAACTAGGAATTAAGATATACAGGCAGGGGCTGGGATAGGGAGACCCCTCCTGCCCTACTAGAAAATAGAAGAGCAGAGCAGGGGAGGGGCTTTACAGTGGGATTGCTGTTATGGGGTTGGGGCAGGGACAAGACGGGGAGAAAATGTGTAATTCAAAAATGTAATGAAAACGAAAAATGTAAACAAGAAAACAAATAAAAAACTAAATAAAAAAAGACAGAAAGTAATAAGTAGAGAAATATTAATTGTTCATGGATAGGACAAGCCAATATAATAAAAATGACAGTATTACCCAAGTTAGTTTACTTATTCAGTGCCATATCAATCAAATTATCAAAGAATTATTTTATAAAGCCCATAACAAAATTCACCTGGAGGACCAGAAACTCAGAGGTTAAGAAAATAAAGGGAATAATGAAAACAAATGAAGGAAGGGAACCTACTAGTAACAGATCTACAACTACATTACAAGTCAATAATTTCAAAACAATTGCCAGTGCATAAGGAATAGAATGGTTGATCAGTCAAATAGATTAGGTACATAATATACATAAGGAAATTAGCACATGAAACCTATTTGATACACTCAAAGATCTTAGCTATTGGGGGAACAAATTCACTATTTGACAAAGTTGTTGGAAAAGTCGAAAAGTGGTATGGAAGAAAGTAAACATAGACCAACATTTCAGATATTGAACCCTGATCTTCTGAACACAGGCTTTCAACTCCAGATCCATTCTAACATACCCCAGTTCAGTAGTTTAGGAATAGCCACAGGTGACATGTTTGTCAAGTGTGCAATTCATAGGAAGCTGGGCAGAAAAAGATAATACATTGGATGATAAAAATAATCTAACCTTGTTTCAACTACAAGATGGAAGGTAAAACCCCACTTAAGGTCTGTAAAAAATCAACTATACAACAACAGTATAAGAGAGATGTGGGTAGATGATATTTATGTGAGAAGTGTTCATAAGTGTTCATAGACTGCAAGATTGATGTACCAATATGTAATTTGACAATGAAAAATGCATCAGATTACATTAATAAAATAGTACAGTATTCAGGAAAAGAAAGGTGATAGTCCCACTGTACACAAAGTATTGTTTTTTCTAGACACAATATTTAATAACATACTTTGGTTGTTAGTTCATATACCATTAATGAATAACTTCATCAAGATAAGACAGTTTAATAAGAATAAATGTGCAGATAAATATGATACCTCCTTTTCTTTCATCTGAGCTTAATTTGTAACATGTTGACTATTCAATGTGTTATTTCTTAATTCCATTACTTCACAGAAATAGGTTAAAGGGCCTAACGTCTTTGGCATCTGGTTTTACACAGTGAAGATAGAGGGAGACAGTGATGGTTTTTGCTTGTTAAAATACAGAAACAAAGCTAAGGAAATTTTAAGTACATAAAGACATGTACTTACTAACAGTTATAGAGGTAGAGAAAATTGACTTTGTCTCTTTCGTTTACCTTTTATTCTGACTCCAGTTCCTTTGAATGACAAGCCAGAGAAGTACTTAGGAAATTCTAATTCTAAATCAAAGTAAGTCCTAAATCTGGGATTAAAGACTGATTTTTCCATGCTAAATACAGGGTGAAGGAGATAGACATAATATTAAGCTGGAGAAATGCTGCCTAACTTTTATTAACTGAGTATAGTCTAGGTATGACTAAAGAACTACCCTTATGCCTTCACTATTCACCCATGGAATTTATGGGAACAAAACCCCAGCTACACTATCTCTTACCTCCTCTCTTCTGCTCCCACCATTTCCCACTGTAATCTCTCCCACCAAAAAATATTGATTCACTTAAAAGGGGCCACCAGATTTAGTCCATGAAGTATAAAGTTGACTCTTTCCCTTCTCTTGATTCTTAACACTCCCTTTAAATTCATGACTTTTTTTCTGTCATGACCTCTGTTTTAATTTATTTTACCCTTAGTCTCTTTTTTAAATGCTATATGAACATGAAAATTTTGTTTTGATACAATTTTCTTCATAATTGTAATTATTTATTTTTCTTTGTTTCTATCGTTTAAGGTGTTTAAAAGAGTCAAATACTCTGCACTCATTCATTTGGGTTTGACTTTTTGTTTCTGTAGAAATGTCTATGAAAGTCCATTGTCTCTCAATAATGATCAGATTTAGCTTTTCAAGATATATAATTTAGGATTTCAACTTGGGCTTTTTGCTCTTTAGAATATTTTATCCCATGATTTTCCTGTGATTTCTCATGGACATGGAATAAGCATCAGTTATGCAAATTACTCTTCTTTCATATTAAAAGGCATTTTTCCAAACCTACTGTAAAATTTGTTGTTACTGAAATTATTATTTCTGTTGCACGCCTTGCACACAATTTCAAGCATGACTTTTTCTATTCTTTTTTTTTCTGGTGGTCACCTACAATTTTGATGAATCAGTGTTTTGTGAACCATGTTAAAAAAGTTTTAGATGGTTTTCTTGTATTATTTACTGCAATGTGGCACTCAGGTTTTCTCATTTGTTATGCTTTTCTTGTAAACCTATCATCCTTAAGCTATTCCAATACATCCTGTCTTCAAGGTTAATCACTTTGTTTTGTATAGAATTGATGTCCTCTTTTAAAGTTGTTGTCTTTTGCTTCTCTTCCACCAAATTCTTTTCAACTTCTAATTTGTATGTGTGCATATAAGTTCCAGATCTCTTATTTTAATTTTCTAAATATCCTCTTGAGAGAGATTCTCCATTATTAATTCAACTTTTTCTAATCTATAGTTTCAACTCTGCCTTGTAAAAGGCCTCATTTCATTCTTAATGTCCTTTTTAGAATATTATATATCTTTTAAACCATACTGGAGCTTCTTCTTTTTGTTGCATAATTTTTCAGGATACTTTTTCATTGGGTAATTTTATTTTCCTTTTTGTCTAGTACTTATTCATTGAGCCCTGACCTCTTTATGCTTTTTTTATTTTTTTCGTCTGTCTTTATGAGCCTCTCTGTTGGTTTATCTGCTTGTGGGTTAGATTGTTACTCAGGTTTCCTTTTGTTATCTTTATGTCTTTCAGTCTTTCCCTTGCATTCACTGTCATTTGCCTCTGATTCCCTTGAGCACTCAGATTCCTCTTTATTCAATTGTTAAATCGATCCCAAAGGTTGGTCTTCATTAGTCTCTTCACATTGAGAAGTGTTGGGAGTCCAACTAGTGTTCCCGTCCAGGGAAAATTCTTTTAGAAAAGATCTAACCCCAACCAGGTTTTTAAATGCTCTTTTCTTCTGTTCCAGAATCTTCTCTCCCCCCCCCCCCCATCACAACTAGTGCTGCCATGATGGAGTGCTGAACATGTTGTCTACTTTTTCCTTTTTTCCAGCTATATTTCAATGTTTGTTGTTTTGTGGTGGTTATAATTTGGTAGTGATGGTTTTGCAAGGTGGTGGTGGTGTGGTGGCAGTGATGGTGATGGTTTAGTAGGGGCTGCTACTGCTATTGTTGTTGGCCAGAAATGGTATCTGCTATATCTGTGGTTGAAGGGGAAGGAATCATTGCTGTGAAGAATGTAAGTGGGGATCCCCAGAGCTGGATCCAGAAACTCAAGGTGGTTTAGTGACTTGCTCTAACTACACATGGTGCACAGGGATTGGTAGGAGGATGGAAATTCTGGATCATAGATCTAAGCGTTTAAGGTGTCCAGTGTCATCGCATGAGGTTTTTGTGTTATACAATATTTTTTAATCTCCTTATCTTAAAGATTCATATTGAGTTACTCTAGATGTTTACTTTATATCTGGCACATAATTTCTTTTTCTGAGGATTTGTTTTGTATTGGAAAATTCTGTAGAATAGCAAACTCTCCAGTCATTTTCCAATTATTTGACTGCCAGTTTCTGGGAGTTTAAATGAATAAATAACTTTGACTGCTGATAGCGATAGATATATTGAAAATATTTTTCAATATGAAATATAACAAAAGATTAAGGTCCTTCCTTTCTTCTATTCTAGAGGTAATCCTTGTTTCTATACAACTGTCCCATGAGATGCAAGTTCTGCCAAGAGCTACTAAGAAGAACAGGCTTGCAGTACAGAACCAGTGACCATCCAACTGTCTTGTCTCAAGACTAATCCAACTAAATTCAGAGAGGTTCAGTACCAGAAAGATGGAAATAAAGGGATTTTTTTTCATCACAGTGACTCACAAGAATAAATCATGAAGATTAAGAGGGGTTATCCTCTGCATTAGTGGCACGAAAACTCAAAGTGATTAAATCATGAATATCCTTTAAATATGGAGAAACGACACATATGCCAAATTAATTCAAAAGCAGTAGTTTTGCCAGCAAGCAAGCAAAATTATGTTTGGTTCATTATTTTTAATTAAACTTTTCTTCTGAAACTCTTAATTTACTAAATTATATTTGTGCTATTACTGCTTCCAAGCAATAGCTCCAAACTTTTCATAGTGTTGATTTCCCACTCAAAACATTTCTGGTTATTGATCCATGTCAAAAGTTGGTGGTGACATATATTGAGAGTTGTAAGAAACCAGGAATGGCCCCTGTTAGACATTTTGTAATAGCTTAGAAAGTCAAGACATTTACTATTTAGAAGAAAAAATACTATTGATAACACTTTTTAATTTAAACATAATGCCTAGCACCATTCCAAAGATCTTAGTTTCTGTTCTAATGCTATAGGAATTATATTAATTTAAACAAAATCTGAAGATGAAAAATTTCAAATTTTCCCCAACCCTAATTTTGAAATTCATTCTACCATCCTTGTCATTTCCTCCTGATACTTTCTTCCATTTCTTTTTCAACTTCATCAACACTTGATCCTTCAGAGCAAAATTTGGATCATTTTGTTTAGTGATTTCTCTCAGAAGGTGTCTATCCCATAAGGACTGGCTGTGCTTGAAATAATCTTGTGCAATACCAGGCTAGTATCAGAGAGAGGGTTTTTTACACAAAGACTCACTTTTCTTTCATCTGCTACTGAGGAATGTGTGTTCAACTAAATTTTCCCCTGCTAGGCTTCCAAATGACCCAAATATCACCTGATCTCTTTTGTTTCTAATATTTTGTGCAGCCCACCAATTTTATATGTATTCACCACGTGCAGCAGATTGACTTATAGGTTTCTTGGCACTGAAAGATAATTTTCAGGACTTTAGACAGCACCCTTTTCAGATAAAGCATCCTTTTTGTCAAGGCTGCATAGATATTGCCAGATTGCCAGTCTTCATCTTTTCTATTTGATCTCTAGCCTACAATTACCCAAAATCTATGCCATGGAGGTCGTATAAATCTTTCAAAACACAAAATGAATTATTTTAAATCCCCTTCAGTCTCATGAACTTCTTCATCTCATACTTCTTTGTATTCATACTCTTCTGTATATTTTCAATAATTTCTTCTAAGTGGTTCCTAGCCTCTGACACAACAAATAAGTGACAGTAACAAATTTACGTACAAGATATTATCTAAACAGAAAAGTGTATCTGCCCCAAACAAGAACAACTTCCATTTAAATGGTTCCTGTTTCCTAATGTATTGCTGGGTAGAACAACTTTAAATGTGACATAAAGTCAGATCCAATCAGAAATCAAATAATCTCAGTTGATTTCCAGGTCAAGATATAGAAAGAGAGATCAGGAAATCCAAAAATAATGAACTACTGACAGAGATGGGGTCAGGTGGTGATCATCTCTACAAATCTCCAATCTCTTACATCAAGAAATGGAAGAACTCTGTTACTGAACTTGATGAGTTTGCTGCTTAAGGAGCTTTTCAAAGCTAATGTCTTACCCAAGAAGAGAGTTGGTTAGTCTCTGTGACTTTGGTAATTGAATAAAAGTAAAATACTGGAAATAGCCAGCTATTTCTGTAATGGACTGAACATATCTTATTCTACTTCTCTGAAAGAACATAAGATGATCCCTGGGTATCTGGGGTTAAATAATTCCTTAAAACAATACAAAGCAGAAAGAAAAAGTTTATTGTAGGAGGTAATACTCAATCCAATATTTGTTGACTGGATTTATTAGAAATGCTTTCTTTGTCCAAGGGCACAAGGCCAATTATCCATATTTAAATAAAAATATTTTGAAGAATTGTAATAATAATTCACATTTATATGGAGTTTTAAAAATTATAAAGTGCTTTCTTTTGAGAAAAAAGGTCCACAAATTTGAGTGTCAAAATTATTCCAATTTTACAGATGAGGTCCTTGAGGTTCAAAGAGGCTATGACTTTGCTAAATCATATAGCTAGTAAGTGGAAGAACTATAACTTATCTTCTGATTACGTTTATACTTTTTTAAACATTACTTACTACCAATGCCAACCTCACAATCCATAGAACTCTACCTAGTAACAAAAAAGTACCTTTTTCTCTTTTCTACAGATGATCCTTGAAGTCAAATTTTGGAAGAAATTCAATATTAGTTAACTTTTTATAAACTTCACATAAAAAATTATAGGAAAAATTTTAATGTAACAATTAGTTGTCAGTAACTTATTTAGTAGAGCCCATGTTCTATTGGTTATAATTTCCTAATCCAGAGTCTATTAGGCACTGACCAGAGTTACTGAACTTTTTAATATGGAAACTAAAATATAGAGCCCTCTTTAGGAAGATCGTGCTATAGTGAGTATATATAGACTGTAACTATAGATTGTGACACTGAGTCAGGAAAAAATTTGGAGCAATAATGATCATGAGGAGGAAGAAGAGGAAGAGGAGGAAAAAGAGAAAGATTAGGAGGAGGATAAATGAAAGAAAATTTGGCAGAAAAAGAGTAAAAGTAAAACTTTAAACAGTAATGATGTACCTCTAGTCTAGTTCTTAATGGGTATTGGAAATATGTGACTCCAACTTATTGAACACCAATCATAAGGTCTAAAATGTCTCTTCAGAGTCACTAGAGTGAAACAAAAAATGTTCTAGCTGCTGAGGAAATAACACTAAAAATGTTACTTTCACAATGACCTGAGGTCAGTTTGGGAAATAAAAATGCTTCTTCATCTACCTTCTTTTTCATCTGAAAAAAGATATATTTGGAACAACTGAGGTAGGTCTGTGAATGTTCTAGTTATATAGACTTTTTTACTTATTATCTGAATTATGGAAAGAAGTCTGAAAAATGGGACTGTACAAGTGCAAAATGAAAATGAAAGGAAAAAATCAGAAAGAAAATCTCATTTTGGTTTCTTATTTTCAGGAAAAAATCATTTTTAAGTATATTGCAGTTATTATAATGGAGGAGGGTAGCCTGGAAGGTGAAGAAATCCTGGGCTACAGTACTGTATTGCTCTTTTCATACAATCAGCAAAGTAATCATTTTCTACTTCTCACAAAAGTAGATATGAAAACTACAAATATTCATGTCATTTCTTCTTCAGATATCAGGAGGAAAAGAGTATAGAGACTTATCCCCAGCCTAGGAGAGCACTACTGGGAAACTAGAAAATCAGTCTGTTAGAAATTTCATTTAAATCAATATCTTATACCACATACCACACAAGGTTCCTGATTGATGTGACCTTGAATATATTAAAAATCATACCACAGAAGAAAAGAAGGAAAGTCTATCACATACCTTTTACTACTGTGGATGGCATGTCAATTCTTAAGCAAAGTATAGGGTTAATTAGAACCAAAAAAAGGTTCTGCATGGCAAAAATGATATAGCTAGAAAATAAGGGAAAGCCATTGACAAGGAAAGTCATTAGAATTTTCTCTAATAAGGAATGATATCTAAGATATATAAATAATTAACAGAAATAGAAGACCAAAAGTCAATACCTAACAGATAAGTTTTTGTTGTTGGTCTGTTGTTTCAGTCATATCTGACTCTCCATGACCCCATTTTAGAGTTTTCTTGGCAAAGCTACTCAAAATGGTTTGCTATTTCCTCCACCAGTTCATTTTACAGATAAGCAAACTGAGGCAAATAGGGTTAAGTGACTTTTTCAGGATCATATGACTGATCTGAGATCAGATTTGAACTCAGAAAGATAAGTCTTTCTGACTACAGCCCAGTACTCTTTTTCTGTGCCACCTAGCAGCCCAATAGATAAGTAGTCAATAAATATTAACAGTTTGCAAAAGAAAAATTGGAAGTTATTAACAACATTATGAACATTTCAAGTAATAAAGAAGAGGAGAAATGCAAATCAAAAGAATCCCAAGATTTCATCTCACACCCAAAAATTGACAAAAGATGGGAATAATCAATAGTGGTGGTGTTCTACAGATAGAGGAACACTAAAGTATCACATTTGTAGTTATGAATTGGTTATTCAATTCTGGGGGAAAATTTGGAAATGTTTAAAAAGAGTAACTAAAATGTCTACATTTTTTTATCTAGAGCAGTGGTTCTCAACCTTCCGAATGCCATGACCCTTTAATACTGCTCCTCATGCTGTGGTGACCCCCAACCATAAAATTATTTTTGTTGCTACTTCATAACTGTAATTTTGCTTCTGTTATGAATCGTAATGTAAATATCTGCTATGCAGGATGTGTTTTCATTGTTACTAATTGAACATAACCCACAGGTTGAGAACTGCTGATCTAGAGATTTTCCAACTGGACATATACTCCAAGGAAGTCAATAACAAAAAGCAAGGTCAATATATGCCAAAACATTTATTATCATTCAATCATTATAGTTGTATCTGCCTCTTCATGACCCCAGTGGGGAAAGGTGGAGGTTGGCAATGATACTAGAGTCATCTGTCATTTTCTTCTCCAGCTCATTTCACAGATGAAGAAACTGAGGGGAAAGGGGTTCAATCCTAGCTGTATCAGATCTAAAATTGTATTATAACACAGCAATCATAATAACTATCTGCTACTGGCTAAGAAATAGAGTGATGGATTAGTGGAATAAGTTAGGGGCATAAGACACAGTAGTCCATGACTATATTAATCTACTTATGTGAAACCCCAAGATTCTAGCTTCAGGGATAAGAACTCACTATAAGATAAGAACAGCTGGGAAAACTAGAAAAGAGTATAGCAGAACTAGACATAGACCAACACCTTACACCATAGACCAAGGAAAGGTCAAAGAGTAAGAATTATGATCAAACAAGAGATAGAGATTATGAAATATAAAATTGATAATTTTGATTACATTAAATTAAACAGGTTTTGCACAAACAAAGCCAATCAACCAAGATTAGAAGGGAAGCAGAAATATGGGGGAAAATATTTTATAGCCAGCGTCTGATAAAGGCCTCATTTCTAAAATATATAGAGAACTGAGTCAAATTTATAAGAACACAATTGATAAAACGTCAAAGAATATGAACAGGCAGTTTTCAGAGGAAGAAGTTTAAGTTATCTATAATCATATTAAAAATATGCTAAATCACTATTGATCAGAGAAATGCAAATCAAAACAACTCTCAGGTACCACCTCACACCTATCAAATTGGCTAATACAACAAAAAAGGAAAATATTGGAGAAGATGTGGGAAAATTGCAACACTAGTGCATTGTTTGTGGAGTTGTGAACTGATCCAGCCATTCTGGAGAACAATTTACCACTATGCCCAAAGGGCTATAAATCTGTACATAACCTTTCATCCAGCAATACCACTACTAGGTCTATATCCCAAAGAGATCATAAACAAGGGAAAAGGACCCACATGAACAAAAATATTTATAATAGCTCTTTTTGTGGTGGCAAAGAATTGGAAATTGAGGGGATGTCCATCAATTAGGGAATGGCCAAGCAAGTTGTGGTATGTGAATATAATGAAATACTGTTACCCTATTAGAAATGGTGATCAGGCAGATTTCAGAAAAAATCTGAAAAGATTTACATGTACTGATGCTGAGTGAAGTGAGTAGAACCACAAGAACATTGTACACAGTAACAGCAATATTGTGTGATGACCAACTTTGAAAGACTTAGCTCTTCTCAGCAATACAATGATCTAAGACAATTCTAAAGGACTCATGATGGAAAATGCTACCTATGCCTGGAGAAAGAACTATGGAGTCTTAATGTAGATAGAAGTATACTATTTTTACTTTTTTGTTGTTTTTTTTCTTTCTCACAGTTTTTCTCTGTTCTTATGATTCTTTTTCCACAACATGACTAATGCAGAATAACATACCTATATAGTCTATGTCAGAATGCATGTCAACTTGGGGAGTGGAGAGGAGAAGGGAGAAAAAATATGGAAGTCAAAATCTTATAAAAGTGAATGCTAAAAACTATCTTTGTCATGTAATTGGAAAATATACTATTAAGTGGAGGGAAGAAGTGACTTGGTCAGGGTCACAATAGTTGTCTGAGGCTGGATCTGAACTCATGAAAACGAGTCTTCCTGATTCTAAACCCAGTGCTCTCTCCCTGGCCCCACCTAGATGCCTATAAATTGGAAGAGAGAAAGGTAAGGGAGAGAGAGAGAAAGGTAAGGGGGAGAGAGAGAGAGGGAGAGAGAGAGAGAGAGAGAGAGAGAGAGAGAGAGAGAGAGAGAGAGAGAAATACATTTATAATTTTTTTTTGACCAAGATGTGTAAAATTCCAGGCTACGACATTATTATTCACTCTTGTTAGATAAGGGATACAGTGTATAAAGTGCTAGACTTGGTATCAAGAAGGTTTGTCTGAAATCTGTCCTGAGATATTAGCTGTGTGACTCTGGTCAAGTCATTTAACCTCTGTTTAACTCTGTTTCCTCAAATGTGAAATGGAAATAATAATAGCTTGTACCTCCTTAAATTATTATGAGAATAAAATGAGATAATTTTACAATGATTCTAGAATGGCACTTGACACTTGACATATGCTGGATTCCTTCCTTCCCTAAGCTAAGAAAATTATTCAAAATTGCCTTCCAATTCTGAGATTCTGTCATTTGAATGAAAAAGGCCATCTAGTTCTCTTTATGGTAGCAAAGAAGTGGAAATTGCAGGGATGCTCATCAATTGGGAAATGGCTGAAGAAGTTGTGGTATATGCATGTGATGGAATATTACTGTGCTACAAGAAATGATGAATACAATGATCTTAGAAAAACATGGAAAGACTTGTGCACAATATCAGAAAATGAATTGAGCAGAACCAAAAGAACACTGTGTGTAACAACAGCAATATTGTTTGAAGAATGGTTTTGAGGGAATAAACCATTTTGATGATTATAAATACGCATATTTAACTATAAAGGACATATGAAGAAAGACACTATCTGTATCCAGAGAAAGAACTAATAAATAGAAGCATAAATATAACTAATAAATATAAGAATAGTTTTACATATATGTACCTATTTGTGTTTAATGGTAGCCATTTTGGAGGCTGGGGTGAGAGGGGGAGAAGAAAAATGGGGGAAAGGAAATGTACATAATAATTTTGTTGTATATTTAAATGGAATAGCAAATTGTATATAGTGAATTTGTGGTTTCAAGGGCAATCGTCTTGTTTATTATCCTATGTTATGGAAATACTTGTTTTTTCTATAAGTCTAAAAATAAGTTAAATAAAAAGATTTTCTGTCACTACTGGCAGCTCTGGATTGAGGTGAAGAAATGTTTCCTTATGTGGCTAATACCAAAAAAAGGCATATATTTTGTAGTATTCAACTAAGTTATTACTTTCTGCAGAGAAGTTACTTCATACATTTTCATTGTATATGAACAAAGATGAGGAAGCAACATTTTTTCTTGAATACCATTTTTTCCCTTCTGATCACTTAAAATTCAATCCCAAAGGCTTCTGTAATGGGAATCTGAAGCTCTTTTCTGCCCCTAGACCCTTTGATAGGCTTAAGTGGCTCTGAGAATGTTCCCTGATTTGAAAGTATATTCTGCCCCTTAACAGGCTGAATGTGGTCACGTGGAGCCTGTGGCAGGAGGCTTGTTTTTGGGGAATGGCCACACCTTGTTACTTTGTAATTGGACAGTGGGTCAAGAGGTCTGTGACATTCTCTGACCCAGGAGAAGCCTATATATATGCCCTGATGTGAAGTTTTCCTTTGGGGCTCACTTTGAGAAGAGTTGCGTGATTTGGCTAGGTGAGACTCTGGGAAGCTGTTGAGCCCCCAGGCTTTGAAAAACCCAGATGTTTATGCTTCCCTCTCTGGTAACTTGAATAGGTAATGGATGTGATGGTCAGATGGTTTGAAGCTGTCTGCTGATCTGTTTCTTGGTCTGTTTGTAACTTGTGCTTGTAACTAGGGTTTGTGTTCTATGGAGTTCAGGGTGCTGACTTTGTCCCCTGAACTAGATGAATGATATGTTTGTTTGATTAAAGTAAGATTGTTAACCCATTTTGAGTTGCTTTCCTTTAGAAAAGCAGATCTGAGAACCTGTGCTAGCAGCCGCCCTAGGTATGCTATGGTGCTTGCTGATACAATTTCCAAAACCTGAACTGGGAGAGATTTAGTCTTACTCATATGTCAATGTTAAATTGCTGCTAAGTTTGTATCATATGAGAGTTTCAACAGCAAAAAGTATATGAAAACTATTTCAAGGTTCATGTATCATACATTAAAATTATGAGTTAATAGAATTCATGTATTTCAGTGGAGAAAAACAAGCAGAGCTGTTTATGGTAGGATTTTCTAGAAGACATTAGTACTAACAGGTTGAGGGGTGGCTAGGTGGCACAGTGAATAGAGCACCAGCCCCGGAATCAGGAGTACCTGAGTTCAAATCTAGCCTCAGACACTTAACATACACAAAAAAAACTAGTCATGTGACCTTGGGCAAGTCACTTAACCCCAATTGCCCTCCAAAAGGCAAAAAAATAAAAAAAAAGTACTAACAGGTGGCTTTGCTATTGTAATATCATTTAGCTGAAATAAAGTTTCTAGGATCTCTTGCTATTCCAGAACATTAACTATTATTGAGAAAGCAATGCAGATTTCAAAGCTGTCACAGCCAAATTCTACTCTTTAAGTTGTTGGCTTAGAGAGCCACCACCTCATCCTTACAAGGACAGATGACAGATGGGTCCCTATAGAGTGATTGGAACGGCTCCAAGAAGAAGTCAAAAATATTCACAAGCTGAGTTACTAGGTCTTTTTTCAAAAATAAACGTGGAAACTACTTAGCATGTCATTTGTGTGGCAGAGGGGCTCCAGATTAGTTATACTCATAATAAAGAGTATTAAAAATACATGAGAAAATACCCCACAAAATCATCCCAAGGTTGCCAAGCCAAAATAAGATCATCTTATTACAAAAGAAAAAAATTACTATGAACATATATGTGCGTTATATATAACATGAGAGAGAGAGACAGAGAAAGGGAGAGGGAGAAGGAACAGGGAGGGAAGGAGAGAGAGGGAGGGAGGGAGAGAGGGAGAGGGAGAGAGAGAGAGAGAGAGAGAGA
>CM053601.1:57385729-57401969 GCA_028646575.1 Pseudocheirus occidentalis
AAATAAAGATTAAATGACTTGCCCAAGGTCACACATTTAGGAAATACATGAGGCTAGATATGAACTCAGCACATTCTGACTTCAGATACAAAACTCAATCTACTGTGCCACCTTCTTGCTAATAACAAAATCTTTTCCAAGCATTTACTGTCTTGCCCTCTTTTCACATTGAGAAGGCATCCTTCAACACCCTCAAAATTCTATTATCCTCGGTATGGACCTCTTTGATATATTTTTATCTTGTCCAGCTGCTGTTCCCAACTTAATTTTTATAATGTCATTACAATCTCCACATGTAGAACAAATTATGATATTAAAATTCTAAATGTGGCCATTCCATTATAACAAGCAAAGAATGTGCCATAAGATATTTACAAATCTGTTTCTTTTGGGATCTATTTGCTATTCTCCCGGTTTCACCCTTAAATGTTCTTTAAATTATCTATATTAATTGAATCTTTCACCAAGTTTTCTGTAAATTTGATTTCCCTCCATTGTTTGTCCCTATTTTATAAGGCAATGCTTTTCTATCATCCTGTTCCTTAATATTTGCTGAATGAGACTGCACTAAAAATTGGTATCACTTTTGACTGTCATTTATTTTAGGCTGGAAGTGAGATTTGGGGTTTGATGGTTAAGATGATTTCTAGGCACTTGGAAAAATAGTCTGAATTAGGGTTTGTGAGGGATGGAATGGGGGTGGAGATAGAGGTGGGGAGAGGATTGCCAAGCAGCAATGAGTTCTCATCAGAGTTTAGATACAGTGAAATTTGCAGTGGGTAAAAGCAGTGTTTTTTTTTTTTACTTTCTCCAGGGACCCTCAGTAGTCCCAGAGGAAGAAAATAACCAGACGGTAAGAGTTATAAGGGACAAGATTCCACAGATCCAGAATGATGAAAACTCAAGTAAGTAAGAAATTCTTGGGTAGTAGCTAGTGAAATATTAAAGGGAAAACATGTGGCCATGGCTGCCAATCAGTAGTTCAAAAGGCATTTAAAAGCATAGGTTGTGTATGTGTATGTAAAGTTTGGTGATTCTGGCAGGTCAGTTAACTGTCATAATATGTCCTTTGCAAATATTTCATATGGATCCAACAAAAAATCTCAATCTTCCTAAGAATAAAGTAGGCTTACATTTGGAAAGCCTGGTTTCAAGTGTTATGCCAATACTGTAAACAACACTCTATTCATTTCATTAAAAACTAATTTTTTATTATTTTGAACTCTTCCTAAGCCTATCTCTGTCACTAAATATTTACAAAATGTTTCTACCAGCATCTGTATTTGCTCTTCATTGCTTCAAACAGATCAACAAGGTAGGCCAAAGTTGTTCTTTTCCTCTTTGTTCTGATGAAATTTGAGGAACAGACCCATTAAAGGGTTCAGTGGGATTCCCTAGTAAGTTAATGGAAGAAGAAGTTTAGAATTTAATACCAACATCCCCTACCACAGTCCCAGTCCTAAATTTTGCACTTACTCATAAATCCATAATGTACCAGCATGATAATTTCAGTGCCTCAAGACAACCTGATGAAGTGAAATAAGCATAAACCAGGTGGCTCCAGCCAGTTAACTCAGGTAACAATTTGATTTGTTCAAAATGGATGAGGACTAGTTGCCAATCCCAATTGCCTATCTGATGGGTCCAGAAATATCAAATTGCTCAGTTTATTTATTCCCATTGCTCCATTACAGAGCAAGCATTCTAGAAAAATCACACACTTTATAGTCTGTTGTTGGTAATAGCTGTGGAATGGAAATGGAGAGTCACAGACATAGACTTGAAGGAAAACAGATGTTCCTTTTCTTCCTCATATTGAAGGTTTTTAAAACATGCCTTGTTTTGATGCATGATTTTACCTTTAAAAAATCAGTCACAGAAGCTAAATATCTTATACAAACTGATTCAAAAGCCCCCAGCACTGACCACTAGCCCAGAAATGGGCATCCTTTGTGATGAGCAGAACTGAAGAGTAAGCATTTGATACCAATTCAGCAGGAACTATTCAAGAATTCCAGAGACACAGAGCTGGTTTCTATCACAGAAGGGTGGAAAGAGGAAAAACAAGAATTTTGGAAATAGGTCACTGATGAGAGTGGGGAAAAATGTATTTCCTGGTTTCAAGAATCTTTTTGTCATGTCACAAAATTGCAAAGTTTTGGGAGACAATGTGTACATTTTAACATCTAATCAAAAGACATAGTTAAAGGTTAAATTTATTAGGAAAACCTTAAACAGGACAAGCTGATGGCTAATAAGTCTAGTCTATTGCTTGGATATTTCCACCAAATTCCTTTTGTGCCTTTGACCCTCCCTCCCTTTTAATATGCCAGTTCAGTTCAAGTTAAATGACACAGGTTCAATCATACTTCTGTTCTACTTAGAGTTTGTTTTCAGTTACTAAATTACTGTACTAGTCACCCTGAATATAAGCCACAAAAGTCATTTGTCAGGAATCATAGAAAATTTAAAATTGGGGGCCTGGCACTCCTATACCTATATTCTCCATTTAAGTTGAAACTAGTGGATCACTTAAATGTAGGAGTTCTAATCTGCAATAGAGCTGAAGTAAACGGGTAACCTTACTAAATCTGATATTAATATAACAAGCCCTTGCCCAAATCTTAAGCAAAAGGAGAGCTACCAAGGTACCTAAGGAAAGACAAACAGAGCTAGGTCACAAAAAATGTAGTGGAGTAAGAAAGGAAAGGCGGAGGAGAGAGAGGGAGGAAGGGAAGGAGGAGAAGAGGGAGGAAGAGGGATGACATTTAGTATGGGAAATTTTACTACTTTTTATGAGTGCTTTATTCCTTAAAATTTATGATATTGACACCTGCTGTTTTGAAGCTAGATCTTGCCTAAAAGCAAAGAATCATTTACCACACCCTAAAACCAAGAAGTCTTCTTATAAGGAACTCTAGCCATACAAATACTTCTGATACGCTAAACAGAGTAACTATCACAACAGACCTACTAGAAAGCTCTTGTAAGACACTCAGGTTTTGAGTCATTGTAAGTCTAATGAACTGGTTCTTACATGTGCAGGAATTTGCCTTTTCTACTAAGGTCAAGTGAGAGGCTTTGTCATAACTCTAAACAGTCCTCCTGGACATTCAAACATAGGTACATCCAATCTACAAATGGACATAAAGACTGAACATGTCCAGACACAGGAGGGAGGGAGGGAGAAGAAAAGGGGGAGGAGAAGAAGACAGGTAGAGGGGAGAGGGGGGGAGGGAGAGAGGGGAGAGAGAGAATGTGTGTCGGTGTATGTTCTGTTCCAGCTGGACACAATAACACAAATTCTGTTTCTTCTTTCTGTTTTACCTCTGTCATCATGCCTGATTGACTTTCAAGTGTTTCAAGGTACCATATCTCTTTGGTTTTGGCATATAATAATAGTTCCTTTTTACACAGCCCCTTACAGTTTATACAACTCTGCTCAGAACAGCCCTGTATAGTGCAAATAGTATTTATCTTCATTTTACAGATGGAAAAAATGAGGCTAGGAGAGGTAGAGGAAACTTCTCAGTCACCAAGCTGGTTATGCGATGAAAGCAAAGTTAATTCTGAACTACCAATGTAGAACTGACAAAAATACTTTAGATGATTCCACCCTAATTATTTACCTTGATTACAACAACCACAAGTAATGAATACCCTGAAATAGCAGGTCCCTGATACTATGGAATAGCACCCTTTAAATGAGTTCTGCCAAACTGAATCTTATGATCTGATGTAATTAAACCATATAGATAGCCTTTTACCCACCTAGGATAAGACACTGAGAGTTTCAAAGACCATCTGCTTCAATCTTCTTGTTTTACAGATGAGGAAACTGAGACCATGGAGGTGAAGTGATTTGCCCAAGGACACAGAGGTAGCAAGTATCAGAGTGGGGATTCAAGCCCAGAACCTCAAATTCCAGAGTCAGCCGTCCTTGTCTTTTGTGCCATGCTGCCTAGGTCATAGGAGAAAGAAAAACCAGCTTTCTTGGAGGGAGCATAAGCTTGAGAGACTTATCCACAGATCAGAGCAACAAGACTCAGCTCAAGGCAATGAAAAGCACAGGAAAAGCCTGAAAAGGGGGTAGACTTCTCACCTGTTTGCTATACTGCAGATTACTTACCAGATGCTAATGATGTGAGCGAGAGATCAGGTAGTCTCTGGGAATCAACTTATACCTGGAAACCAGGTGAATCAATCTGGAAACAGGGAGTCTCAGAGTCTGTAACCCTAGAAATAAGTCCAGGGAGAAAGACTAAGTTACCAAGTTAGAGTTAAGTTTGATAAAAGCTGACATTTTAGAGCGCCTCAAATGAAAAATCAGAAACACACATATGTATATGTCATCTGTTCCCACAAAATTACTACAATAAAACAGTTTAAATTTGCATTCCACATTCAGTTCTTTAAAGTGCTTTATATAATCTCAACCCTATGAAATAAGTACCATTAGCCCTAACTTACAATTGAAGAGACTGAGGTTCAGAAAGAACAAGTGATTTTCCATTCTGACAAATGTCAGATGTAGTATTTGAACCGGTATCTTCCTGAACCTAAGGGCAGCCTTTAAATACTACATCACACTTTCTCTTTAGGCCAGAGATTCTTAACCTTTTTGCCTGTAGTTAAAGGACCTCTTTGACAATCAGGTAAAGCCTATGGACCCCTTTCAGAATGATATTTTAAAATGCATAAAAAGGAATATATAGGATTACAAAGAAATCTAATTATATTAGAATAGTTATTTAAAAAATTAAACCCAAGTCCATGGACCCCAGATTCAGGACTCCTGCTCTAGAGAGAGAATGAACTGGAGCCAAGGTCTAAAAGCAGAGTACTCAGAAGCAGTGGCAACTAAGAATATCTTTTGAAGACAAGAGTCCCTGGGCAGCTATTGAGGCTAAATCCCTCCTGCTACTTTAAGAGGCTTAATTGGCCTGGAGCCTAAACCTAACTAGAGTGTAACATCCACAAGTTAAAATTAGTGCTCTTGAAAGATACATTCTCAAATATCTGTGATAAAAGTCTGATATCAAAAATACATAAAACTAAAAGTCATTCCCTAGGATGTGAGGTCAAAGGATATGGACATTTCTCAAAAGAAGAATGGGAACTATTAACAATTACATGAAAGACATCTATGAATCATTAATAGTTAGAAACATGGAAATCAAAATAACTTTGTTGTTTCTCTTCAGTCTTGCAAATTGACAAAGATGATGAAATATGGGAATAGTCCATTTTGGAGGTTTTGTGGAAAGACAGGAACCCTAATACATTGTTAGTGGGATTCTGCCTTAGTCCAAATATTCTGGTAAGCAATTTGGAATTTTGCTATGACAATGACTAAAATGTCCATATCCTTTAACAAAGAGATCCCACAACTAGGTATATGCACCACAGAGGTCAATGGGGAAAAAAGAAAAGAAGGAAGGAAGGAAGGAAGGAAGGAAAGAAAGAAGGAAAAATAAAAAGCAATCATAGGGGAGGAAGAAAGGAAAGGAGGGAGAGAGGAAGGAAAGAAAGCCTTTATACATACTAAAATAAGCACTTTTTGTGGAAGAAACTTCAAAGTAGTTGGATCCAAAGACAAAATATGAGAATTCACCTCTCTCCCTTCTCTATAGACATTAGGTAGGAAGGATATAGAACATTGCACATAATAACAGACTTGATTGATGGGTTGATTGATGACTTTACTGAGCTATTTTTTTCACTTTTTTATTCTTTATCATAGAGAATGGCTCTCTTACAAGAGAAAAAAGGAGAGATATGTTGGTCAATATAGGTACTATAAATACAAAATAGAGAATAGGGATTAATCTTTTTAATTCCTTCAAATAAAGAGCTTCCAGATGAGGAAACTCCCTCAATGAATGACATTTGGCACTTTGTCTGCAATCTATCATCTTACAGAGCTGCTTAGAGCACAGACTGGTTAAGTAACTTACATAGGTTCACACAGGTAATATGTGCCAAGGTACTTGAATCCTGAATCCAAGGCTCTGTTTCTCTATTCACTGTGCCACAATGCCTCTTAAAACAAAATATAGTAATATTTTAGAATGGGAAAGATGCCTCACTTTCCTGGTAAGTCAATTATCATTTTAGCTTGGGGTCGAACAATTTGCTGTATCACATGTTCCTTCTTGAATCTAGAAGGTTACTATTATTATGCTCTCTTGGGATCAGAAGGAAATCAGGCTAGCATAGCTCTACATCAATAGTCTTGTAATTTTTATTTCCAGCCAATGCCATTCTTTTTTTTTAAATATTTTATTTCCCCAGTTACATGCAAAAATAATTTTTAAATGTATTTCTTAAAATTTCTTAAATATCCAAATTCTCTCCCTCCCTCTTTCCTCTTCCTCCCTCCTTGACATAGTAAGCAATCTGACATAGGTCATACATGTGTAATCATGCAATACCCTTCTTGACTGAAGACTCAGGTATGAACTCAATGGAGGCAGCCTATGACTTCTTGTTCCAAGGCATCTTAGAGAAGGGCAAACCACTGAGGCATAAGCATAGAAAAATCACCTAGCAAGGCAGGAGACCATTACCCCATTTAAAGGATGTTCCACTTGTGCTTGTATGGGTTTGTAGCACAAATTCCCTATGCTTAGAGTGAATACATCACCCCCTTCCTATTCTTAATCTTTTCTCCCCTTCTCTTTCATTACTTCTTCCAGAAGTCATTTTCTCCAAATAAATTCAATTCAACTAATTTTAATGTGAAAAGCCATTGGGATACAAAAACAAAGTAAAAACAGTCCCTAAGGACTACATTTATTTCCCCAAAAATGGGTATAAAAAAGCATTTCTTTACCTATGCAAGTCATGCCAACCATTATTTCCACCACTAGATTTCTAAGGAATCTTCTAATCCTCTATAAAGAAGCTGAAGGTAAGTGATGTTGAAAGAATCTGATTTCTTCATGAACTTGTAGATGGCAACTATGAATAAGCCAGCATAGTTCTGAATCACAAAATATAACAGACTCTCCATATAGAAGATGGAAGCAAAACATTTTTCAGACAGCAGAAAGCCAGGTTCCAACACCAGAAAACCAAATTCCTCCTAGCAACAAAGAAATCTATACACAATAACACTACAGAGAGCAATACCACCCCAAAACTTTCCCACAAACACAAGCCAAGCTATCTGCTTGCCTGCATCGTCTCTCTCCCTCCATTCTAACTGCTCTAACTCTCAGCTTCCTCTAAGCTCTGCTCCACCTGTTGAGCAAACTCCTTCTACAACAGGCTCCATGTGATTACATTCGGTACACTAAGGGGCAGGGAAGATCTTCAAATTACCATTACCATTACAAGTTGAAGTGTACCAATCAACCTACCACCATCTTTCTTCTTTAAGATACAGTTTTAAATTTTGAATATGTCCAGGATTATAAACCAACCAGATTGCAGGCTCCATGAAGGCAGGAGCTACTTATTCTTTTTTCTTTGTTATTCTATAGTATTTCCTCTATAACCTCTTACATTGTGAATTGCATATAGTAGAAGTTTGGTACATATTTGTTGACTGAATTTAAAAAATGAAATGTCAAAAAAAGATACCATTTTAATAAGCCACATGCTTTGCAAAGGTTAAAATATAAGTAAAATTGCCGATCATGTAATTCTTGGCAAATCAGATTGTACCAAAACCTAAATTATCACTTCCAGCAGAGCTTAAGTCTGTTGTGCCTTGTTAGTTGCATATTTTGTCATAAAAACAATTAAATGCAATTCACAAAAGAATCATAACAATCATAACATTTCTTTCTTGGATGGTATGCATTCTACTTTAGTTGTTCCAAAAGTTAGGGATGACACAAGAAAATTGTACTCCATAATTTACATGGAATATGATATTAGCAATAAAATATATTTAAATATATTTTTAAAATATTAAAACTTCATCTCCTCACTCCTTCCTCTTTGGGAAAAGGTAGATGGAAAACATAATATTTTATTTGTAAGATTTTTTTTATCAATGTGCTCACAATTTAGTACTGAAAATTCTGAACTCTGTTACTGTATGGAGATTTTGATTCCTAAGGAAAAAAAGAAACTATAAACACATAAAATCAAAAAATCAGAAACTATCATATTCTTTTTCATATCATCAGGCATTTATTTGTCTCTGTTTCCTCCTTTTTTAAAAAAAATTAACTTTTGTGTTTGTTTTTAGTTTACATCATTCATTTCTACAAGATTCTGAGTTACAAATTTTCTCCCTGTCTTTCCTCTACCCACCACCCCAAAACAGTGATCCCACTGTCTACCCCCTCCACCAATCTGCTCTCTCCTATATCCTCCCCCATCATCCCTCTGACTTTCCAGTAGGGCAAGATGGATCTTCATACCCACTGCCTGCATATCTTATTTCCCAGTTGCATGTAAATAATAGTAATAATAATAATTTTTAAACATTTTATTTTAAAACTTTAAATACCAGATTCTTTTCCTTCCTCCCTCATCACCTACTCTTACTGGGAAGATAAGGAATTCAATATAGGTTTTACATGTGTAGTTATACAAAACATTTCCATAGTGGATATATTGTGAAAGATTGACTATATTTCCCTCCATCCTATTCCCTTTACAAAAGTGTGGGCTTCTAATTACCATCCCCTGCAACCTGCCTGCTGCTGCCGCTCATCCCCTTCCCTGCTACTCTCCTATAGGGCAAGATACCCAATTTAGAGTGTATGTCATTCCCTCCCTAAGGAAAATTCAATGAGAGTAAGGTTGACCCACTCCCTTTTGCCTTCCTGTTCTTCCCCTCTGTTGTAAGTTATCCCTTGCTTCTTCTATATGAAATAATTTACCCCATTCTATCTCTCCCCATCTCCTCTCATTATATTCCTCTCTTACCTTGAAGTTTCATGTTTTAAATATCATCCTATTTGATTGATCCTGTGTCCTCTGTCTATGTATACCTGTACACATACATACACACACTCACATATGTATTCAAATGTATATATACCCTTCTATATAGACATATATGTATGTATACATATACACATACACATACATATACACACATTTATATTCCCTTCAACTATCCTCATACTGAGAAAAGTTTCATAAGTTACAATTATCATTTTTCCATGTAGGCATGTAAATAGATCAACTTTCATAAGTTCCCTATGATTTCTTTTCCCTGTTTACCTTCTCATGCTTCTCTTGCTTCTTGTATTTGAATGTCAAACTTTCTATTTAGCTCTGGTTTTTTCATCAAGAATGCTTGAAAGTTCTCCACCTCATTGAATGACCATATGTTCCCCTGAAACATTATATGTAGTTTTGCTGGGTAGGTGATTCTTGGTTTTAATCCTAGTTCCCTTGACTTTTGGAATGTCATATTCCAAGCCCTTTGATCCCTCAATGTACTAGATCCTTTGTTACCCTGATTGTGTTTCCACAATACTCAAATTGTTTCATCTTAACAGCTTGTAATATTTTCTCCTTTATCTGGGAACTCTGGAATTTGCTTATAATATTCCTAGGAGTTTTCTTTTGGGGATCTTTTTCAACAGGTGATCAGTAAATCTTTCCAATTTCTATTTTGCCCTCTGATTCTAAAATATCAGGGCAATTTTCCTTGAGAATTTATTGAAGGATGATTTCTAGGTTCTTTTTTTGATCATGGCTTTCAGGTAGTCTAATAATTTTTAAATTGTCTCTCCTAGATCTATTTTCCAGGTCAGTAGTTTTTTCAAGGAGATATTTCACATTGTCTTCTATTTTTTCATTTATTTGGCTCTGTTTAATAGTCTATTAGCTTCCATTTGCTCCAATGTAATTCTGAAGGAATTATTCTCTTCAATAAGCTTTTGAGATTCTTTTTCCATCTGGCAAATTTGGCTTTTTAAGGCATTCTTCTTCTCATTGGCTTTTTGGGCCCCTTTTGCCATTTGAGTTAGTCTATTTTTTAAGGTGTAATTCTCTTCGGTCAGTTTGTTGACTCTCTTTTTATGATTTCTTGCATCATTCTCATTTCTCTTCCCAATTTTTCCTCTACTTCTTTTACTTGATTTTCAAAATTCTTCTTGAACTCCTCCAAGGCTTGCAACCAGTTTATATTTTTCTTGGAAGCTTTTGGTGCAGGAGTTCTGACTGTGTTGTCTTCCTCCCATTCCATGCTTTGATCCTTTTCATCCCCAAAAAAGGATTCTGAAGTTGGATGGCTGTGTTTGCTTTGCTTCCTTTGCTTGCTCATGTTGCCAGTCAATTACTTGACTTTTGAGCTCTTTGCCACAGTAGAACTCTGCTTCCTGAGGGGAGATCTTTGTCCCAAATTGTTGGGGTTTTCACAGCTGCCAGAGCTATTAGGAGGGTGCCCTCTTACAGCCCCCACCAGCTTTGGCTCACTGGTCACACAACTCAGGACCACCACCCAAGACTGTGATCCAGATCCTCTTTAATAGGATCTTCTTTTTACCTTTAAAAATTTATCATTTATTTTCTTTTTAAATTTTGAATCCCAGATTCTTTCCCTCCCTCCACCCTTCCCCCACTCACTGGGAAAGCAAGCAATATGACAACAATTATACAAGTGAAATCATGCAAAATATATTTCTATGTTAGCCATATCACAAACAATTAAGAAATCAAGAAAACTGTGCTTGAATTTGCACTCAGAGATCATCACTTCTCTCTTTGGTGGCAGATTTTTTTCATCATGAATTCTTTGAAATTGTTTTGGATCATTGTGGTGATCGTAGTATCCAAAGTTTTCACAGTTGATCATCATTGCATCATTTCTGTTACTGTGCACAATAATCTCCCAGTTCTTCTCACTTCACTTTGCATAAATCCATATAGGTCTTGCCATGTTTTTCTGAAACCACCCCCCTTATTATTTCTTGTAGAACAATAGTATTCCATCACTATCATATGTCCAACTTCTGTCTTTCCCCAATTAATGAGCATTTACAAATTTCCAATTTTTTGTCATTACAGAAAGAGCTGCTATAAATATTTTTGTACATATGGGTCCTTTTCCACTTGCTTTCATCTCTTTAGGGTATAGACCTAGTAGTGGTACTATTGCTTCAAAAGGCATGTATGGTTTGATAGCCCTTCAGGCTATTGATCCAGATAAATCTCCAGACTGGTTGGAGCAGTTTGCTACTCAACCAACAATTCATCAATGTATCTATTTTCCCTCATCGCATCTAGCATTTGTCATTTCTAATAGGTGTGATGCGATACCTCAAAATTATTTTAATTTGTCTTTCTCTAGTAAATATTTATTTAGAGCATTTTTCATTGTGATTATAGATAGTTTGATTTTTTTTCCTGAAAACTGCCTGTTCATATCCTTTGATCATTTATCAATTGAGAAGTGGCTCTTATTTCTATAAATTTTACTCAATTCCCTATATATTTGATAAATGAGGTCTTTGTCAGAGAAACTTGCTCTATTCTTTACATTATTAAATTATCTATTATAATATTTTAGAAAAATGTCATTTCTCTGCTTATCTTTTTCAATTAGCTATATTTTTGCTTTTGCCTTGTCTGAGATCATGATTGCCTTTTTTACTTAAGTAGAAACACATCAGTTTCTGCTCCGCTCTTTTATTTTAACTCTCTGTGTGTCTTTCTGTTCCATGGATCTTATATACAACTTATTGAACTCTGGTTTCTTTTCCATTCTGCTATCCACTTCTGTTTTATGTGTGAGCTCATCTCATTCACATTGAGTTATGATTACTATCCATGTGTTTCCCTCTATCCTATTTTCATATGTTAAGCCTTCTCTTTTTGTCCTATTCCTCTTCAAGTCTGTTTTGATGCTAACCACTGCCTCCCTTAATTCTCCCTTTTATCATCCCCTGTCCCCTTTCTCTTATATCCTTTCCTTGCTACTTCCCTCTTGCATGAGTTACATTTCTATACAAAACTCTGTGTGTGTGAATTCTTCAGCCTTTGAACCAATTCCAAAGAGAGTGAAATTCGAGCAATGTCCACTATCCTCTATTTTCCCCTCCAGTATAAAAACCCTTTCTTGTATGACTCTTTTATGTGAGATAATTGTCCCCATTCTGCCTCTCCCTAACCCCTTCTCACAGTGCATCCCTCTTTCTCATCCATCTTTTTTTTTTAGATCATCCCAACCTCATCAGCTCATATTCATGTCCTCTGTCTATGCAGACACTAACTGGCCTAATAATGATAAAGTTCTTAGGAATTGCAGGTATAGAAATATAAACAGTTTAACTTTTTTGAGTCCCTTATGATTTCTCTTTTGTGTTTTTACCTTTTTGTGCTTCTTTTGAGTTTTTAGTTTGAATGTCAAATCTTCTATTCAGCTATGGTATTTTCATCAGGAATGCATAGAAGTTCTCTATTTCATTAAATATCCAGTTTTGCCCCTGAAGGATTATATGAAATTTGGCTGAGTAGATTATTCTCCATTAGAATCCTAGCTATTTTGCCTTCTGAAATGTCATTTTCCAAGTCCTCCACTCTTTTAACAGGGAAGCTGCTAAATTTGGTAAGACACTGTTTCCCCATGATACTTAAATGGTTTCTTTCTGGCTGCTTGCAATATTTTCTCCTTGACCTGGGAGCTCTGGAATTTGGCTATAATATTCCTGGGAGTTTTCATTTTGAGATCTCTTTAGGGGGTGATCAGTGGATTTTACCATTTTATATCACTATTAAGAGCTTAAACTCCATTCAATACAGAAAACTAGAAATGAAGGGTGCCTATCAATTGGGAATTGGCAGAAATTATAGCATATGAATATAATAAAATACCATTTTGTCATAAGAAAAAACGAAACAGATGGTTTCTTCATAGAAACCTGGAAATAATTTTATAAAGTGATGTGGAGTAAACTGAGCAGAACAAGGAGAACAATTTATATAGTAACATTACAAAGGCAAACAACTTTGAAAGATTTAAGAGCTTTGATCAATAATGATCAACCATTATTCCAGAAGACTGATGAGGAAGCATAGCACTCCTCTTCTGACAGAAAGGTGATGGATACAGGGTACAGAATACAACATACGTTTTTGAACACAGCCAGTATGATCTGGTGTGCTCAACTACGCACATGTGTTACAAGGCCTTTTCTCCCCAAGCAGAGAAGGAATGGGAAAGAACAAAAAAATAGATTTGTATTTTTAATTGAATTTTAAAAGATTCTATTTAAATATGCTTCATTAAATGTTTTCCTGGCCCATTTCCATTTTCATAAAAAAGAAGTTGGTTCACAAGGAAATTTAAGCCTGGTTCTATGTGGGTCATTATGGCAAAAATATTCAAGAATACAGCTCCTACATATGCCATGCCCTTATAGGCCTACTATCCCAAGCAACTTTTCAAACAGGATATACAGGTAATCTTCCCAAACTAAATAATTTCCATATCTGTTAATCACAGAGAAGCTGGTGAAATGAAATGAAATAGAATTCAAAATGGCTCTGGTTTTTTTTGAGAAATGGTTGAAATACACACACACACACCAGTTTGCTAAGGTGATAAACTGAGTCATGAAGACTAGGGAAACAGTTCAGAAGAAAGCTATAAACATTAGTAAAGTATCAGGAAAATAAAACTGAAGACTAAAGACTAATGAAAGTTGCATTCTTAAAATTTTATTTGATCATTAAGTCCAGAAAATATAACCCTTAGTCATGGAGTAATCTTATGCATGTTTATGCATTTTGTTTTGTTTATTTAAAAAACATTTTCTCAGAAAGGGTCCATGGATATCACCAGATTGCCCAAGGGACCACAACCGCACCCTCAAAAAAGTATTCATTCACTTTCTTTGTTTTTAATTTTATTTATTTAATTACTTGCCTTTAGTATACAGTATTCAGTTCCACAAACTTTTAGTCCCAAATTTGGCCCCCCCACCTCCTCACCTCTACCCCCTTATTGCAGCATGCAATCTGATATAGGTTCTACAAATACCTTTGCATTAAACATTAGTCAAGTTGTAAAGAAGGATTATCACCAATGGAATAAGCAATGAGAAACAAGGAATAAAACAAAACAAAAAAGAGAGAAAGCAAGTAGTTTGCTTCAATCTGCATTCAGACTCCATAAATCTTTCTCTGGATGTGGATAGCCTTTTCCATCATGAGTCCTTTGAAGTAGTCTTATAGCCTTGCATTGCTGAGAGGAGACCAGTCTATCAAAGTTAGTTATCACAGATACATCTGTAATTGTGTACAATGTTCTCCTGTTTCTGCTTCTTTCACTCAGCATCAGTTTATAGAAGTCTCTCTGAGACTTGGCTTAATATGAAGTCTGTCTGCTCCTCATTTCTTATAGCACAATAATATTCTATAACATTTGTATACCACAACTTGTTTAACCATTCCCCAATTGATGAACATTTCCTTGATTCCCAATTCTTTGCCGCCACAAAAAGAGCTGCCATAAATATTTTTGTACATACAGGTCCTCCTCCCACTTGCATGATCTCTCTGGCATAGAGCCCTAGAAGCCATATTGCTGGGTCAAAGGGTATGCCCATTTTTATATCCCTTTCAGCATAGTTCCAAATTGTTCTCCAGAATGATTAGATAGGTTCAGTACTCCAACAATAACACATTTGTGTTCCAATTTTCCAACATCTTCTCCAGCATTTGTTATTTCTCTGTTTTGTCATCTTAACCAATCTGACTGGTGTGATATGGTACCTCAGAGTCGTTTTGATTTGCATTTCTCTAATCAATAGTGATTTAGAGTATCTTTCATATGCTTATAGATATCTTTAATTTCTTCCTCTGAAAACTGCCTATTCATATCCTTTGACCATATATCAACTGGGGAATGACTTGTATTCTTATAAATTTGAGTCAATTCTCTATATATTTTAGAAATGAGACCTTTATCAAAGACACTTTAAAAATTCTTTTCCAATTTTCCACTTCCCTCCTAATCTTGGTTACATTGGCGTTGTTTGCACAAAAACGTTTCAGTTTAATGTAATCAAAATTACCCATTTTTCATTTTGTAATGCTCTCTATCTCTTGTTTGATCATTAATTCTTTCCTTCTCCATAATAAATCTGACAGGTAAATTATCCCTTGCTGTCCCATATTTCTTATAGTATTAGCCTTTATGACTCCATTTAGACTTTATTTTGGTGTACAGTATAAGATATTGGTCTATGCTCAGTTTCTGCCATACTCTTTTCTAGTTTTCCCAGAAGTTTTTGTCAAATAGTGAGTTCTTAACCCAGAAGCTAGAGTCTTTGGATTTATCAAACAATAGATTACTAAGTCATTGACTACTGTGTCTTACGTACCAAATCTATTCCACTGATCCATTACTCTATTCTTCAGCCAGTACTAAGTAGTTTTGATGACTACTGCTTTACAATACAGTTTAAAATCTGGTATGGCTAGGCCACCTTACCTAGTATTTATTTTCATTAATTCCCTTGATATTCTGCACCTTTTGTTCTTTCAGATGAATTTTGTTACTATTTTTTCTAGCTCTATAAAATAATTTTTGGTAGATTGAGTGGTATGGCACTAAATAGATAGATAATTTGAGTAAAATTGTCATTTTTATTATATTAGCTTGACCTAACCATGAGCAACTGATGTTTTCCAATTATTCATATCTGACTTTATTTGTGTGAAAAGTGTTTTTTAGTTGTGTTCATGTAGTTCCTGGGTTTGTTTTGGCAGGCAGACTCCCAAATACAGTAACTTTATATGGAATTCCTTTATTTATTTCTGTTGGGTTTCATTAGAAATATATAGGAATTCCAGGGATTTATTTATGTGGGTATATTTTATTTTATTTTTAAATTTACTTTTTATTTGTTTTCTTGTTCACATTATTCATTTTCGTTACATTTTTGAATTACAAATTTTCTCCCCGTCTTGCCCCTGCCCCATCCCTAAAACAGCAGTCCCACTGTAAAGCCCTGCTCTGCTCCCTTACTTTCTGGTAGGGCATGGAGGGTCTCCCTATCCCAGCCCCTGTATATCTTAATTCCTAGTTGCAGGTATTGCAGAACTTTAAATTCTAGATTCTTTCAATTCCTCCCTTGTCACCCACCCCCACTGGAAGGACACTCAATTCAATACAGGCTGTGGATGTGTGATTATACAGGACATCTTCATAGTGGACATATTGTGACAGTGATCCTCTGTCTCTCCTTCCTATCCCTTCCCCCACCCTTGTTCTGTTCTCTACCCTTTCCCTGTCCGTTTACTGAAGTTTGTGGTTCCA
>CM053601.1:57402469-57444300 GCA_028646575.1 Pseudocheirus occidentalis
GAGTTTATGCCATTTCTTCCCTAAGCCAAATTCAATGAGAGTAATTGAAAACAAAATTGTAATAGTTATCCCTTGCCTCTTCTCTATGGGATGATTAATCCCATTTTGTCTCTCCCTGTCTCCTCTCATTCTAGTTCTCTCCCACCTCAGAATTTCGCCTTTTAAAGTATCATCCCTTCATATTCAATTTATCCCATACTCTGTTGGTATATTTTATATGTTGCAGTTTACCAAATGTATTTTTTATCTCAAGTAGTTTTTGCTTGATTCTCAAGGATTCTCTAAGTATATCATCATATCATCTGCAAAGAATGATATCTTAGTCTCTTCTTTGCCTAATCTGATTCCTTTGATTTCTTTTTCTTCTCTTACTGCTACAGCTACCATTTCTAGTACCAAATTGAATAACAGAGGTGACTATGGACATCCTTGTTTCATTCCTGATCTTATTGGAAATGCTTCTAGTTTATCCGCATTACATATAATACTTGCTGATGGTTTTAGATAGATGCTATTATTTTAAGGAAGAGTCTGTTTATTCCTATGATTTCCAGTGTTTTTAATAGGAATGTGTGTTGTATTTTCTCAAAAGCCTTTTCTGTATCTATTAAGATAGCCATATGACTTCTACTAGTTTTGTTATTGATATGATCAATTATACTGATAGTTTTCCCAGTATTGAACCAGCCTTGCATTCCTGCAATAAATCCTACCTGATCACAGTGTATTATTATCATGAAAAGCTGCTTTAATATTTTTGGTAATATTTTACTTAAAATTTTTGCATTTATATTCATGAGGGAAATTGTCCTTTTATTTTCTTTTTCTGTTTTGGCTTTTCCCAATTTAGGAATCAGTCCCTCATTTGTATCATAAAAAAAATTTAGTAGGACTCTTTCTTCTCAACTTTTCCCAAATAGTGTATAAAGTATTGGAATTGATTGTTCTTTAAATGTTTGACAGAATTCACTTGTAAGTCCATCTCGCCCCAGAGATTTTTTCCTAGGAGCTCTTTGATGGCCTGTTCCATTTCTTTTTCTGAGATGGAGTTAAGTATTTTACTTCCTCTTCAGTTAATCTGGGCAACTTATCTTTCTCTAAATATTCATCCATTTCACTAAAATTGTCAAATTTATGGGTGTACAATTGGGCAAAAATAATTCCTAAGTATTGCTTTAATTTCCTCTTCACTTGAGGTAAAGTCACCCTTTTCATTTTTGATAGTGGTAATTTGTTTTTCTTCTTTCTTTTTTAAAAACAAATTGATGAAAGGTTCATCAATTTTCTTTTTTCCCACAAAATCAGATCTTAGTTTTATTTTTTAGTTCAATAGTTTTCTCAATTTCAATTTTATTAATCTCTCCTTTGCTTTTCAGTATTTCTTATTTAGTATTTAACTGGGGATTTTCAATTTGTTCTTTTTCTAGCTTTTTCAGTTGGGTACCCAGTTCATCGATCTTCTTTTTTTCTATTTTATTCATGTAAGTATTCAGAGATATAAAACTACCCCTAAGAAATGCTTTTGCTGTATCCCATAAATTTTGGTATGTTGTTTCATTATTGTCGTTCTCTTGAATGAAGTTACTGATGGTTTCTATGATTTGTTGTTTGACCCACTCATTCTTTAGGATTAGATTATTTAGTTCCCAATTAGTTTTTAGTCTGTCTTTCCATGACCTTTTATTACATATAATTTTTATTACATCATGTTCTGAAAAGGATGCATTTAATATGTCTGCCTTTCTGTACTGGATTATGAGGATTTTATGCCCTAGTACACAAACTTCCTTCCTATAATACCTCTGAAGAGTGATTATCCAAACTACTCTTGGTGAACTTTAGTATAGAAGAAGTCATTCTGGGCCAAGGCAGCTTTGTTTGTTTGATTTTTTGCTTTTTGGAGGGGGAGGGCAGAGCAACTGGGGTTAAGTGACTTGTCCAAGGTCACATGGCTAGTAAATGTTAAGTATCTGAGGCTGGATTTGAACTCACATTCTCCTGACTCCAGGGCCACCTAGGTGTCCCAGCCCATTCCACTTTTATTAGTTCTAATTATTAAGTTTGTTTTTTCTTTTAAAGAGCCAGAATCTTCTTCCTACTTCTGTTCTCTGGGGCCAAACAAAAGAATCCCAGTTTTTCTTCCTCATAGCAATATGACAGGCCATCCCACACTTGATGATAGCTCTCCCCCAACCTTCTACCCCATAAAAACCCTTATTTTATCCAAGTTAAACAACCTCTTTGCCTCCACTTAACATTTCTTTGGGATAGCAGCCAGCCTCAGGATTTCCCAGGCATGTTCCAGTTAATTTTCAGTTACTCAATAAACTCTTATGCAACAGGCTGTGTCTAACTGTATTCCTACTCCATGCAAGACAAAATGGAAAGAAATGCAGCTAGGTTGTATTTTGGAAGACTTGGATTCAATATTAATAACAACTTATTGACATTGAAGGCCATTTACCAAAGCAAATTGTGAAATCTGTAAAAGCCTTGACTCATTTTGCACATATTTTCATGTGATAGAACAGGAACTGACCAATGAGGATCCAATGCTCAGAACAAGTGCAATATGTTCTGCTTGCTGCATAACGTCTTGGAGCCTTGAGGACTTGCTTGTGTGATGTTATGTAATGGAGAGACCCTGCCTCCAATTAAGATCACGTGTAGATATTCTCTTCCAGTTTCCCTGGCCATGTATTGCGTGTTGGAAGAAAGACCTTTAATTGGCTGTTAAGTCAGGTATACACAAAAGGCCATTAGCTGAGAAAAATCTCTCTCTCTGCTCATTATTTTCTTCCCTTTCCTTTCTCCCTCTTCTTGATCTTCCATACCTGTCTCCCCTTCCATACTCTGCTCCCTCTGTCCCTCCTCTCTCTCTCTCTCTCTCTCTCTCTCTCTCTCTCTCTCTCTCTCTCTTTCTCTCTCTTCCCTTTCTCAGTCAACCTCCCTTTTCCTTTTCCTTCTCCCTTCTCTCTCTCTCTTCTTCTTCTTCTTCTTCTTTCTCTCTCTTCTTCTCCTTGTTTTCCCCCCTTTTTACTCTCCCTCCCTCCTCCTTTCCTCTCTCTTTCTTTCTCTCTCTCTCCTGCAAGTTTGTTTTAAGGGGTTTCCTGAAGAACCTAGCTGAGCAGTGGATTAACCAGGCCACAAAAGTGGCTATGTCCTACAAGCAAGGGAGCAACACCACCCATCAGTTGTTGTGTTTGGAATTGAATTTGATGTTGCAAACTATTGGATAATTATACATAGATGAGATTGAGAAGATACCAATTAGTGACAATGATAAGAAGACACTAACTGTCACTGAGCAATGGATATTGGGTAGGAAACACAGTATAATGGGAATTCAAATCAACACCATTACAAAAAACACCTCTACAGTGGGAAAAGAAGGGGAAGCAAGATGGCAGAGTAAAGGAAGCAGCTCAGTTCTTCTGACATTCTCCTCTGAACTTTAAAATAATGCCACAAATCAAATTCTGGAGCAGCATAGCCAACAAGAGGTCAGGGTGAGACTTTTTTCAGCCCAAGACAACTTGGTCAGAAAGAGAAGTCCATAAGAGGGGGTTGGGGCTGGTCAGGGATCCACATGGTGGCAACACCAGATGTGAGCACTGGAGGACAACAGCAGTAACAGGACCTTTGGGAATGCCTACATGTGATGAGGGTATCTGAAAACTGGTCAGAAAGAGATAATGCAGAGAACTCCTGTGCTAATACTGCATTCAGGACTGAGTGCTATTTGACAACTGCATTGCCCATATGTACTTCCAAGTTACAGTTGAAAGGCAGAGGGGAATATTTCCATTCTGAAGGGATCGGGGTCACCAAGGAGCAGTATTACTAGTAGCATGGAATCAGATGCTCTTTCTCAGTAAGGACCATTTTTTTTTTCAGTTTTCAGTTGAATTTGATTTTTTACTCTCTTTATATTTTTTGCTTTTCATAGCATTTTCTGGCAGGATGGATAATATAGAAAATATATTTTATATGACTTCACATTTACAATTGATATATTGCTTTTCTTCTCAAAGGACGGGGGAAAGGGGGAGATAATTTGGAACTCAGCTTTTTAAATGAATGTTCAAAATAAATAGGCAAATATTTGAATGTAATCAGTGATAGAATCAATGTCTGTTGTCCAAGGACTAGCCTAGCTAAGTTTGAAACGGTTCATCACTAGTTTGTTTCATGATTTTAATTTTCCAGTTCCCAAGACTCTCAAAAACTATATCAGTTTCAGAGAAGTTGTGGAGAGGGTTTCCATTCCAACAAAATCACATATATCTAAAGTTTTGAAATAAATGTTTTGCTAATCTTTTTCTTAAATAGGAAAAAAGGAAAGATACATCTAACCCTCTGAAGTTACAGTAGAACCTGGATGGGAGATACAGTCACCCTCTTGGGGCCTGACTTCCTAGTAGAACATGGTTTAGTGGAGTTTTAGCAAAGAGAATTCTGATTCTGTGAGTTCTGATCTCTCTCCCTTTTCTACTTAACTACCAAATTCATTCTTACTCATATCAACACATTCTATGAACATAAGCATTATCTGTCTTTAATAAAACATTCACTTTCCTCACAAACACTACCAGTTAATTTGCTCATTAGGCTCATTGCCTAGTATGAAGTCATGGCCATTTGGATCTATGCTTATTTTCATGGTTGACATAAGGTCATTAGTCTGGGACAATTTTAACATGATCCTGCCCAGATCCTGACCTGCTCAAGATGTCTTCTATTCCCAGGATTGTCTGATTCTATAAAATGACTCATTCAGCTTGGCTAAGAACATTAGTCCCAAGAGTGGTCTGCCTTTTATTTTTTACCTTAATTAAATTAATTAAATAAATGTACATACCAAGTAATGGTGTGGACTGTTAAAAAATTTAAGGAAGAAGACTCATGCAATTTGAAGTAGTACACTTGAACTCCAGAACATCATTTCTAACTGTTCATTAGACAATTCCACCTACAAATCCAGTGATATCTTGTCTATATTCCCAAAGCTAGTATTATCTTCAATATCACTATAGCACCACCATCCAAGAAAGAAAGAAAGAAAGAAAGAAAGAAAGAAAGAAAGAAAGAAAGAAAGAAAGAAAGAAAGGAAGGAAGGAAGGAAGGAAGGAAGGAAAAGAAAGGAAAGGAAAGGAAAGGAAAGGAAAGGAAAGGAGAAAATAAAAAAGAAAAGGAAAGGAAAGAAAAAGAGAAAAGAAAGGAAAAGGAAAGGAAAGGAAAGGAAAGAAAAAGAGAAAAGAAAGGAAAAGAAAAGAAAAGAAAAAAAGAAAAGAAAAGAAAAGAGAACCTGGCTATTCAGACTTCCCTATTTTTATCAAATAGTACTGCCAATCACCTACGCACTATGTTCAAACGTTGACTGTTCCCTCTTCTATACAGTTCTCTCTCATCTATATTTTTACATTAAAGTATAATGAAACATTGCTCATATCTGGCCTTTCCTTTCTACCTCACTATTATTAGGTTAGTACAGACTCTCATTTCCACTCACCTGAACTGTTGCGCTATTCTTCTAGGTTTTCTCATTTCCAAGCTGTCTTCCTATATTCTCCACCCTGACTACTTTCATACCACTGGAAGATTACTTTTCCATATTATATACAGATCTTATCATGTCTCTTCTCATCTCAAAGACTTTTGGTTTACCCCTGTGATCTCCCCCCAAAAAAAAACAAATGCCAGTTTGACAAAGAAGGTCCAATGAAACATGATATTTCTCTTGGCCAGACTTACTTCATACTATTCTGCATCTTTGGGTGCTATTTTCTGTACAGACTGGACTACTCACTGACTCCTATACAAATCAATGCTCAGTAACCTCTATATCATTCCTTATTCTATGCTCTAACCCCTACTTCCCACATTTCAAAATCTTATGATCCTCCAAGGCCTAGTTCAAATGCTATAATGGATAGAGCACAGGAAGACTTGTGTTCAGTCCTACTTCAGATACTTACTAACCGCATGACTTTGGACAAATCACTTAACCTCTCTACACCTCACTTTCCTCATCTATAAAATGAGAGAACTGAACTCAGGTGTCTCTAAACCTCCTTCCAGTCTTAAATCTGTGACCAAATATCCTGAAACTCCTTTCCTAATCTTCAAAGGAGTCTTTCAGTCTCCAGGATTAAAAATGAAAGGTCTCCCAGATGATGGAACTTGCTTATTCAAGTCAAGATAACACAGCTACTAATCACCTCACAAGATTTTTTTTTCAAGAAAGTCTTTGGCAAATAATAAATACCAACCTAAAAATGAGAGACTATTGTTGGCTTTCACTTGAAATTCTACCCTAATGCTCTAGAGGGGCAAAGGTTTTTTAAGATAATACTACCTACCAAGTTGGAAAGATTTCAAGTCTCAGTAACAGCCTTTTTCATTCCAAAGAGAATTGTTAGTATCGGAGTTAGGCCATAGCCAATCACTAGAACATCTGCTAAGGTGTGCAAGGGCTTTGACCTAACCCCTCAGTGCTTGAAGAATTATCCATAATTAGTTATTAATAATATGAAGAAATATGAACAAAAAGATAGAAGGAATAGATTATTGTACTATCATAAGGAGTTCCAAAAAGTGGATAAAAGAAAATAACCAAAATGGGAATATATGTGTGTATGTATGTGTACATATGTATATACACACACATTCACACACACAAAGAGGTATAACTGAAGCATTTCCCACACTTTTTAGTTTTCTTCCTCCCAAAACTATATAGTATTTTGTGTGTATAGATATATTTATATTTGTTTTGTGAAACATATGTATGTATATGTGTATATACCCATGCATACACAGTCACACACACATACGAACTATCTCTACCTATAGAATAAAAGTTCCCAGAATATATAGCCTGTTTCATTTTGTCTTTGCATCCTATCCTCAGAGTCTAGTACAGGGTCTGGCAATTCAGCTCTTAATGGATATCAGACAGACAGAGACAGAGACAGAGAGAGATTAATAGATAATACATACATACATAAAATACATACATCATATGTCTATAGTTGCGTCTGTATTTTGGTAATAGCATTAATAGAAATTCCAAAAATTCTAGCTAATGTATTTTGTAAATCAACATGTCCTCCATTTGCATTATTGTTTGCAATGATCACTTTGTAATAAGCATGTTTTGATAACTATGCATTGTATTTTATAATAGTTACAATTATACAAATTATAAAGCAAAATTTAACCAAGTGAGATAAGCATCTTATACATTTTTTTTGCTTTTTGGAGGGGAAAACATAGGGCAATCAAGGTTAAGTGAATTGCCCAAGGTCACATGACTATTAAATGTGTCAAATGTCTGAGGCTGGATTCGAACTCAGGTCATCCTGACTCCAGGGCCAGTGCTCTATTCACTGCTCCATGTAGCCACCCCATTGCATAGATTTTTTTTGTTTGTTTTTTGTTTGTTTGTTTGTTTGTTTGTTTTGGAGGGCAGTTGGGGTTAAGTGACTTGCCCAAGGTCACACGGCTGGCTAGTATTTTGTGTTAAGTGTCTGAGGCCGGATTTGAACTCAGGTTCTCCTGACTCCAGGGCTGATGCTCTATTCACTGCACCACCTAGCCGCCCCCCCCTTTGCATAATTTTAGGACTAGAGAAAATTAGTTAATTCAATTTGGGCAAAGAGAAATCTAAGAATTAGGATTATAGATTTAGAACTGGAAGACACCTTAGTTATTATGTGGTCTACCTGTTTCATATTATAGAAGAGGCCTAGAAAGATAGAGTGACTTGCCCAAGGACCCCAAGTCAGTAAGTTGCTTAGCCAAGATCTGAAGATAGGCTTTCAAATTCTAAATCCATCATCCTTTCTACTGAACCCAGACACTGATTCATTTTGCAATTAAGCCTTTACATTACTTCAAAAACCAAAACTTCAATATGGAAATACTGGTAGAACTAATTCAATCATTACCAACAAAAGAACTATTGTAGTTCATTCCATCCTTTCATTCTACCCCCATCCTCTTGATTTCCTAGGATTGTTATTAAACCTGGGATTAAAACAGAAAATACAGAATTTGGGGAAATAAGATCAAGAGTGAGAGAATAAGAAAAAAGGAGACAGACAGTGAGCCCTCAATGAAGATTATTTCTAAGTCTAAACTCTAAAATACTGTCAGTGCTCGTTTGGAAAACCGCTTTAATGCTAATTAAAATAGAAGAGCACCTCAGAACATCTCAGATGTCTCATAACAGTTTAAACAATCACTAAATAAATGTTCATCATCCAATGATGTTTTAAAGAGAGCCTCCAATAAGTTTTGGGAACCTATACAATTGATCATTGAAAGGGAAAAGGCTTTTTAGCCAGTTCCCCATAGATGTCGCCAAGAAAATGGGAAGTCATCTTGGGTTTGTGTGTGTGTGTGTGTGTGTGTGTGTGTGTGTCCATTTATTCTACAGGTCCTACTGCAACCCAATTATTTCTTTTAAGAAGGAATGATCAGAAATTCTTTAAAAGTTTAAAGGTATCTGTGGCAGAGAAAGAATTTAATAAACAGTTATTAGTATAGTTAATGTTTCCATATATAACTCCCTATTGACATATTCTTTAAGTCTAATTTATTTTAGAAATTACTAACTTATCTGAGGCTTACTGACTTTTTCATACAATTTTTAAGGCTAAAAGCTGAACTAATCTGTTCAACTGAAAGCCAATTATGACAGTCTAAATTGAAAGTAATATTCAAAAATTTTCTCAGGACATGTTTTCTTTGAGACTTGATGTTGCCCTATAATAGGGTATAAACCTCATCCTTTAGGGCAGTGGTTCTCAACCCGTGGGTTTGTGACAATGAAAATACATCCTGTATTTGTAACAATGTTCAGTTTGTAACAATGAAAATACATCCTGCATAGCAGACAGATTCATAACAGTAGCAAAATTACAGTTATGAAGTAGCAACGAAAATAATTTTGTGGTTGAGGGGGGGTCACCACAACATGAGGAACTATATTAAAGGGTCGCAGCATTAGGAAAGTTGAGAACCACTGCTTTAGGGTATCTAAAGGCAGCATAACTGATTTCATCAATTTCCACTAATGTAGCTCCCAGTTGTTTTATGGCTTAAGTGGATGGTCCTACAGAATTTTTGTAGGAAAAAAAAATTATACTCTTGCCAAAATGGTGTTGAGCTTCTACAAACTTAGGCTGGTCTTCAGATGGCAGACACAATCTACCACTGGGCCCATTCCCAAGGCCTTTCCACCTTGATAAGATTTTCTAGAGCAGCGGTTCTCAACCTGTGGGTATGTTCAATTTAAACACATCCTGCATATCAGATATTTGCATTACAATTCATAACAGTAGCAAAATTACAGTTAGGAAGTAGCAACGAAAATAATTTTATGGTTGGGGGTCACCACAACACGAGGAATTGTATTAAAGGGTCATGGCATTAGGAAGGTTGAGAACCACTGCTCTAGAGCTTACTTTTGGGGGGCTCAGTTTTTAAGAACCCAAAGTCCCCATCACAATATGATGAAGCATCCCAATGTGACTTTAGTGAAGGTAGCTGATGGGATAGAGGCCAAGTCGAACTCTCAATTATTCCTGGTAATGAGATATAGGAAAAATTATGGATAATTGAAACCCACTGTTAATGAGAGCACTTCTTGGCAGTTTTAACTACCTCAATCCCTTCTCTTTATTTCCATCTCTCAAACTTCTTATTAACAGAGAACTGAAATTCAAGATAACTTAAAAAGGAGTAAAACTGCATGTGGCTGTCTTGAACAAGCTCAAATAACCAGGCTTAGAAAAATATATCAAGAACTGAAGGAGGAAAACACTAAATATTTTTGAGCAGAAGAGTAACATCATCAAACCTCTGTCTCAGGAGAATTAATTCAGTAGCTGGATGAAAAAGTGGTTCGATTATAGAAAAGATTGGAAGCTGAGAGATCAGTTACAAAGCTATTCTTCCACACCATCTCCTTGCCATGTTCTTGTCCTCCAACCTTCCCCTCTAACTTGAAATCCCACCTTTCATTCTAGGTTATGGGCTTTGAATTGGTGAAAATTCACCATATCTTACCCAGTTCAGATTCACCACAATACTCCCAGGCCATCTTTATATCTTACCACTACTTTAGTACCCCTTAGTACTGCCTTCTGCCTCTAGCACTGGGAATAGCAATTAAGTTAACACCAACATTCCATGGGAAATCAATTTTCTTATGACTCCACTTGCGGGGCTACCATTTCTCTCTGTTTTTTGTCTTCAGGGAATGCCTTGCTTTGGGTATATCTATCCCCGGTACTTAGAAGAGTTGACTGGCACGTGGTAATGCTTAATAAATGATTTTTCATTCATTATTTCATATCCATTAGGCTTATTGCATACCATGGGGAGGATCAATGAAATCAAAATAATATGGCATGTTACCAGGTCAATTAGTAAAAGTCAAAGATGGGGGAGGACTGGTTTTGCACATCTGAAGACAATCTGGGGATTTTTGTGGACTGAAAGTAAAACGTGAGTCAATAATTCCATGTTATATTGTGATATGTTAAAAAAAATGGCCAAAAAAAACCATAAAAGAATCTCAGGTTCCATTAGAAGAGACATAGCATCCAGGAACAAGGAAGTGATAGTTTCTTTTCTCTGTGTTCTGCCCTGGACAGACCAAATCTGGAATCATATGTTTAGTTCAAGACGCTATATGTTAAGAAGGATATTGAAAAACTGGAGAGTGTCCAGAGGAAAGGATGACAAAGGGTGTTGAGATCATGTCAAATCATATCAGGGAGGGGACCTGCACACAGAAGTGTGCTGGAGCTAACATGAATCTGCTCACAAGAGTCAATTAGCAGCAAATCAGAGCTTGATTTATTGTTTTGTTTATTGTCTAGATTTAAGAAAGTGATGGAGAAAATGTTAATAATGCAGATTAAACTTGAAAGTGTTCCCCCCCCTCGCCCCCCAGAGAATTGGCCATTAAACATTTAGCAGCACGACCCCTGTCTGGAGATGTTTGTTTTGCCTGGAGGGAAAAAAAAACCCAACAACTGGTAGAACATGATAAATGTCCTTCTTTTAATTACAGGATTATCTGGCAAAAGAAGGATTATATTTATCCTCCTTAGGCCCAAAGGGCAAAACTAATAGCAACATATGGACATTGCAAAGAGGTAAATTTTGGCTTAGCATAAAGAAAAAAATCTAGCAATAACAGTATTCCTAAAGTAGAATGAGCTGCCTTGGAAGATTTCTTCCTCTTCGGTCGAAGTCTTTAAGTAAAGGCTGGATGACCATTTTACTAGAGGATGGTGATCTGGCACATGGTGGTCCTATCTGTGTTTCCTAAGAGTGGGATTTCACTGTAGAGAGGCACTGGTCTGGGTGTACATCAGCATGGAAAGTCAGCCAAACAGCTCAGCCAAATTGTTTATAAGGTATAAACCTCATCCTGTTAGGATGTCTATCAGCAGCATAAAAAATAATCAAGGAGGCCCCAGGTCTTCAGGCCCATAGTCTCAAAACTGGCCTTTGTACTGTAGATGGGAATGTGTTGACAGTAGGGAGAGCAAGAGAGCCAAATGAGAATTGTAGTTGTTGTAGCAGACCAGTGCAACTCTGAGAAGTCTGTTTACTTGAGTGACTTTCTCTTGTGTGTCTATGTTTATACTCTCCTGTGTTGTGGATGTCACTGTAAAAATCTCATGTCTGTGCTGCAAGCTGTTTGAGGTCTTATTCACTGAGTGCTCTAAAAGGCTGGCTAGTGTTAACTCTGTGTCACAAGTTCAGAGATATTTTCATCTTTGATAAGGCATTCTAAATCCATCCTTGTCAGGTCAAAGGATACTGGCGTCTAACCATCCTTGCCTTAAGAGGTACTTTAAAAACAACAACAACAATGTATAGAACAAGCACACTTTCCTCACTTCTGCCTTGCAGAATTCCTAACTTTTGAAATCACCAGTCAGGTGTCAGTTTTCATAACAGACTTTTCCTAATCTTCTCGGTTTTTAGAGCTTTCCATATTGTAAAAATTTTTTGAATCTGCTTTGTTTATGTGAATATTGTATATCTTCTGTAAAATGTAAACCCCTTTAGGGAAGGGACAATTTCATTTTTAGCTTAGCACTGTATCTGGAACCTACCAGGTATTAATAAATGTGCTGAGTAGACTTCCCTTTATTGGAAAGTCTTTGATGAAAGGCTAGATGAATAATGTATTGGGTATGGCATAAAGGCATGCATTTAAAAATGTTTTCAGCTATGCATTTAACTAAAAATATATCTAAGGTTTTTTATATTTTGGAAACTCTTGGATTGTCTATTGATTTGATACTCCCACTTTACTCTGAAAAAGGAAAAAATAGTGGGGGAAGTTTCTTGAACCCTTGGCTTTCTTTTTTCCATGTGACCAAATGAAAAAAAATCTAGAAGACACCTGATACTATCAGATTTCAAGCAATTTAGGCCCAAGCATAATATAAAATTGTAAGAGTGAATGATAACAGATTGACAGCCCTAGTACTTACTATATGAAGCACCAAAGTAAAACACATGTTAATAACAGTGATCCAACTGCATGGACCATAAAGTTTGAAGAAAGAATTGGAAGAGGTGTTTCATTCCTGAAACTAAGTGACCTCCTAAAATGTAGAATGTAAGGTTAGAAAGTCAGAAGCTGGTATGTTCTAAGACAGTATACACAGATAAGCCCATAGAATTTCCTCATGGAGACTCAGAGAATGATGCTGAGCTGAGAATTCTAACTATTCCTATATCAAGGGCACTATATGTGTCTTTGCATATCCAGGGCCGAGAAAAAAAAAAAGCTCTTATAGTGATTTATTTATTAACATTTACTTAATTGAACTAAATATTTAAACATAAGGAGACAGTGAGCAAAGAACTTTAATATTGAAATAAATGCATAAAAGTAGGAGCAGGGTAAAGTAGGTAGGTGGAAAAATTGTCTTTAATTTACCTTGTGTTTCACCTTAAAGTCTTTTGCATGCCAAGCCAGAGGAGATCTCAGTACTATCTAATCCTAAATTCCTATTATACAATTGTTTGTATGTTATCTCTTCTTTGACTGTGAGCTCCCAGAGAGCAAGAAATGGCAAGGTTTGGTTTTTTTTTTGGTTTTGGGGGTTTTGCCTCTCTTTGTATCCCCCAGTGGTTAACATGGTGCCTGGCTCATAGTAGGTACTTTTAAAATTTCATTTCCTTTTAAAAATCTGTAACAGGTTTTTTTTTCTCTACCCAGACAGAGATATTTAAAGATAAAATTTAAGAGATTTAAAAGAAAATCTTGGATCAAGGAACATCTTCCTGGCTTTTATTAATTGGGTATGTAGCTATGGCAAAAGGGATGTCAGGACACCTTTATGAGGAACAGTTTCTAGCCACTATACCCTAGCAGACTAGGATTGAGTTGGTCTGCCTGGTTCTGAATGTAAGAGCCTGGAAGCTAACATTACAAAACAAAGCTGAGTTGAGAATCACAGTCACAACAAGTGATATGGCACCACGTCAAGTAGGAAGCAGGTTGAGCAAGAACAACATAATGACATCATCAGAAGACATGGGCATCTGGTAACATTTAGTTGTCACTCTTCAAGTCGTATGCACTGGTCATGTGCATTCCAGGCAACACAGATGTATGCCTGTAGTGCCAGTGCAATGTTTACAGCACCAACCATGACTATAAATATTCCCATATAGTGCTCGATCACAAAATATAACACTCTCCACATAGAGGACAGAACCAAAACATTTATTTAGACACCAGAAAACCAAATCCCCAAACAATTAAGCTGATTCCATCATAGTAGTAACGAAGTTAACAAACCATAACAACACACAGAACCACAGCATCCTTTAGCCTTCCCACAAATCAACACAGGATCAATATTTACTCACAAGCCTATCTGATTCCTTGTCTGAGCATCTTCTCCCCTAGCCATCTAGTCTAATTCTAACTCCCAGCTTCCTGTGGCTCTGTTCTACCCTTCAGCAAACTCCTCCCACCACAAGCTCCATGTAACTATATTCAGCCTATCGGGGGCAGAGTTTATCTTCAAGGCAGAGATCATCTTCAAATTCCCCCAAGTCTATTAATGGACAGGTAAGGTCTTCAAATTCCCATTACCATTACAATGCCCTTATACATAATCCCTGTGTGTACCTTTGGGATATGTATTAGAGGAAAATTGTTTTTGGGGTGAGTGGCTTGCTGATATTTTTCTTACAATACCATTTCATTAAATGCTTTTGCTTTGAACTATTTTCTCAGGTTGACTAGAGGAAAAAGTAAACATTAGAGGGGGCTTACAATTTATAGTTTTGAGTGTGTATGTACCCATAAATGCCTTGAATCTAGGGTAGCTGTCCTAGAAGCCTCAAGTGCTATACAAAAGCTCAGCTCCCACAAAAGAAAAAGACAAACATGTTAATGATCATAGAAAGGTGACAAAGAAAAGATATCATCAGTAAATATTTAATTATTTTGCTTTTTGTTAGCCACAATAGTGGAAATTTACCAAAGCAGGGGAAAACATCCATAAGTAAGAAAATACTGTAAATAAGAGTACTAAGATTAGGACATAAGATATAGACTAATTCCATATGTCCACATATTTCCCATTACCTAAGAGGAGAATCTGTTGTCCTAAGAATGTGAGGATGTTAGCTATTTTTTAAATGTTGGCAAACTACCCCCAAACCATCATCGTCTCATCTTTAGTATGGGAAAGGAAAAAGGCCAAATGACATGAAGAATGCATACATCATGAGCAAGTGACTTTTCCCACAGCTTATTGAATGCATGTTTATGATTATATTTGATTATGTCTACTCAGCAAGGTAGTACAGTAAAGTGATGGGCCTGGGATCAGGAAAACTAGTTTTTCTGAGTTTAAATCTGGTCTCAGAAATTTACTAGCTGTATAACCCTGGGCAAGTCATTTAATCCTGTTTACCTCAGTTTCCTCATCTGTTAAGAGTCTGGAGAAGGAAATGGCAAACCATTCCAGTATCTTTGCCAAGAAAACCCCAAAATGGGTCGGCTACATGGCACAGTGAATAGACCACTGGCCCTGGGGTCAGGAGGACCTGAGTTCAAATCCAGCCTCAGACACAACACAAAACTAGCCATGTGACCTTAACCCTAATTGCCCTAACTTCCCCCCTCCAAAACGCAAAAAAAGAAAACCCCAAAGTGAGGTCATGAGGGGTTGAGTTGACTGAAAAAATCATTGAATAACAACTGAATTCAGTATGATAAATGTACTATGGATAATTTCTTGGATAAAAAATAATAACGCATAACACTTTTTTTAGAGTAACTTCATCAGGCTAATATAATTATTTCCCCCAATTCCTCATTGCATATGAGGAAACTGAGACAGAGAGAAAAATTAATAATTTGTCCCACAGTATACAATTCGTGTATATCAGAGATGGCATTTAAACCAGGTCTCTGTCAATTCCACATCCAATGTTCTACGACATTATGCAGCCTTTAAATAACAGATAGGACGCTACAAGACCCACGAGGAAGATCAGATCTTTCTACCACACGGTGTCCCTCTGCCAGATTAGGAAAACAATGGAGAAAGTCAACTGTGGAAATGACAATCAAGAAAATAAGAAAACAAGAAAATACAATTTTGAGCAGTGACCTATTTGGCAGGATCTGGATACTTAGCAACAGGCTCCTGAGGCATTAACTTTTAAAAGGGGTTTTCACATTCTGACAACTATAAGCAGCAGGTGGGGAAGAGTGAGTGGAAAGAGCTCTGAATCAGTTAGAAGGAGGCATTGATTTGAGTCTTGGCTCTACTGTGGGACCTTGAGTAAGTCATTACCCCTGACCCTGAATTCCTCATTTGTAAAAGGAACTATAGCATTACATGGCAGATCATAGGTCCCAAGTTCAGACCTGGTTCTGTGAGCTATGATTTGTGATGCTGGGCAAATCACCTACCTCTACTAGGCTTCAGTTTCTTCATCTATAACTTAGGGGGTTGGAGTAAAGGATCTCAGAGGACCCATTCTACCCTGAAATCTAAGCATCCTATGACAATAGCATTTGCACACTACCTGTCCCACATGGTTATTGAAAGGAGATTGCTTAATAGACCATAAAAATGCTGCATAAGTAAGAGTTATTACCTGAATGTAAAGTGAAAATATAATAACTCACCCAGATATATTAAAATATCCAGATGTGTTGCTTCATATAGACATAACACAGCTTTGCATGGAATCAAAACTCTGACTACATTAGTATGCAAGGCACTGTACAGAAAACTCACTTATTATAATCAAAAAGCAGGAATCTAAGAAATTAATGGGATGAGGTGGGAGAGATTTTTTTCCAAGGCTAAATATTTTCTTTAAACATGACTAAGAATAAACCTAAACCTTTTCCGAAGATTGAATATGCTTGGGAATGCAGTTAAGTAACAGTTGCCTCTTGGCTTCCTGGCTTCAGTTGGGGTCTGAGTTATTAAAATATCTGCCACAAGAGACATTCTCATGGTTTCCTCCATCTGGCTGCAGTCAGAAAGCACCACAGACATGAGAGAAAATCTGAGCTTATGACATTTCACATGAACTGTTTTATGTAGTTTGAATAAGGACTTGTTATTTCAAGGGTATTATGGAGGGGATCACTTCAGTGAGACAAGGGGTTCCCTCACATGACCATAGGCTTTGAAGTTAGAAAGGACCTCAGAGGGCCTCTTGTCCAATTCATACCTGAACCAATCCATCTCCATGCCCTAGGCATGTGTGTAGCTACAGGTTCAAGTAGACTTCATTCTCCAGCATTTTCTCTATGTCTTTACTACCTTAGCTCCTACAAATCCCCTGAACACTTCACCTAGTTTCTTCCCTGGGCTACTAACATGTATCTCTAATTGTCCCTTAGACAATTTGAATTGGATGTCCCTAAGGCATCTCAAATCAAACATGCCCAAAACAAAACTAATTAATTTACCAAAAAACCTTCCTCCACCCATTCTGAACTTTCTTTTTCCACCATCATCTCAGTAACCCAAAATTGCACTCCACATATCAAATCCAGGGCCAAATTTCATTATATATGTGTGTATGCATATATACAATATTTTCACAGCATTTTTATTTCCTTCTCTCCACTCATATTTCCACAACCCTAAATCAAGCCTGGACTATACTGCAAGAGCCTATTGGTTGATCTCCCTACCACAAGTCTCTCCCCACTCCAGGCTACTCTTCATTCAACTATTAAAGTGATCTTCCTGAGGAGAGAATTCTCAGAAGATGGCAGAGTTGGTCAGACAGTTCCAAGCTTTCAAGATTTTCCCCTTCAAAAAAGTTAAAATAATACCTTAAGATGAACAAAGCATGGGTAGAGATAAATAAGAAGGGAAAAATAACTGGGTCCTCCTGGGACAATTTGAGAATATTGAAAGAAAAATCCCAATACAAGATTTGGTCCCTGCAAAGAGTAAACACATCCAGGCCAGGTTGCATTTTAATGGCAAGTGGCAAGCCTCTTAAACAACAAGCAGCAAGCCCTGTGGTTAGTTGGTTTAAGAGAATGGCCCCAGACACCAGAACTTTTACCCCACAGATAGTGAGGGGAGTTGGTCATCTGAGCCCAGGAAGATCAAGGTGACTTCTGCTAACCAGGAACACCAGACCCAGCAGGGGAGGGGGGGTGCAAAAAAGAACCAGCCCACATCTGGGGAGTGTAGAAGCAGTGGGGTAGAAAGCCCCTGGCTGTTGGCACTTACAGAAGGTTGGAGGTTTGGCTTTGATTTCAGGATAGAGGGAAGAACTGAAGATCAGGGACAAGAGGCACCATTTCCCACACTCCAGGGCTAGAAGTGACTACAAATAATTAAGCCATTATCACACCACACACACACACACACACACACACACACACACACACACACACACACACAAAATGCACAGGCAAAGGAGAAAGAATCCAACTATAGGAACCTATTATAGGAATAGAGATGACCTGGGTTCGTCTTCAGAGGAGGATACTGAAGTAAAGAGACCCTCAAAGAGTACCATCAAATGGTCACCTGCTCAAAAAAGAATTTCTAGAAGACCTTAAAAAGACTTTAAAAATGAAATGACAGAGATAGAGAAAAAACTAAAAAAGATAATAAAAATAAATAAAGAAAACAAGAAGGGTATGAAAGGAGAGTCAATAAATTAGAAAAGGAAATTCAGAATCTTAAGGAAGAAAATGACACCTTGAAAATGAGAACTGGGCAAAGTGAAGCCAGTGAAATTATAAGAGATCAAGAAATAATTAAACAAAATATTAATAATGAAAAAATAGAAACAAAAGTGAAACATCTTACAAGAAAAATAACAGACTTGGAGAAGAGATCAAGAAGAGAACAAGAAATAATTAAAGAAAATTGTCCTGAAGCATTAGAACAAGGGGGGAAAGCAGAAATAGAAAAAAAAATCCGTCAATTACCATTTAAAAGCAATCCTATGAGGGAAACTTACAGGAATGTTATAGTCAAATTTCAAAATCTCCAGCTCAAGGAAAAATATTAAAAGTATCAAGATTAAAATAATTTAAATATGATGATGCCACAATTAGAATTACACAAGACCTCCCAGTGGAGACATTAAAGGACTGCAGGTCTTAGAACACAACATGTCCAAGAGCAAAAGAACTGGGGCTCCAACCAAAAATATCATACCCTGCAAAGCTAAGTATTATCTTGAATGAAAAAAATGGACATTTGATAAACTCTCAGACTTTCAAGACTTTGTTTTAAAAAATCCTTAACTTAATAGATGACATACAAGAACCAATAGAAATTAAAATACATAACAAAGACTGATTATAAGGGATCCAGGAGGACAAACTGTTTACTTTTTATATATGTAAAATGTATATCTAAGGGGGTGGCTAGGTGGATCAGTGATAGAGTACTGGTCCAAGCGAGCCTCAGACACTTACTAGCTGTGTTATCTTGGGCAAGTCACTTAACCCCAATTGCCCTGCCTTCCTCCCTCCAAAAAAGAAAAAAAATGTATATCTAAGAGGTTTATTAATAATTGGATAGTTCATAAGGAAGATCGGGTAAACCTGAGTATGATATGAATTTTAAAAGTAAAACCATTTAGGAACAGCTTAAAAGAGTAATTATTTTATACAAATGAGGTTCAAGAGGAAGACCTGACACACAAGAATTAGATGGGGGAGGAGGGCTAGTAGTTCTGGTAACCTGTTTTCACTGGGAATGGGTTTAAGAAGGAATAATACATACGTACATACACATACATATATAGTTAGAAGAGTATAAAAGTCTTCTAAATTCAGAAGAAATAAAAGAGTAAGGGCACAGGGAGAGAGGAGAGGACAAGGGAGGGATCTTTAGAGGGGAGGATGAGGGAGTAGGTAAATAGAGGAATAGAAAGGTATTTAGATTTATAGTGATGGGAGGGGAGAGAGGGTAGGCAAGTCATAGGAATGCAAGGTGGTGGGTAAAAGTAGAGTAGAGGAGGCAGGAGGTATTGGAAACAAGAAATATAGACATTCATAAAAACAAAGATCAGGAATAGAATAGTTTTGGGAAAGTATATGTCTATATATTTATGTATATATGTATATGTGTATGTATATATCTATAGCTATGGAGAAAAATATCTAAGCTTTATTGTGGCCTTCTGAGGGGAAGGTTGGGGGAGGGGAAAAAGAACAAAGTAAAAAAGTGCACAGCAGAAAACAAAGAAAACTCACAAGGAAGCAAAGATGGACAGTTCTCAACAGTAGTATTATGTATCATATATATAGACCTTCTTGAAATGAAAATTTATTGTTACCTATTTTGAATCATCTCTTATGTTCTGCCATGCACACAACATGCTTTTTTTCTTCCTAACTTTGTATTTAAGTTCCAATATTTAAGTTTATGATATGTTTTTGCTTCTTTTCTCTATTCTGTATTTGTGTTCTGGCATTTGAGTTTAAAATATAATTTTGGAAAAAAGGAAGAAAAATAAAGTGATCTTCCTAGATCTGATTATGCCACTCTCCTACTCAATAAACTCCAGTGGGTCTTTCCAAAACCAGAAGCAAATATAGAATTCTCTGTGTGACATTCAAAGCCCATCATAATCTACACTACACTACACACACACACACACACATACATACACACACACACACACACACACACACACACAAAGGCTTCCATCAATCAGACCTCTGATGTTCCATCTACTGATTCTGAGTATATTCACTGTTCCTTATGCCTGGAATGCTGTCCTTCCTTATCACTGTCTCATGGCTTCCTCAGCTCCTTGAAGTTCTAGCTAAAATTTGTCCTTCTATAAGAAGTCTTTCCCAGACTCCCTTAATTAAAATTCCTTCCATTTACCTGCAATTTAAAAAGTAAATAGCTTTTTTTTAATTTTAAAAAATATCTTTTACTGTCTCCTCCATTAGATTGTGAGCTCTTTTAAAGGATTGTCTTTAGCCTTTCTTTGTATCCCCAGCACTTAGAATATCTAGTACATAGTAAACACTTATAATTACTTGTTGATTAACTGACATACTATTCTCTAAATGTGCCCTATAATTTCCATGCTCCATGAAATCAACCTATTCCCTATACCAGCAATGCTATTCTTGTGAATCCTTGCCTTTCATAGCCTCCCAATTCTTTCCAGGCTTAGCTCAAACACCTTTTCAGTATTGGAGACTTGTGTTCAAATCCCAATGAATACATTTACCAGCCCCAGGATTGTGGTCAAATCACTTAGCCTTTCTGATACTTTGAGTCATCACCTCTGAAATGCGGGTGGGGTGGGGATGATGACATTTATACTATATACCTTATAAAATTGGTAAGGAAAGTGTTTTGTAAACTTTAAAGTGCTCTATAAATGTGTTATCATCATTGCTTTCTTCCTCAGTCCTTATCTGTCACTTCTTGGCTCTTCTTATGAATCATGCTTTCAGGTATGAATATTGATGCAAATCCCATGGCTCTGTTGACAATCTCCCTTCCTAAATTTCTACAGGTCATAACTGATTTCAGCTTAGCCATTAGACTAATTAAATGACATTCAGCAAATGCTAAGAGATTAGTTACAATGTATGGATGTTACAATGTTTATGGATAGAGAGATAAAAAGAGCGATACAGATATTTGGTAATAGGCTTTCCAGTTTGGTAGTAACTATCAGAGCAGGGAAGATCTGTGGTCAAGCCTGAACTCAATATATACTGACACATATATATGAGGAACAGAGTTGTTGAGTTTGACTAAACCTTGAAGTGCAAGAAGGGAAATAATGAGGCTAGATAGATTGAGGTTATAAGAGGCTTAAAAAAAACAAATAAATTTTATCCTAGAGACAACAGGGAGCCACTAACATATAATGGGGAGGGGAGTTATATCTGAGTTTAAAAAAAATAACCAGCAGCTATGTAGAGGTTGAATTGGAGCAGGGTGAGATAAGAATGATAGGGAGACCAATTAGGAGGACTCTCAATAGTCAAAGCAAGAGCTGATAAGGAATTGAATTAAGATGGTGCCTGTGCAAAAACAGTGAGAATGGGAAAGATGGATGGGAAAGATGCTGTAGGACCTTGCAAACAGTTGTCTCTTAATTTTTTTGTTGAATTGAACAAATTGAATTAAAAGTATTAATGCCTAATAGAACTTTGACACCAATACCTACTTAGAGGTTGTAGTGTTAAAAAGGAGGCATTAAAGCAGTTTTATTTAGCACTGCATTGATATTGTTCTTTTCCCTGGTGAAAAGGAAAAAGAACATCTTGTCTTAAAGTTCTTAACAGGGTGGAGGAGGAATATATTTTAGAGTTGTCATAATAACTAATGTAACTGGGTTTTAATCCAAGCCTGAGGAATTTTTGTACTACTGCTTATGAGGAAGGAGATGTAACTTTAGATTGTTGCAGAGTCTTCTGACTATGATGTAACACTGAATACCTACATAAGCCTAGAGATGGTAGATAGCTTCTTAGGAGAAAGATACAAACAAGTTGAGATAGATACCAAGGATGAAAGAAAGAGATATAGATAGACAGAGACAGAGAGACAGAGACAGAGAGATTTTGGAAGCAGCAGACATGTAGAGGAAGTCAGCTCTTCAATATGATCCTTATTTTCCTCTTGTCTCCTTAGATGCGATGAAGAATTTCCCTCGAGTGAGAATAAGTCTTCTCTTTTGATTGAGCTAAAATCTCATCTCAATGTCATCAAACAATCTGATTCCTTCTTGCAGATTTTCTTGTATTTTTTATTTGTCTAACTTCTCTGATTTCTATTTGCTTAAGCCCCTTGAGGCCTTTTGCCTTTTTATATCCCTACCACTTAGCAGACTACCTGGCACAGAGCAGGTACTTAAGAAATGTTTATTGATTGTCTGGCAAAATGGGTTTGCTCATACTCACTATTTCTGATGGTATTTTTTGCAATCTGTATTTAGGGGGTAAGAATTAAATTGACAAGTACAATCTAATGGTTGGCCTTAAGAGTAACCAAGGAAGTTGCTATTATTTTGAAATCCTAAAAATTATACCCTGACACTTGCTATATTGGTGGTGGAGGAAGTGATGTAGACATAAAATTTGACCTTTTGCCACTATTGGAGTCAGCAGAAGGAAGGAACAATTGTCTAACCACAGTCCTTCTCTTGCTTCCTCCAAGTGGAAACTAGTATCTTTAAGGAGTGAGTCAGATTCCAGACGTATCTGTCTCTGGAATCCCTCCTAAGAGCCATATTTAGACAACATAGATCATACTAATGCCCATGGGAACATGTCATATATGGGAAGATCCCATAAGTCACATAAGGGTGCATGCATATTTTAGACTAATTTCAACACAAATATTCTTCTACTGATACTGTATGGATATGAATCATGGGGTACTATAATCTCTGGGCAAACCGAAATTCTGAGTCACTCAAATAGCAATGGAAAGATGTATGTTGGGCATAAATAAGCGGCAGCATATTATCAACAATGAATTTCATATAAAATTCAATGTAATCTATATAATCAAAGAGATAAAGGATAAGAAATGGAGACGGACTGGTCATATTATTAAAGCAGGCAATATCAGAGAGACAACCTGCATGATACATTGATATGCACATAATGTCAACTGACCTAAAGGAAGGGTCCAAATATATCAGATGGCACACCATGATGGATGTATAGGCAGATATGGACAAGGTTCTAACAGAATGAGATAGTCTGATTGGTTTAAAATCTGCATATTTGGAAGGAATATTCATATCAATAAGATCATCACAGTAGTAAAGTGATAAAATGATAGTAATACTCTACTTCTATGATTCAATGGATCCGTCATATTACAGAAGTAAGTATTCCCTCCAATGATACAGATTGCAACTCAGTCATGGTCTCTCATTCTAGTCAATTCTTCAGTTTTCTATTAAATTCCTAGAGCACCTTATCCTGTGTTCTGGAGACTTTCCTCTGAGTCTTTTTTTAAATATTTTAACATTACATAATATAATTTTTAACATAATAGCAATATCATTATTGCTGCTGGATTTTTTAAAACAATAATAGTGTTGCTATTGTTAGGTCAAATTACACAATACCTCAAAGGAGTACAACCTTAATTCTATTGTTTTTCTTTAGATCATTCCATAGTTTAAAAAAATATGCCCTGGGAATCAGGATGTTAAGGAAGTTTAACAAGTTACTAGAAAGAGTAGATAAGCATGGACTGGATTTTTTTTTCAAAATGAGCAATATATTCCGAATAAATCCGTTAAAGTATCAGGGTGCTTCTATAAGAGTGATGTCAAACACAAAATCTGAGGATAAGTTAAAGCTAGTAGTGAATATTGAATCTAAGATGAGTTGGGTTGGAGGGACGGGTGCTGTATTAAGGACAGTAGGAAGACCAAAGAGGAGATAAGAACCATTTCTGGAGTGAGTGGTATAATTATAATGAACTATGGAGAGAAGTCAGGGTTACTCAGCTTTCATTTAACTTCTGCCTTCTCTACCAAGAATAATTTTTACGTTGGCAAGGGCAGAACATGAATGGTTTGCAGAAACTCAAATCAGTGAGATGGTGCTATGAGAGCAACTACTTGTAATGAATGACTTCGAATGATCAGACCTGAATGAACTATATACCAGAGCATCCACAGAACTAATGTCCCCTTAAGGCTTAGTATGGGTTCATAAAAAATGGGTGATAACAGACTAACTATGTGTCTTATTTTGACAAAGCTACTATACTGTAACTCAGCAGAATGCACAAGAATAGGATAATTATGTTTGAATGAAACATTTAACATAATCTTTCAGAATATCCTTGTAGATAAGATGGAGAGGTGTAGTCAGTTATATTCAGAATGGCTTATATGATCTTGCTCAGGAAGAAATGATTAATAATTTATGTTGGCTTAAAAAGGATCTGTCTTTTCTCTTGTGTTGTTAAGTCTATTTATCAATGATTTGAGTGAATGGATAGATGGTATACTTATCCAATTTGAAGATGATACATAACTGGGTTGGATTGCTAACAAAATAAATTATAGGACCCAAAAGTTGTAGAGAAGTTAAAATGATGAAGTAATCATTGAATAAAATGAAACTAAATGGGAATAAATTTCAACTTTCATTCACACTTGGCCATGGAAGGCCTTGCTCAAGAGGGTCAAAAAAAGGTTTTGAATTATGCATAGACTGCCAGCTCATCATGAGAAAACCACATGACACAATGGTCAAAAACTAACTAAATGCTAGGTTTCATGAAAGAGGAGAGTATCCAGAAAGAAGAAAATGAGAGACCCATCATGAGCTGTTCCACTCAAACCACCTCAGGTATACAGTTGACAATTCTGAGTGCTACATTTTATAAGAACATTGACAAACAGGAGCAGAACATTGAGAAGATGGGATGTCCTGAATCCCTTGAATGAACTATAGTTGCCTTGCCTAGAGAAAGGCTGGAGATATTTAGCCAAGAGAAGAGCAACATGATAATGCCTTAAAGTGTATAAAAGGCTGTCCTGTGAAGGAGATATTAGACCTGTTTTTCTTGCCCCAGAGGATAAAAAAAAATGAGGAATGAATGCAAATTGCAGAGATAGATTTTTGGCTTTGTATGAGGAAAAACTTCCTAACAAAAACAGCTATCCAAAATTGGATTGCCCCCAGGATACAGTAAGCTCTCTTATGCTGGAGCTATTGAAGCAGAGACTGGGGATATTTTTGAGGAGACTTCTATTTGGGTATGGATTGAACTCACTGGCTTTCTGATGTTTCATCCTGCTCACAGAGGCTAAGACTTTATGACTGCTGGAAAATGCCAATTCCAGCTACTCTGATTTCAGGTTTTCAAACAATGTCCTTCATTCCTGGCTTGAGAACTTCGAAATTCTTGAGCACTCTGTAGTTTAAGGAATTCACTCCAAGCAGTTCAACAGTAGATCATTTTAGATTGGGGGCTGAGGGAAAGGGAAAGAGCAATGTTTTAGTGGTTGTGCCTCATCTTGGTCCATCTCTCCTTCATTTGAATGCAAAGTTAATTTAATGGATATATGGATAAATTCTCAACTGAAGTAATCATGGTCCTCATAGTTATATTATTTTTCATTTCATCTGAATAATTGTTCTTATTTTATGACAGCTCTAGTCTATCAAGAATTTTGCACACTGATTAAAAGATTGTTTCTGATATTAGTGAAAATTCATATCAGTGTCTTATGCGCTAGTGAACCAAACAGAGATAAAATCTATGAGATTCCCCATCCCTTTAAGAGACCTTTTACAAATGCTTCCTTTGATATACATTGATTTTAAAGACCACTCAAATTGTAGTAGTAACTTCATCCCAGATGTCTCTTTACCTACAGAGGATCACAGAATCATGATTAAAGACAGAAGTCTCTTTAATTCTAAGAAGCAGTATGGTGCTAGGAAAAAAGCCCTGGATTTGGAGTCTGCAGACCTGATCTGGCTCTCTTGCATTATACCTACATAACCTTAGGCAAATGAAATCAACCTCCTGGGCCTCAGTTTCCTCATGTGTAAACTGAAGGATTGAATTTAATGACCTCTAAGGTTTCTTTCAGATCATTTCTTCACATTGTATTTATATTACTTTCCATAGTAGTAAAAATCCCAAAGGATTCTTGACTTTATGAGGATTACAGAATCTTGATTCTACCATCTTCCATGTTAACATCATCACAGAGATCATTTTTCTTTATAACCCTCAGAGAATGAATGAATGAAGCATTTGCTAATGTCTTACTAAATGCAAAGCACGGTGCTAAGCTGGGAATACAAATAGAAAGTAAGATAATCCATCATCTCAAAGATCTCACATAATATTAGGGAAAACAATACATTTGCTAGATTTCAACTTGCAGATCAGATGGAAAGATCTATTGGTTCTTAGGGTGCAATGACAAAGCACAGTACTGCCTCTTCCTTAATGTCATTTCTACTGATAAAAACACATCAATTTCTATATTCAACCATTTGACAATGCCAAGAACTTTGGTGGCAAAAGCCTTCTTTTCTGAGTCTTCAATTGATGTACTTATTAGAACCTGTAGGAGCAGTTGCGAGGCTCCATCTCCCTAGGAGTTGCTTCACAGGATGGTGACTTTGGGAACTGAGTTAGAAGTGCTGCTGTTGGCAAGATTCTTGGGTTCAAGGTCCTGGCTATATTTATTGGGATCTGAGATAAGATGATAGTTAAGATGGTGGTATGGTCTGACTTGCCTGCCACATGCTGCCTCCTATCTTTCTCTCAGGGTATGGTACTGCTTCAACCAGACTCATTTACCTGCCCTGTGTGTGGCAGTTAGTTAACTGGCTGGTGGTAGAGATGGCTGACCCCTTCTCCAAAGAAGTTGTATCCCTGAAAGAAATGGGAAATGAGGGTATATCCATCAATTGGGGTATGGCTGAACAAGTTGTGGTATATGCATGTAATAAATGGCTATTGTTCTACAAGAAATGATGAGGAGGCAGATTTTGGAAAAACCTTAAAAGACTTTCATGAACTGATGCTGAACAAAGTGAGCAAAACCAGGAGAACATTGTACACAGTAACAGAAACATGATATGAAGACCAACTTTGACAGACTTAGCTCTTCTCAGCAATACAATCATCTAAGACAATTCCAAAAGACTCATGAGGAAAATGCTATCCACATCTACTATTCAGATCAAAGCATACTGTTTTCTTTCTTTTTTCTCATGGTTTTCCCCTTCCATTCTGATTTTTTTTCAAAATATGACTAATGTGAAAATATGTTCAATATGACTGTATATGCATAACCTATATCAGATTGCTTGTAGTCTTGGGGAAGGGAAAGGAGAGGGGGGAAGGGAGAAGGGAGGGAGAGAGGGAGAAAAAAATTTAGAACTCAAAATATTATAAAAGTGAATATTGAAAACTATGTTTATATGTAATTGGAAAAAATAAAATACTATTAAGTTTGGGGGGAGAGTTGTACCCCTGGATAATGGTCATGAGGGCTGTGCTGGAAGCAGAACCATGGGGCAGTTCCTACCTGGACACTTGGGCTTATCTGCCTGTGGGAGCATCTGATCAACAGCTGCTGCTGCTGCTGGTAGGAGGAAGGTAAGCCCCTCTCCACAAGGATTTCTCCCCTCAGTGATGACTGCAAAGGCTGAAATGGAAGCAGGTCAAGTGATTTGGAGGGCACTGCTATTCCCAAGGTTTTCGGGTACAAGTCCTGAGCTGTCCCCATCAAGATCTGAGGGGAAATGGAGGTCAAGATCGTGGTAGTTTGAATTATCTGGCACCTGCTGCCTCCTGTCTCTCTCAGGATATCTTACTGAGTCATGAAAAATTATCACCATTTTCCATGGTAACTTCATTCCATAGGCTTTTTTAATCTTCTGAGAATCATAATTCCCACCCCCATTTTCTGAGTTAATTCCATTCCAGAGGGCTCTTTATCTCCAGAGAATCATGATTCCTTCATTTTGGGGATAACTTTGACCACCTCCTCTCCTTCCCCAGGGCTTTTTAGCTTCTGGGGAACTCAGCCTCAAACAAAACCAAGCAGTGATGCCTATGATAGTAATTATCTTCCCAGTATATGTGTTGTAAAGAGTCCATGATGGTATGAAGTTATGGTCACCTCAGTCATTTGGAGAAAGCTCGTAATGTCCCCAGAGAGTTGCAAGAACAATCAGCCCCTTGGTCAGGAAATAAGAGGAAGTGCCAACTCAGTGGAAATTTATTTATTACATGCTTGGAGGCTGCTGAAATAACAAAAAGTCTGACTTAACAGGCCAACTGGCTCTACACAAAGGCAGGAGGGACCTGGCTTCGATGAGGGCAGTGGACAGCATTCAAACAGAGGCTTAAGCAATTTTTTTTAAAGGCACTCCCTTCAAAGAAGGAAAAAGGCAATGTGGTCATATAAATTAAATTAAGCATCAATGAGAAACTTTCCTTGACCCAGCTCCTAGCAGGAAATCTGCTCAATGTAGCCCTTGGCGCCAAACAGGTCACCAGCTCCTGCGTCAGTACTAATGCATTTTTCATGACTACATTGTGTGGGGAAATCCCTATTCCCAGGTTCAAAGAGTTAAAATAACCAAGGCTGTCCATGGGCTATAGAAGCTAGCTCCCAGGAGTGGTTAGAGGGGACCAGGTTTTATTCTGACAAACCTCAGGGAAAAAGAAAACTCTGAAATGCCACACACCTTTATCAGACCTACTTTTCTCTACTTTTGTTTTCAAAGAATCAGAGCTCTAGTTTACAAAAATTCACAGTGAGCTAGAGGGTTTTTTTTTGGCCTCTTTTTGTATCCCCTGAGCTTTAGCACAATGCCTGGCACATTTTTGTTATTAAATAGTTTCAGTGGTGTTCTACTCATGGTGATCTCATTTGGCGTTTTCTTGGCAAAAACTGGTGTAGTTTGCCATTTCTTTTTCCAGTTCATTTTACAGATGATGAAACTGAGGCAAACAGGGTTAAGTGACTTGCTCAGGGTCACACAGCTAGTGTCTGAAGCCAGATTTGAACTCAGAAAGATGAGTCTTCCTGAATCCAGGTCTTCACTCTATCTACTGAGTCACCTACTTGCCCCAACCAATGAACTGACTCCTCAAGTCACAGACTCAAGTCCAATAACATACCTAATTAAACATTTAGCTAGGAAAAGGGGGTCAAGTGGGAGGTTTTGTTTCTTCCTTGTATCTTGCTGTAATTAAATTTGGTTTGTTGTCCTCTGAATTATAAATCTCTTTCAAAACTGTCCAGGAAATTCCTCTTTCCATGACTTCTTTCCTGCAGGTAATTTTTTGTTCTGGTAGAGAAACCATGTTATAACAAACCTGAAGCCCAGAAGACCTGTATTCAAATCCTGTCTCAGAGACTTTCTAGTTGTGTGACAATAGACAGGTCACTCAACCTCTCTGAACTTCAGTTTCATTTTTAAAATAAATGGGTCTGACTTTATCACTATGGTTGCATCCTACTCTATCCCTGTCTTCTCTATTTTTCTTCTCATTAAAGTGGACAATAATCCAATAAATATTTATTAAAAGTCTGCTCTGTTCCAGGCATTGTGCTAAAAGTTGGGGATATAATAAAAATAAAAGACAGTCCCTGCTCTCAAAGAGCATACAAACCTAAGTGGTAGAGACCAGATGCATAGAGAGGTAGGAAAGTAGGGGTGGGGGAGAACACGAGGGCATTTTGTCCTACAGAGCTGAAACCTGGAGAGCAGCATGTGTAGAGTGCAGAAAGCTGAAGGAAGAGCTGTCCTCTAGAAAGGAAAACACTGGAATGAGTTTGGTACTCCACCCTCTAGCCCCCAATGAGTGGCTAGAGGAGGCTGATAGAAGTAGGATCAGGCTGGCTACCTGCAGGCTAACTCAAGAGAAGTCAAGTCACAAAGGGAAAATTGCCTGTTTCATATGACACTATTCCATAGGTTTAGCTAGATATCCGTATCATTTAGCTTTATAGACGTTTAATAATAACATATTATATCATAACAGTTTAGGGAAGGTTAACAAATACATTGCAAATATTATTTCATTTTATCTCTGTTACAACACTGAAAAGTAGATACTAGTGTTTTCCCCATTGTACAGCAGAGGTTCAGTGATTTGTCCAAGGTCATACAGCTAGTACATGTCCAAGGTACAATTTGAAATTAAGTCTTCCTGATTTCAGGTCCAGAGATCCATTCACTGGAACACCTAGTTGCTTTGTCCATAAAAATATTTTTAATTGAATTTCATTTTCAAATAAAAAAAATACTATGATATGGTAGAAATCAATCAATTAATAAGCATTTATTAAAGACCTACTATGTGCCAGGCACTGTAATGAGGATAAAGTAACAAAAATCAAACAGTTATTGCCCCCGTGAAAGTTACTTTCTGCTAAGGGAGACAACATTGCACATAGAGACATATATGACATAGACAGAAGGTGATTTCAGGGGAAGATACTAGTAGCTGGCGAGGGAGACAATTGGGAGCTGCCTGAACTATCTTAAGGACAAGTGTTATGTATTTTCCTTACACTATGGAAGGTTCTAAAGTGCTTAGCTCAAGTATTATGTTTTCTCTTTTCCAGGTGAGAAAACAAGCTTAGAAAGGCAAATCAAGCAATAAGCATTTTTTTAAATTTGTGAAATAAAACATGCATTTCCATAACAATAGAATGAAAAAGGTGAGAAACTGCAAATATCTACAACTTGCTATTTCTGTTAAATATGTAATAAAGTTATCATGTAACTTTCTTTCTTTTCTTCCCTTCCCCACTCCCCACCCTATAGATGCCTACCATTAGATTAAAAATGTATGTGTATATATACTTATATGTGTATATGTGTCTGTATATGTACATATTTATATATATACATATATACACACACAGAGAAACATTCTATACATATTTCTATTCATCAGTTCTTCCTCTGATGCAGATGTCGTCTTCTTTCATAGGTCTTTTGTAGTTACTTTGGGTAACTTTGAAATAAAAAAAAATAATCAAAATGACTTAGTCACTCAGTTATTCTTGAAACAACAACTGCTATTACTGTATCCAAAGTTAGCATTTACTATTTGTCAGGCATCATGCTATATTATGGGGATAAAAAGAATGGCAAATAAAAAAGCTGTGCCTGCCCTCAGTGAGATTACATTCTAATGGGGAAACTACATGTAAACAACTACATAAAGACAAGATAAATAGTGGAGTAGTTGGAAGGTGGAATCTGAAGGAAGGCATCGAAAGGATAGAGGCTTAGAGGGGAATAGGAGGACAGAGAAAGGCCTCCTGCCCAGAACATAGGATCTGACCTGATTATTGAGGGAATCAAAGAGATGGAGGAAAGGGCTTGTCTAGGAAGGAAGACACAGCTTTAAAAAAAAGTCAGACTCAGGACTTAGACCCCTGTTCTTTCTGACTCCAAGGACAATGATTGTGCAACAACTCCAGCTTTCTCAAGCATAAAGACTGGCTTACTCCATGCATTAGATTCCACAACGGAAGGTCCAAACAACTCTTTTTTACAGAATCAAATTTAGGCTCAATGTAAGCAAAAACTTCTCCAGAACTGGAATTTTCCAAAGCAAAATAGACTGATGGAAATGGAAAGGAGAACACAACCCTCAAGTCCCACAGATCTTCATCATACCTGTTTTCTATTTGCAACTACTGGATCCTCTTTTCCTAGAGATCTTTACACTAAAACTAGATGACCACTCCCTTGGAGAGGTTGGAGACAGTAGTCCTGCTCAGATATGAGATGATACAGAATCCATTCAATTCAACAGATAATTATTGATTACCTTTTCTACATGGGAAATGAATCACTGCTTAAGAAGACGGAATCTGAGAATGTGGTTTGAATTTCTAGACCACAAGAGCCAGTATGGTTTCGCCAAGAAAACTTATTTTTAAAAACATTATATATTTAGAAGGAATAGCAAGTTTTATATATTAGATGAACCTTATGTCTTTTGACAGATAATAGAGTAGAAAATTAGGAAAATGCTGTTTAAAATAGTTCATCTGTTTTAGCAAGACATGCGATCAACTATTTGATGCTATTATAGAAAAACAGAGGGAATAGGTTGAACAATAACATAATTGTCCCAATAAAATTGTATTTGGGACTGGCTGGAAGAATAGTTTTCAAGATGTCATCAAGTTCTCCAAGGTGTCGTCTTGGAAGGAAGACTCTAGTGACATGTACTTACTATTTTTATCACCAGCTTGGATAAAGGCATGGATATTTAGCTTATCAAATTTTCAGGGCACACTATGCTAAGGGTAGCTTGCATATTGTATGATACAGCCAAAATTCAGAAAATATCTTGACAGGTTAGAACATTGGAAGAAATTGATTAAGATGAAATTTAATAGGAATAAATGTGAAGTCCCTCATTTGAGTAATAAAAAGAAACAACCTCGTAAGTTTAAGGCCAAGCAGGCATGGATAGACAGCAATTTGTCTGCAAAAGTTCTGGAGGTTTTAATGGAGTACAAAATCAATATTTTTCTATAATATGATACAGTAATCAAAAGTTGTAGCATCCAAACAATATCCATACAAAGACCAATTCATTTTTGCCTTTCAATTCCCCAGCACCTAACACAACACATAAGGCACTTAATAAATGATTGTTTATTGCTTGAAGACAGGCTCACATTTACCTCACTGGAAGGAATATACTGAAGACTGTGCAATGTACTGTGCTAGGTGACAGGAATATAAAGCTAAAAATGAAACAGTAATTATCCTCAAGGAGTTTATCTTTAACTAGTCTCTCTGATATCTATGAACTTAAAGATTCACTGATTCCATATCTTCTTGTGCCTAATAACGGTCAATGTTCCTACACTGGAATCCTACAGTATAAGCTGTTGTAACCAGAAGCTAAGTAGACACTAAGGGAGGTCTCACTGCCATTATGGAATGCAAGGAGCTCGGTGCATAAGATCTCCAATAAAATCTTCCAGTTCAGAAGCAAAACATAACCCCATCACTATATGTACTAAATTTGGGACAGGCAGAGATCTAATCTGTTGAACCATGATTTTTCTTTCAATAAAAAAGTCTAGTTAAAATCAGCCTGCTTTGCCAACTTTTGCTGAGCAACATAAGAGTGAATATGGTTCTCCAATTTAACAAACTTATTTTAACCATTCTGTAAGACATGGGGCTCAGGATACAAAGAAGAAATGAAACAGTTCTTGAGTCTTTGCTCTGCTCTTTAATGCAATAAGAGCTTTGGAAAGCAGGGTTTGTTTTGTTTTGTTTTGTTCTTTGATGCCTTAGATCAGAAGTGTTGAGCTGGCAAATTGGGATCACAAACCAGATTAAAATGCAGTAGGAAAATAAATAGATGTTAGGTAAATAGACAGACAGATAGATGGATGGATGGATAGTAAATAAAAATACAACACAACATAGATAATGTTCATTTGTGGTTTTTATAAGTCAACATGTGGCTGCAGGTCTCCATTTCTATTTGAGTTTGACATGCCTGCCTTAGATGGCCATAGAATTGTTAAAAAAAACAATTTAACAAGTTGTTAAATTGTTAAAGATGTCAATAAAAAATAAAATCCCTATTTTATATTATTTCCAAATGGCATTTATCTGAATTTACAACCTTAGAGGGTGAATTAATTCTGAATAATTATAATGAGAGAAAATAAGACTATAATAAGGGTAAAGGGGAGTTGTAAACAAGGTAATATGTGGATCTCAAAGGGGGAAAAACACCTCCCAAAGACAGGTTCATGGAAAGTTTCACAGTGAAGGTAGCTAAACTGAGCTTTCCAAAAAGGGAAGTATTTCATCAGGTAGAGATGGGAATAGAAGAGAGAAAATTTCCAAGTAAAGGCTTGACAGACAAGAATATAAGACTTTTGGGGTGGCTAGGTGGTGCAGTGAGTAGAGCAAAGGCCCTGGAGTCAGGAGGACCTGAGTTCAAATCCAGCCTCAGACACTTGGCACACTTACTAGCCATGTGACTTTGGGCAGGTCACTTAACCCCAACTGCCCTCCAAAAAGCAAAAAAAAAAAAAAGAATATAAGACATTCTTATATAATATATTCATAATATATAATAATAAAAGAAAATAGTCCCATTGGGCTAGAATGTAAAGTACATGAAGCAAACAGGTAGACCTTGAAAGATGGGATAAAAATGGAAATAAACATGACTTAACCAGAAAGCTTCGCAATTTTGTTCACATCACCTGTTTTGTTTTGTTTTATTTAATGATCAAAAAGTAGTCAATCACAGTCATTATGGTAGAAAGAACTCTTGATCTAGAATCAGTGCATCTGGGTTCCAGTTCTACCTCTAACACTACCTTAGTCACTTTTGATAAGTCATGAAATTTTCCTAGGCACTCTAGGTTTCTTCATTTGTAAAGTGAAAAGGTAGGACTAGGTGAAATGCAAGGTTCTTTCCAGCTCTATATCCAAGATGCTATATATGATAAATGTATGTATACTATACATTTATTTATATATATGCGTATATATATATATGCTTACCATTTGTGTATGTATAATTGTGGGTATAAATAATATAAATAAAATAAAATTATAAATAAATAATATTTCTCATATTATATAATGTATTATAATAAATAAAATAAAAATATAAAACACATATATAATATACATATGTGTCTACAGTCTTTGGAAAGACTGAACTGCTAAATATTAAGTGTGCTTCATAGCAGCATTAAGTTTTAGTAGGAAAGGAACTTTTTCACAAAGTCCAAAGAAAATTCCAGCTATAACTAAAAAGTCCATCTGGATCATTTTTACTCACTGACTTTTCTATTTTGAAATGTGATATTATTAGCTAAAAAGCACTTTTGCTACTGGAAGTTCATGCAGAAGGCTTTTGTGAATGAAAGTGATGTCATGAAACCCTCACAAGTATACCATCTGAATATAGTCAACAAGCTTTCCAAGGCCATGTAGGCATCTACAGCCTGATTTCTGGCACATATTGCTTCCTTTAGCCAAAGGTCACCGGGTCTGAGCAAACCAGAATAGACTAGCATCTGAAAGGAAATGAAAAGAAATCCACAGAACTACTGATTTTTACTTCATTTATGTATAATACACATCTCCTCAAACATGACTCCCCCTGGACCCCGTTACTTGTGTTCTACAATCTTTTATACATTTATTGCCAGAAACAACCCAAACCAATTAAACTTTAAAAAACTATTAATTTAAAAAGATATTTTTAAAATTTATTTGCATATTTTTATAATAATATAAATATATTCACATATTACTTTAAGGTTTTCAAAGCACTTAATCTAATTCAACAAATATTTGTTTAAAACTGTGGGTAAGGCACAACAGTTCTCTAAGTAAGGAACATAATGAAATTATTGTCATCTTCATTTTACTGATGAAGGGACATTTAGAATGAATGAATATATGATTGAAAAAATAATTTAAGTGCTTACTACATGGCAGAAGTTGTCACTCATAGTTACAGAACAAGGAAGAATTGCCACAAGTGAAATTAAGGTCTTTTTCAGTCAAAACCAGGGCTCTTTCCATGGTAGCATATACTACCTGATACTTTTGTGCACCCCCCATCTTGTTTGGGGGCAGTTAGATGGTTAGAGTACCAGGCTTGAAGTTGGGAAGACTCATCTTCCTGATTTCAAATCTGACTTCAGACATTACTAGCTGTGTGATCCTGTGAGTCACTTAACCCTCTCAATTCCTTATCTGTAAAAATGAGCTGGAAAAGGAATGGAAATTCACTCCAATATCTTTGCCAAGAAAATTCCAAATGGGGCCATGAAGAGTTGGGCGTGACTGGAACAGCAACAACAAATCTTGTTTCTCCCTTTAAAAAAAAATTCTCTAATTTTCTACATAGATGAATCTTAATCTTGATTATTTTAAAATATCTTCTAAATATTTTAGACATTAATTATTGTAAGGAGCAATTTTATTTGAGACCTATACAAGAAAAAGAAACTAAAATATTATAGAAAATTATTTTATAAGAAACCCATATTTGAAAGATGAATTGCTGCGAAACAGAAAAGAGACAAATAGATGGAAACAGAAAAAGAAAGGGAGAGGAGAAGAAAGGAAGGAGAAAGACAAGGGAGGAGGGAAGGAAAGAAAGGCAGAGGGGGAGAAAGAGAAGACAGAAAAGAGACAGAAAAAAGAGAGAAAGGAGACAGACACACAGAAAAAGAGGAGACAGGCAGAAAGACAGAGAGCTCGAATTTTTCATTATTGAACAAACAACTTCAGTCTTTTTTAATTGTGTGGTCTTCTTAGGCAACACAATACCTCCTTTTGAAAGCTTTCTTTGCATCAGTGATCAGAGCAAAGGCTAAATCCACAGAGCTGGTGCTTAACTAGGCAGTTTTTCTAAATGTAGAATTCCGACTCAAAATCCCAAAGAGGTTGGACTTTGGTGCAATGACATTTCAATTTATATCCACTGGTGTGGGACCCACAGCTCTGCAATAAAACCAGAAATAATGGGCCCAAATGTAGATGAGCCTAAGAAGACTATGATGAAAACACATCAGGAGCAGCCTTGAGACACAGTATTGGCCTACTGCACAGCCCACACAGACAATCTGTTAGCAGCTAGAGAAGGTCACACCATATTCTTTACATTACACAATCCACACTTGTGTTTATCTAGGGTGTCAAAAAAGGCCAAAGAAAACAATTCACTCTGCAGGAAGTCTCAACACCCTATCTCACAGCACTGGCTAACAGAGCTAACTCTTTCACTGCGAGTCACATTCATTTTCAGTCCCTTTCCCACCTCCTTCTTCCTCCTCCAGAAGCTCCAGTTGTTCCCTAAAAGCTCTAAGCACAAAGTGCAGAAGAATAGATGTCCATTACTGCCAGCATCCAAAGTATTTTTTCCCTAGTATTCTCCATCTGCACCCACCCCCCATCCCCACACACATCCTGCAACTACTCATTTGTAAATTTGTAAATTCTCCTCACTCTTTTCAAAGGAAATGGTGACATGCCAGGGTAACAATTCCACTTGGAATTTGCCCAAACTGTGTTAGGCCAGACCTTGAATTTGGCTCTCTTATCTATTTGAAATATTTTAACTCTGGTATGAAATGGGACAAGCCAGGGGAAGAGATGGAGTGAAGAGGGGAGTATGTACATGTTTTGGAGGGTGAGGGGAATCTTTATCTTCTATAGTATGCTCCTAGGCAAGTTGTTGATTAAATTTACAGGATTTATTTTCCTGCCAGATATGATTTCTTCTTATTTTAGAATACAGATAAAAATGGCTAGATTTCAAAATTTAAACTAGATTTCTGCTAGTCATGTAACTCTGATCATACAGTTTGTTTCACAACCCTATGGAGACATATATCAGTTAAATAAATTTGGGAATCATTTTTTATTCAGTGTCATTTAAGGGGCTGTATACATGATGGAGATAAATCATCAGTGGCTTGGTTTATAATACCGTGTGTCTTTTCCATTTTTCCTGTTTGATTCCTCTTTCCAGTCATGTTCATAATTTATTGTTGTTGTTCAGTCATATCCAGTTCTTCATGGGTTTTTTTTGGCAAGGATAGTGGAATGGTCTTCCATTTCCTTCTCCACCTCATTTTACAGGTGACGAAACTGAGGCAAGCAGGGTTAAGTTATTTGCCTGGAGAGTAAGTCCAGATCTGAACTCAGGAGGATGACTTTTTCTGACCCCCGGCCCAGAGTTCTTCTATCCACTATACCACTTAGTTGCTCCTCAGGGTCATAAAGGGGACTAATTCAATTGATTGCTGAGAGCCTCGATGCCCTGCCACCTCTACATAGATTACTGGTCTAAAAATCACATAAGGCCCTTAAACTCTGAGACTCTCTTAATGACTTGTAAAACCTAGTTTTTCCTGTCTCCCCAGAGCTAGTAGATAGTAATGGGTAACTGTAAGCTAAAAGACATTCCAAAGTTAAGGGGCAGGCAATTGAAAACTAATGAAGGGAGAAAGTCTCGAAGACCTATTAACCAATCAGCATCCAACAGCCTAATAGGATCCCCTTCCTAATGAACATGTGTGCCTTAGGGCAAAAGAAAAACTGTGAATTAATCTGAGAGCAGTCTCAACTGTGGAGGCAAATGAGCAAGTTCAGATCGCATCCAAGTAAGATGGATGTATACAAGCACAGATTGGAGCAGGCAAGCCAAATCTTCTACCTGAAAGATATTTTAAACTAAATTGTCCTTTTCCTTCCAATTTGTTTGATAACAGCCCTTCATTTGGCAAGTGGATATATCTGCTTGCTCCACGGCTGATTGGCCCTTGATCCTAATTAGAGAAAGGTTGCTGGGATTCTTAGTTTGTAGGTGGTTTACATTCCTGGAAGAGACTAGGAATTCATACAATACCTCTAGGGACTTGCCTTTGCCTTGGCGATGCAGAGAATGAAGTCCCAGACCAGCTGCAGAGTGCTTGAATTTCATATTTTGCCCATAATATTCAGACATACTTCTTCTCCCTTAAGATAAGTATTAAAGTGTTTTCACACACTTTCTTATGGCCTTTAAAGTGTGTCTACTCTTGCCAAATCACAAATCCACCACTTTAAAGCCTTTTAGTCAATGAATGGTCAGTGAGAGACAGTTCTTTAACAGCCACCCCTCCCCCCCAAGCCCCATCTGCTATCTTAGATAAGTTGATATTAATACTGGGAAGCTATTCTTCACACCAGAGGCCCACTCAGGGCCCAGAGATGAAAGGAAAGGGGTAAAGCATTTTCCTAGGTGGTTTACCATGCTAAATTTTTGCTCCTTTACACTCCTAATTCAATTCAACAAACATTTATTGAATACCTGCTATCTGTAAGGTACTGTGGGTAATATGATAAGAATGATAGCCAAGGAACTTACAATATAGTAGCACAGATAGGGAAATGTGTGCATATGAAAACAACTACTACTATTACAATAATATCTAACATTTATATAACACTTTAAGCTTTGCAAACAACTTTCTTGTGTGTGTTTGCTTGTTGTGTTGTATTTTAAGTATGTTGACCCTTTGTGACCCAATTTTGGATTTTCTCCATAAAGATACTGGAGGGGTTTGCCATTTTCTTCTCCAGTCCATTTTACAGATGAGTAACTAAGACAAACAAGATTAAGTGACTTTCCCAGATTGACATAATCTGAGACCAGATTTTGGCCCAAAAGATAAATCTTTCTGACTCCAGACCCAGCATTCTGTCCACTGTAGCACCTAGCTGCCCCATAAACACCTTATACATGTTATCTACTTTGCTCTCAGCTGTTTACGATTGACCAAAATGGCTACCCAAAGTTATTAATGATCTCTTAGTTGACAAATTCAATGGCCTTTTAGCAAACCTCATCCTCCTAGACTTTCCTGCAGCCGTTGACACTGCTGTTCACTCCTCCTTGATAGTCTCTTCTCTGTACATTGTCAGGGTGTTGTTGTCATGATTGTCTTTCATTTTCAGAGAGGACCATGACATCAGGGAGATGATGACATGACTTGCAGTTGACTTTGATTTAAGTAAGGGAGGGCTGTGCAAGGTCACCAGCCTCACTTTCTCCTCTGGAGCCATCTGGATCTAGTGGCTAGATATTCATCAGAATGACTGGAGATGGACCAGGATGCAACGGGAGGCCCTGGCCCTTTTAGGCTAAGGTCTTTTCACTTTGAGTAAGTTAAGGCCCATTCAGTGAATAGGTCTCTTTAAATAGTAGTGTCAGGGTATTACTCTCCTGGTTTTCCTCCTAACTGTCTAACTGCTCCATCTCTGTCTCCTTTGATAGATTCTTTCAGATCGTGCCCTCTAACCGTTGGAATTCCTCAGGGTTTAGGACTCGGTCTTCTTCTCTCTCCCTCTATATTACTTGGTGATCTCGTCCACTTCTATGGATTTAATTACCATCTCTATGGTGATGATTCTCAAGTTACCTGTCCTCCTCTTAACTCTCTGCTAAAGTCCAATCTCACATCTTCAGGTCCCTTTCAGATATCTCAAACTTGAATGTCCAGTAGACAGGGAATGTATGTCCAAAATGGATCTCATTCTTTCTCCTAAAACCCTCCCCCTACTTCTACGTACTTACTTATTACTGTAGAGGATAACACCATCCTCCCAATCCCTTAGGTTCATAACCTAAGGGTCACCCTGGATTCCTCACTATTTCTCATACCCCATATCCAATCTGTTGCCAAAGCCTATCAATTTCACCTTTGCAAAATCTCTCAAATGCATCTACTTCTCTTCCCTGACACTGCTTCCATGCTGGTTCACCTCTTATCATCTCAGACCTGGACTATTTTAATATCCTGTTGGCATGTCTACCTAGCTCAAGTCTCTCCCCATTCCAATTCATCCTTCAATGGCTCCCTATTGTCATCATGATCAACTACAAAATGTTTGGCATTCAAAACCCTTTATAACCTAGCCTCCTCCCACCTTTTCAGTCTTCTTATACTTTAATTCCCCTAAACACATTCTTCAATCCAACGACACTGACCCCTTGGCTATTCTATGAAAAAGCCACTCTATGTCTTGATTCCAGGCATTTACTCTTACTTACATTTGGCTTCCTTTATGTCCCAGGTAAAATCCCATCTTTCATTGGAAGCCTTTACTCAACCCTTCTTAATTCTAGGGTTTTCTCTTTGTTAATATTTCCTATCTGTCCTGTGTATATCTTGCTTTGTATATGTTTGTTTACATATTGTCTCCCCCGTTAGATGGTAAGTTTCTTGAAGACAAGGACTACATTTTAGCTCTTTTTGCATCCCTACTATTTAACACTTGGTAGGTGCTTAATAAATGTTTATTGATGCATTGCTCATCATAGTAACCTTTTAAGGTAGCTGCTATTATTTTGAATATTTTAGAAATAAGGGTACTGAGACTGAGAGAGGTTAGATGATTTGCCCAGGGTCACAACCCTAGTAGGTGTCAGAGGCATAACTCAAACTCAGATCTTCATCACTCTAAATTCCACAATCTATACATCTCACATCATATACCCAAACAAGGTCAAAATGAATAAATTATTTAGACATAAAGGGTGATATAAGTACATTAAAGGAGCATAAAAAATTGCCTGTTAGGTCTAAGGATAAGGGAAGAGTTTATAACCAAACAAGACAAGAGAGGATCACAAGAAGTAAAATGGATAATTTTGATTACTTGACATTAAAAGGGTTTGACATAAACAAAAGTAATGTAGCCAAGACTAGATAGATAGTAGGAAACTGGACAAAAACATTTTACAGCAAGTTTTTCTGATAAAGGTCTCATTTCTCAAATATACAGGGAACTAAGTCAAATTGATAAGAATACAAATCATTCTCTAATTGGTAAATGATCTAAGGACATAAACAGGAAGTTTCAGAAGAAATCAAAGCTATCAATAGTCATATATAAAAAATGCTACAAATCTCTTTTGATTAGAGAAACGTTAATTAAGACAATTCTAAGCTATAATCTAAAATCTAACAGATTGCCTGACATGACAGAAAAGGAAAATGACAAATGCTAGAGAAGATGTGGAAAAATTGAAACACTAATGTAATGTTGGTGGAGAACAATTCTGGAGAACAATTTAGGACTATGCCCAATCCATACACTTTGACCCAGCAATATCATTACTAGGTCTATATCCCAAAGAGATCAAAGCAAAGAAAAACAACTTAAATGTCCAAAAATATTTATAGCAGCTCTTCTTGTGGTGGTAAAGAATTGGATATTGAGGAGATGCCTGAAT
>CM053601.1:57444400-57465030 GCA_028646575.1 Pseudocheirus occidentalis
TAAAGTTACAAAGAGTTGCCCATGGCTTTCTCCCATAGCTAGTAAGTTTTGGAGAAAAATTACCGAGGCCATTTACTGGATTCCATTTATTATGCCATGCTATGTCATCATCTTTAGTATATCTTTAACAACTTTGCCTCCAGATTCCATAATTACTAACTTTATGACATTCATTTTGACACTCTACCTCTGTTTTCTCCTATGTTAATTAGGGATAACAATATTTACACTAGTGGTATCACGAAAATTTTGCTTTGCAAATTTTAAAATGCTATACAAATGCAAGCTATTATTGTAACTATCAAACGTAGTCCTGGAGAAAAGTATCAGGCAATCAGGTGGGGGTGGAATCTGTGACCTTGCAAAGACAAAAGAAAAACCAATAAACATTAGCCTTCAAGTAGATTCTTCTCTTTTCTAGCCTTCCTTTCTTTCCTGGACTTCTTAGCTCATATATTCCCCTCTCTCTTTATTATTTCTTTCCCCTTTCCCACCTCCCCCCATCAAATGCTGTCTGAGTTCTACTCCTAGAATAAGGTGTGGACACCATTTATGAATAGGGTCAATTTCAATTAAACAAAGATGTATTAAGTGTCTATATTCTACCAGGTGCTCAGGAATGCAAAGGCCTACAAACTTAACAAACCAACATAGGCCTGACCCTTTTGAGCTTACATTCTATTTCAGGGGTAGGAAGAAGTACATACATAACTAGTTTTCAGTAAATTACAATATTATTCTTTCAGCAAACTTTTATTAAGTTCCTATTGGGCTTAAAGAAAATTGGAAAGCGCTATGGTTACCAATGTGAAAAACTTAATGAGTGTCTGCTTTTGAGAATTTTACATTCTACTAAGGAGGAAAGAGAGGAGCAGAGCCTTGCTCTCCATCTGTATGTCCCTACACTCACTAAAGGTGTTTGAGTTACAGCAATGAGGAAATTGTAGCTGAGTACACAGACCCAGTAGAGTCAATATGAGTCAGGGATTTGCAGAAATGTACCTATTTAGAGGAGAAAAAAATAGTACCAGCTGCAGAAATGTTTCCATAGCCCCCCAGGGTACATTATAAGATACACTATAAACTTTGGCCTAAAGTAGGAGAATACAACTAATGGTTCATTAAGAGCTAAGTTCTGAAATCCTGTTTAGGGCCTACTTAATCCTAACTTGATGGGAGCAATTTGGTCTTTCTAACCAGGAGAAGCTAACGCATTCTCTTCTGAGGATATAGATAATAGTGTTCATTACTTCTTCTGCAGTGGCAAGGAAATCAACCTGAAAGTCTCTAAAGTGCTTTCCATCTAGGGTCTATGGCCCAGTGTTCTAAGTTGTTTTGTTTTTAATTTTATAGATAAAACTTGCATTGACTGCTCCTGACCTCGGTAAAGGCTTTGAGAGTATAAGCCTGTCATTCCATATACTTTGGAATTTGTATTTGGAACTGTTAGATGATTAACAAGCCCAATTGTCTCTGGGCAGAAAGGAAGTTCATTTCCTCAAGTGAATTCTTGACAGGCTAGGGTGGTACAGTTTATAATCCTAGTTCTAAACACACATAATTAAATAGATACTGCCAGTCTTTCTTTTTCAGAGATTAAAAGATGAACATTTCCTTTAATTTGGCAGCTGTAAGGGAAGATCTATAAACCCATTTGCTGTTCCTTTGACCCCATTCCCCACCCCTCAAACCCCCAGCTGCGTCTTCCCTTTGCTTATTCATTGCTTCCTTCTGCCCTTCCTGAAACACTCTTTCATCAAACATCTTTCCATAGCTTTGGGTCAGATTCTTTTTTTTCCTTTGTCCTATGGAATTGTTCTATCAAAGTCATGGTAAATTCCATTTCATAGGATCATAAGCATTTAGAGCTGGAATGCACCTTAGAGCTGGCATGCCGTAATCTAACCAAATAATTAATAGAAACAAATATAAATGCCTTACCTTTGGGTTAAAAAAAATCAGCTTCACAAATGTGGGACTGGAGTGGAAAAACTAAATATTCAATGGTGGAAAAGAGACCTAGGGGTATTAAAGATGTATAAGCCAAGAAGGGAATATGGAAGTCAAAAAATCTATCGGGTAGCACACACTGCCTTAAGAGAAACCCAGCAGTAAGGCCGGGGAAGTGATGGGCACTTTGAATGGCATCCTGGCACCGTGCTCTGTGCTGCTTAGACTAGAAATAGAACATTGTTCAGGTCTAGACAGAGCATTTTAGGAAAGACATTGATAAGCTGGAGAGTGTCTAGAGTAGCCATTGTCAAAGTATGTATGATCTGAGAACCCCCAGGGGTCACCAAAACCCTTTCAAGGGACCATAAGTTAGAACTCTTTGCAATAATGAAAATAATGCATTTTAACATGGTAAGATAAATCCATACATTAAAAAAACTGAGATGTCTTCAATACTTTTAAGAATATAAAGGGGTCCAGAGACATCAAAATTTTGAAAACTGCTGGTTTAGAGAACAAATAGCATGATGGAGAGTCTCAAGATTATATTACATGAAGAGTAGTTGAAGAAAATTAGCATTGTTTTACTGGAAAATGAAAAGACTTAGGCAGGGTTTAAAAATTCTCTTCAAGCATGTAAAGGTATGTCAAATGGAAGAAATGGACAGGTAGGTGGCACAGTGGCTAGAGTGCCAGTCCAGGAATTAGCAAGACCCAAATTCAAATATGGCCTCAAACACTAGCCATGTGACTCTAGGTGACTCACTTAATCCTGTTTATCTCAGTTTCCTCATCTGTAAAATGAACTGGAGAAGGGAATGGCAAAGCACTCCAGTATCTTTGACCCAAATGGGATCCCAAAGAGTTGGACACAACTGAAATGACCCAACAACAGATGGCAAATAGATTAAGCACGTAGAACCCAGCCCTTGAAGACAGAGGGGCACCAAGGGAAGCTGCAGAGGAGATTGGGCCTTTGTATAAAGGGGGAGAAATCCCAACAATTACAGAAGTCCCAAAGTAAGCTGTTTCCAGAGATGACCAGTTCCCCTTTTCTAGAGATGTTCAAACAAAGGCATTTCAGTGTTGCAGTGTAATATGGGTAATGTTAAACCTTTTGCTCTTAGGATCCTATTAACACAGGGTTTTATAGTCTGTAAAGCTCTTTAGAAATATAATCGTATTTGACCCTTACAACACTACTGGGAGATCATGGATGCTATTATTATCAGTATTGCTCTCATTTTATAGATGAGGAAACTGAGGTAGACAGGAGTTAAGTGACTTGCCCAGAGTCACACAGCAAGTAATTGTCTGAGGCCAGAATTGGACTCAGGTCTTCCTGATTGCGCATCCATCACTCTTGCCACTGAGGCACCTATTCCCCTTGTCCCTTTTCACTCTCAAAAATTATTGAGGTCTCACCAAAGAGCTTTTGTTTCTATAGTTTAAATATCTCAGTATTTATTATCTTAGAAATTAAAATGTCCTAGGATTATTATAAAAATAGTTTTGACCTCATGGACATCTTGAAAGAGTCTCCCAGACCTCTCAGGAGTACCCAGACCATACTTTGAGAACCTCTGACTAGGAGGAAGGCCTCCAGTTTGGTGGGTGGGCCTCTCATGCATGAATATTTATAGAAGGGTGTGGACAGGATAGAGAGAATGAGAAGGCATAGACAAGTTGCTATCTGAACCTTTGGTAGGATTACCTCAATTCTTGATATGCTGAAATATAGAATCATCATCAAGAAAGGTAATTTAACCCCTTGAATAAGAATGACCTGAAAATAAATTATTCACAACTTTTCAACAAAATAATATGTGTGTATAAATTACTGTGCTAGATGCTAAGGGAGACACAAAGCTATTCATTCATTGCCTCTGTCCTGGGTTCCTGCTGGGGACATCTTGGTCCACGAAGTCAAAACCAGGTAAAGCAGCAGACACAAAGTGGAGTGAGCCAAAAAGTCAATTTCTGCCCTCTACAAAGGAAGGCATTGGATCCAGCCATCTAATCAGAGGGGAGAGGAGGCTGAGGCAGTTGGCATCAATCAAGGCTTGAGTTAACAGTAGCATGGTGATGAAATTAGAGATGGTGGGCTTAATCTAAAAAGGGCATCTTATTCTGTGGAGTTAAAAACAAGCTGAGCAGCAGATATAGAATGGAGGTTTCAGATTCAAGTCAGATGGAAAAGCCCTATGTGACCTGGGAAGTGCAGAAGGGCAGAAAAATAGTAACACGTCATCTTTAATGCCAGCTTCATTGGTAACATCGTACTAGTTTCTGTACAATTAGGTGACACAATAGATTGCTGAGTCTTGAAGCCAGAAGACTTATCTTCCTGAATTCAAATCTGGCCTCAGACACTTACTATCTCTATGACCCTAGGTAAGTCACTTAACCCTGTTTGCCTCAGTTTCCTCAACTGGAAAATGGGCTGAAGAAAAATTTGGCAAAGTACTCCAGTATCTTTGCCAAGAAAATCCCAAACAGGGTCACAAAGAGTCAGACATGACTAAAATAATTGAACAGGAAATTGTTTTCTGATACTGGATCATTTAAGAGTGCCAATGACTTTGTGGGTGAGTAATTTCTTTTCCACATCTTCAGTACCTGTGGTTGTCGAGGAGGCAGGTGCTGCAGCTCATCAAAAGAAGTTGTCAGGTAGCCTCTCCATAAAGGTTACTTCTATGCATTATGGCTATGGAGACCACGCAAGAAGTAAGACTGGTGATCTGGGGGCAGAACGAGGCATGGAATTACCATTCTCATTGCTCTTGGGCTTACATATTTATCAGTGACAGTTGTTTAGTGGTTCGTGTTGATTGAGGTAGGTATAGTGAGTACCTTCTCCACAAGAATTTTTCCCCCAGTAGATGGCTTCAATGGTTGAGCTGAAAACAAGGTTAGGAATCCCAGGAGAATTGATATTCCCATGTCTCTTTGCCTTAGGGTTCCCTTTCTATCTCCACAAGGATCTCAAGTGAGTGGATGAGGTGAACATGATTTCTCCTATCTCTCTCTCAGAGTGTCTTGCTGATTTAGTCAGCTTGCCTGACCATTGGTGGTAAATAGTTGTCAGTTGGTGATGTTGTTGGTAGGCATGGCAGGTCCTATATCCACAAGGGTTGCTTCCCTGGTTGACTGCTGAGACCAAGCTAGAAGTTTCCTTAGAACACGGGCATATGGAACAGGTTAGAAGCAGGACACAGAATGCTATGTAAGCTCCATGGAAGAAAAGACATTTTTCAGCTAGGGCAAAAATACCAGAGGGATTTGCCCTTTCATTCTCCATTTCATTTTACAGATGAGGAAACTGAGGCAAACATGGTTAAGTAATTTGCCCAGGGTCACACAGCTAGTAAGAAAGACAGGAAAAGAAGTGAATCATTGTATAGTCATTCAACCTGGGTAATTAAGTGAGGGGCATTATATATAAGAACATAATAAACCAAACCAGGAATCCATCCAGCTGAGGTTGAATTTAGACTCAGGTTTTCATGACTCTAGGTCTGGCACTCTACCACAGAGCTGCCTGCTAGCCCTTCAGCCCCCCTAGTTACTTTGGGAATGTTACTTTCTAACCCATCTATGGGGAACTGAGCTGTGAAGAAAATCATGAATAAAGGGTGAGAGCTAGCTAGAATCCCCAGCAAAATCACCACCCATGAAACATGTCTGGGAGCTATACTTTACAATTTGAGGAAATATTTTTGGTGTCTCTATGTCCCAACCCCTGATCCCCAGTCCCCAACCCACAACCAAGGTGATGCTCACTTAAGCAGAAGAACCCTGCTCTGGGGATTCAAATCCCATCCTGAAATAGAATGATTAAACAGCCAAGAAAAAAAGCAAAAAAGGAGCAGGAAGAGCTTGTATTTCCAACTACTGGTTGAAGTTTGGCTTTACATTTGAGTATTCTTTTATGTTGAAGAGAGATAATATGTTGTCTCCAAAGAGAGGGTATTGTCTAAGCAGAGGGAAAATTTGGGGTGCAAGTTGTTGCCAGCTCTGTGAAATCATCTTATAATCTGTCTGACTTGAGTGTAAGTCATAGGATCATAGATCAAAAAGTGAAAAGGAGCTGAAAGGCCATCTAGTCCAACTCCTTTACTTTATAGTTGAGGGTAATGGGGTCCAGAAAGGTTAAGTGTCTTACCTGATGTCACACAGATAATATGCGACAAAGTCAGGATTCCATATCAGGTTCTTAGAATCCAAATTCAACATCTTTCCTACTAAACCATGCTTCTTCCCCTATCTCTGTGCTCAGAGAAGTCCATCATCTGAGAAGAAAATGCCCTCCTGCTGTTCTTAACCAATCGTATCCAAGGGCAGACAGAGAAAAGTGCAAAATCAATGAAAAGCAATGGTTTAAGCTTGTATTTTGTGCTATGTACAAAGGACACAAACAAAAAAGATCCCCTGCTCCCTAAGAGTTGCATTCAAATATAGGGAGATAGTACACATAGAGGAGTAATAACCAGGGAAGGGAATTTTGGTTTGGAAAATTACAAGGATAATGGATGGAGCCACCAGGGAATATATGTATATACCTTTCCTGACAACAATAGCAGCATTAACTTTATTATGCTTCCAAAATTGGAAAGGGAGAGGGGTAAATGGAAGAAACGCATATGGTAGCCAAGCAGCAGGTGAAAAAAGACCCAGAGAATAAAGTGAAACATGCTTTGAGCCAGCCTCCTTAGAATGGGTCATGTAAGGCATTCATCAATCACAGCAGTAGCTGTGGGTTAGCAGTTCCAGAGCTGAAAGGGTTAGTGATGAGTTACAATGGAAAGAGCACTGCCTTTGGCTTTAGAGCAGCAGGATTTTAAATCCTGGTTCTGTCGTTTACTACCTGTGTAACCTTGGGAAATCACGTGACCACCCTCAATTTCCTCATGTATAAAATGAGAAGACTGGACTTCATGGATTCTGTTATTAGAACTTTCAGGTCTAAATCAATGATCTTATGATCCAATGATGCTCCTAAGTTCTTCCAGCTTGGCTTCTGGACCAAGTGGTAAGGAGACTGAAGAGAAGACGGCAAAAGAGATGTGAGGTGTGGTCAGAATCTGCTTAGATTTGTTGTTGTTGTTGTTGTTGTTGTAGTTGTTGTTGTTGTTGTTGTTGTTGTTGTTGTTGAGTTGCATCTGGCTCTTCATGACCCCATCTGGAGTTTTCTTGGCAAAGACTGAAGGGATTTGCCATTTTCTTCTCCAGTTCATTTTACAGACGAGGTAATTGAGGGGAAAGAAGTTAACCTCACAGTAAGAGTTCTGAAATCAAAAGAGCTGTCCTCCAGGTATGGTGTCTGATCTAGACAATAAGAAGCAACAAGATGACTCAAAACATGATATAAATCAAGCCTCATGGAAAATACAGCCACCTGTCACATCTCTCTATCCAGATTTATCCCAGGGGCAGCCTTATTTCAGCTATTTTAGATTACTGATGAGTCTTTTAATTTTTGGTTGAGATCCATATATAACCTCTTCTTTCCTGCCATGACTAGCTAATCTGGGCTCTCTCTTACCTCATTGTATCACTAACTTTACTAGAGATAATCATCCAATTATGTGGTCCTCATCCAATTTTGATTCTCAAAACATAGACCTTTAACATGTTTGGCACTCAATATACCCATGAACTGTTTCCCCCTTTCAGAGTGATAATTTCAGAATTATACTTTAATGGGTATTGTTGAACAGAGTAGATATTATTAAGTATAACCAGGGAGAGATTCTTTTTTCCCCTCTGTTGTTCCCAGGGCAACACTTTCAGAGTGTTGAATGTGGACAGGATTAAGTTCTTAATCTTCCTCTTATGAGGTCCAGTGGAGAGTGACTTCCTTGCTTCCCTCAAGCATCATCAAAGCTAAGACAGAAGAGTTTGGTTACTTTTCTTCAAAATTGTGTGGTTTGGGGTATTTTTTTCTAAATTATCTTGCTTGCCTTGCCAAGGAGTGTGGCAGCTGCTGGGCAAGATGCAAACCTGACACACATATGTGGTCAATATGCCAAGTCCCTTGCTTGCTTTTCAGAGATAAACATCTGGAGCAATATAGGAGTGCTGTATCCCTGAACAGACCCTCTGCATTCAGGCAGGATGAGATAGACCAAAAGGTAAGTGAGTTTCTCCCCCATATATAAACTGTTTCTCCATCCTCCTCACACACTCAATTGTCCACCTACACTAAATTGCCCCTCCATGCTCAAAGGCTTCTATCTGCACCGCACTGAACCTTATGGGAACATAACTTTTAGAGATGGAAAGAGACCATCTAATTTAACTCTCTCATTTTTTACAGATAAGGAAACTGAGACTCAAGGGAGATAAATGGCTTGTCTGAGGTCACATAAGACTGAGGCAGAATTTAAACATAGTATCTTTGACCTCATTGCTCCTTCTACTAGACTATACTGCCCCTCCAGTACTTTCTCCCACTTCTCCGAAATTTTCTGGTACAATGGAGTTATGCTAGCTACAAGAGAAACAGGCTTTTAGCTGTCCATGACAGCTGACAGAACAACTTATTATACATCTTTTCACTCTCTAGGGAGTACAGGTGTTCTGCCTCAGCTAATCCCAGGTCAGCGAGGATTTTCTTTTCACCTTATCCACTACTGTTTGAAGGACTACCTACCTGAAATCAAATTCAAAGTCTCAAGATGTTATTGCCAAGGCATAATAACCCAGCTGGATGGGTGGAGAGGAGTGTACTTTCCTTCAAAAACTTTGAAGAGTACATATTAAACATGGAAAGTAAGGCTACATTTGCTAGAACAGGAAGGATGGAGAATATTGCTTTTAAAAAAAATATCAATTCTTCTCTCAGCAAAAAACCAAGGAGGGACACCAAAGTCAAGCTATGATAGTCTCCCTCCCACAGGTGGGATAATTGAGCTAAGGATACACTTGCAGATAAGCCTGGTTATGCAAAAAGCACTTATGAAACATCTGTTTCTGATGTTCACGAAAGCTACGATAAAATGCCCTTTTCCGTACAATGTCAGCCACTCGCTGCACCTACCCTCTGTATTATAGTGTTTTTCATCTGTAAGCTTTGTTGAGCTCTTTTTTTAATGGCTTGCTCTCTTCAAATCCTCACTGTTGTTTTCACAGTGTTCTTGGGTCACCCTTGAGGGGATTTTTCTTTCCATATCTTTCTGGGAAGTGTTCAAGTGTGGGTTGCTTTCCACTTCTGGAGAATCATTTCACTTCCATCTCCCCACCCCACTCCCAGCAAGCTAGGTTTGGCCAAGTTACATGGAAAACTCTTGTTTTTGTGCTTCCCTCTCAAGAACCACAGACTAAATGAATTTGTAGACTCCAAGTGCCAAAGAAAAAACTCATCAAGTTACTTTTTGAGAAGAGGGAAAAATAGAAAGAAGGATAGAAAGAAAAGATGAGCAAGAGTGTCATAGGTCTATTTGTTTGTCATGCCAGCAGAAGAAAAAAAAACTGCTGATAAGTGAAGGCACAGGGGCTAAATACATTACTTGTCTACCCAAATTTAAACAGTTAGTTCATACCTAGAAGATTATCCAAGCTATCACTGACCTTGGCAAAGAGGCAAGGGTAACATTTTTTAAAGGATAAAATGTTCTTGAAAAATATCCCAGAGGAATCAGATATGGACACATTTCCTTCCATCCAATAATGCATTTTTCCTTGCCTTTTTCTTTGCCTCCAGTCAAAAATAGTGCATTTTTAGAGAGAATGCAAGGCAAAGCTTGTTTCTAGCCTTGGTTACATTCCTCACAGCAATCTTAGCTTCCAAGACTGCTGAGGGTACCTTGCAGAGGCATGGTGGAAGTAATCTTTGGGGAATGTACATGAATTGAATTGTGCATTATATATATAGGAACATAATAAACCAAAACAGGAATTCTTGAGGAGAATAAGCTGCAAAAGTCTGATTCAAATTCATTTGTCTCTGCAATGCAAATTTATCAATGTCCTGGAGTTGCTTCTGAAATCTGGCCAAAGCAACAGCCTCCATTTGGGAGGTGGATTATTTTTCCCTTGTGCTCTAATTGGCCAAGAGATTGTATAATATATAATCAATCCTGAAACATGATCTAAGGAGAGATGCTAAGTTTGCACCCCCACTTAATTACCCAGGTTGAATGACTATGCAATGATTCACTTCTCTTCCTGTCTTTCTTATTCTAGTTATGAACATGTCCTAAGGGAATGACTGGAGCATTGATGTTAGAGATGATTGGTGTAGTATCATAGACAATTCAGAATCAGAGTAGCGTTCACCTCACTACTACAATGTGGAAATAGCTAGAGTGTTATTTAGGCTTTGTGTTTGTACAATGCATTAAAAAAAAATCAGGGGTACTCATATGACTGTTAGATGAGCCAGAACCATTTTGCCGGATCAAACAAGTAAACTACCTTAATTCATTTCATTACTACCTTGGGTCAAATCAAACTCCTAAATATTCAGAAACAATTTCTGCCTTTTTTTTTGGAGGGCAGTTGGGGTTAAGTGACTTGCCCAAGGTCACACGGCTAGTTAGTGTTAAGTGTCCGAGGCTGGATTTGAACTCAGGTCCTCCTGACTCCAGGACCGGTGCTCTCTTCACTGCACCACCTAGCCACTCCGAGAAGCAATTTCTGGATCTCTTAGTTGGAATTTGAATAAGACTTGAGACTTTAGTGTACTACAAGAACAATACAACAATATGCCAAGGTATCCATAAAAGCTCATGTGGTCTTAGGTTTAATTATGAAGAGTATTCAGAACTACATGGGCTTCAAGGTATTTGTTGTTAGACACAGAAACTCTCCAAGACAATCTATTAATCCAACATGTAAGAAATTATAGACCCTTGAATTGGTGAAGAAACATTCAGTACATGTTAAGTCAAAATAGTGTGGTGTTCTGCCATGATTAAGAAACATCTGGTTTGCCATATTGCCCTTCATTCAAAATATGACTTGTAGGTAGAATCAGGGGTTCCAAATTTTTTGTGTCCCGGACTCTTCTGGAAATCTGCTGAAACCAATGAATCTTGTCTCAGAACTGCATTTTAAATGCATAAAATAAAACACATGAAGTTTCAAAGGAAATTCATGATATTGAAATATACTTATCGAAATAACAAAAAGTTAATAATAAAAAATTAATAAAATAGTTAAGAATTCCTTGAGTTAGAAAGATAGATCATAGTGCTAGTCCATCAGCATGTATATTTCAGATAGACATTGTTATAAACAGTGAACTGGGTCCAGAATTTAACAGGAATATAACAGACTGAGTTGCATTTAGAAAGTTCCATAGTATATTTATTGACCTTAAGCTTCTCCCTAAAACAAAGGGCGAATTTAATATCAATAAAACTATATGGCTATAGTGTCCTAGTTCTGGATAGAGATCAGACACAGGAGTGAAGTGTGGAAGCTCAAAAAAAAGAGGCCACATAATGACAGATTTAAATTTGATATAATGATAAACTTGATCATTAGAACTTTTTAAAAGTGGGTTAGTATGCCCTGGGAATAATGAATGTCCTTTTCTTAAGGTCTTTAGGCAGAGACTGAAAAGTTATTTTTTTGGAATATCATAGAGGGATTTTTGGTCAGGTATGGATTTGCTGAATGGTTTTTAAAGTTTCTTCAACTCTGGGATCCCCTGATAAAGTCCAAAGCAGATCATCTGAAATACAGCCTTGCACTAAAACTGTAACTAAGAAAACAGAGATTCAACTCTAGAAAACTTTAAGCTTGTTCCTGGTGAGTGCAGAAGATACTCTAACCTACTGAATATCTTCTTGTGACAGTTAAATCCATCTATAGTCAGCTGATCCAAATAAGAGAAGGTTCAGGGTAGGATAGGTAATGAGTTTCTTCAGACCATTTATTTCAGTGCATCAATATTGTGGTATTTGCAAGGATATCCTGACACTTGGAAAGAACCGACAGATTTCTGAAAGGGCACAGGTCACTTCACTTCCCCAAACTTCAGTTTCTTCATGGGAAAAATAATAGCATTTGTTTCATGGGATCATTGTGATTATCAAATGAGATTAATACCTGTAAGGCACATTGTAAGCACCAAAGTAGTCTAGAAATGTCTACTGTTGTTATCATTATGCTTTGGTAGAAAGTTGAAAGAGTTGCTGTGGCTAGAATAACTCATCACCCATTATGATGGTCTTAAAATCTACTGATGAAACTTGGGAAAAATGAAAGTCACTGCCACTGCATAATAAACCACAGTGATAGACCTTAGGGGGACTCTGATCTGTTAACATTCACAGATCTAAGATTCTATGATCAAGTCAAGAGCAGAGGTATCAAGCTCACTACTGGGGATACTGTATTTCAATTGGACACAACTGGTCAAGAGAATTGGAGTAATTCTGTGAATTCAGTTGAAGTGAGAAGGAATCAGTCCATCATAGGACTAGGCAAAGCTATCATATACTCAGGGTATGTCTTTGTGTCACCTGTTCCCTTCCTTCTCTACCCACCCTAATTCTTCTCTCACATGTTGGTTAATATCTGATATTTGCAGACATCTAGAGTCAGAAGTGTTTTGGCTGTCATTTAATGAAACTCTTCTTATAATGGAGAAAAATCTTCAACAAGAGTGATATTTAGTGTGTGTGTGTGTGTGTGTGTGTGAGAGAGAGAGAGAGAGAAAGACAAAGAGAGAGAGAGAGAGAGAGAGAGAGAGAGAGAGAGAGAGATGGACCCCTTTAGAAGTTTATTGAAATCTATGGACCCTTTCTTACAATGTTGTTTTTAAATGGATAAAATAACATTGGCTTACAAAAAAAAACAAAGTTTGGTCAAAATAAAATGTAGTTTTTCCCACTCAAGCTCATGGGGCCCCTGAAATAAGGGATTTATGGACCCCAAATTAAGAACTATTGGTCTGCAATATCCCCAACATTTAGGTGATAATACATGATACACCATACATCATTACAAGGAATACGTTAACTCTTCAAGACAGCTCATTGTATTGTTGGACAGCTCTAATTATAAGGGTCTTATTTTTCCTCATTTGAACTGAAATATACCTTCCCATAAATTTCAGACAGCTTGGTTGTATAATAAATCGTGTGCTGAACTCAGACTCAGGAAGACATAAGTTCAAATCCTGCCTCAGACACTTACTCGGTAGTGCTTACTAGTGACATTGGGCAAGTCACTTAAATTCTCTCCATTTCAGTTTCCTCATCTATGAAAAGGGGCAATTAGATGGAGCAATGGACAGAGCACTGGGCTTAGAATCAGGAAGATTCATCTTCATGAGTTCAAATCTGGCCTCAGACAGTTACTAGCCATGTGAGTCTGGGCAAGTCACTTAACCCTATTTCCTTACCCTAAAGAAGGAAATGGCAAACCACTCCATTATCTTTGCCAAGAAAACCACCAACAGGGTCACAAAGAGTTGGACATGACTGAAATAACTCAACAACAACAATATCTACAAAGACAGAATCATAATACCTCCTCTAGACTTGTTTTGAGGATCAAAGGAGATAAATACACATACACATGTACATATATAAACATTTGTGTATTTACATGTACATATAAAATACATATGTAATACATATTTTTTCTTACTTGCAAATTAATGCTTAATGTTTATAAAGCCAAAGGGGCTGGGATGCTCAAGTTCCTTTAAAAAATTTTCTATAGAATTTAAAAAGAAAATGGCATCTTGATATGCCATCATGCACAATTAACTTACACATGAACATTTCCTCCCCTCTAGGACAAAGACAGGGAAGAGAGGGAGCAATCTTGAGATTCCTATCCCAACTTTTGGGGATCAGGATGGGACAGACCCATTTTGACAAGGCAAGGATACATTAAGAAATGCAGGTAAAGGGAGGAGTCACCCACAAAGTCTATGATCTAAACATCTAGGTCTGAATCTATGGGGAGAAGAGGTCAGGGTAAGAGCAAAGTCTCAAGCAGCCTACATGGAAACTTTAAAGTAGGCAGAGGTTAAACTGAAACTAAGTAATTTGTACACCATGGTGCACAAATAACGGAGGTGGCTAGCCAGATCATTCCAGTGGCTGTATTCTTCTAGAAGGCCATAAATGACAAATGCTATAAAAATCCTCATTATATGAATGAAATTTGTTCTTTTTACCACAGTTATAAAACACAAACCCACATAGTTTTTATAAGGAAACTGAAAATAGAAGGGTTTTGTTTACAGTAGTAACTGTAACTTATCCAAACTGCTTAACCTATCCACAAAAATTAGCCATTTATGTGTGAATACATGAATATCCACACTTTAATGTAAAATGTCTACTTCTATAACACATGGTCTGAGGCTGTTATCCCAAATTCTACATGCATTATCATGTCTGGTCACTAGAGCATGACTAGATATATCTCCCTTCAGGGTTCCAGCCTGAGGGCCTGAGGGCCTGTCAGTTGATATCAGTAACAAAGTCTAATTTAATTAGCATTTAGAAAGTACTTACTAGGGTATGATGAGAATATTTGGATTTCTTTTTTAAGGACCTTGCCTTAAACACAAACCACTCAGGCTGGCATTGATTCACCAACAAAAGGTCCCAGACCAAGGCTCACTTGATCATTCTTTGGGTTCTGATAGTTCAGAGTACATGTAAATAGCAATTGTTTCTATTTTGGCCAGAAACCCTAAGGGTCTTTCCCTCCTAGATTTATTTGGTTTTTTTTAAGTTAGGTAAAAGAGGCCATTCTTTGCCTCATTTCTTACCTATCCTTAATCACTGAATGGGCATTGCCTCAGTCAAACTGAGAAGTGGAAAAGACCTTAACTTAAAAAGGCCAAGGTCCCTCACCCATCTCCAGTCCTCCTGATCTATATTATGGACCCAGATGACTCCAAATGAGAAAATGAGACTGGTGACTTTGAACAGCCCTCTCTCACTTAAATCCAATGCATTTGTATGTCAAGGCATCACCTCCCTGATGTAATGGTCCTCTTAAGAGTGAAAGAGAAACAACAGTTATTACAACAAGAGGAGAAGGCTTAGGGGCCAAGGCTGGGGAACTTGTCACATAGAGTGTAAGCACAAGCAAGGTGGGATTTTTGTTGTTTTCTTTTTGGAGTTCATTGTCCTAGACAGGCTAAATTGTGAACATCTGAGGGATTCATCGCCTTTGAACCCTGATAATTCACAGCTGGGCCGAGTCATTCTTATAGGCTTTGTGCCTTCTGGCTCTGAGCCAATCAGGGGCTGAGTCTTTGTTATACATCCTGGGAGATTAGTATTTTGCTTTGGGGGCTCACTTATAAAAAGGACCTTTTGATTACCTGGACAGGACTCTCTGAGGAGCCATTTGTTAAGAGCCCCCTGCCCTTCCCCCTCCACTACTCAAATGTTGGTGCTTTCGCAGTTTGGTGGTATATGTAGGTGGTTGTATTATTCTGTTGAGATAGTTGGAGCCCTGTCTATAGAATTCTTTCTTGAATCCTCACTTCTTTCTACTTATCTGTAATTAAAGTAAGATTGTTAATCCTTTTAAAGCTGGCTTTCCTTTAGAACAGAGGTTCTCAACTTGTGGGTTATGTTCAATTTGTAACAGTGAAAATAACATTCTGCATATCAAATAGATTCATAACAGCAGCAAAATTACAGTTATGAAGTAGCAACGAACATAATTTTATGGTTGGGCGTCACCACAACATGAGAAACTGTATTAAAAGGTTGAGGCATTAGGAAGGTTGAGAACCACTGCTCAAAGAACCTGTGCTACCAGGCCATCCTGGGTGTGCTAGGGTGCTTGTTAATAAAAGAAGTCACATGTGGCCCTCTAAGTCCTCAAGGGCAGCCCTTTGACTGAATTCAAACTTTACAGACCAAAAGGGCAGCATTTGAGGACCTAGAGGGCCACATGTGACCTCAAGGCCACAGGTTATTTACCCCTGGCTCTAGACTAAAGCTAAAGTTGAAGTGGAGATAGTCTCCTCCCTATCCTTCCTGCCCAAACCATTCTTCTTTGGGGATTTTGATGAAATACTCTGTCCTGGCTTATGTTCATACCAACCTTTCTTCTGTTAGATGATAGAATAATTGCATTCTTATCTGATCTTTCATTTCATAGTTGACCCAAGATTTGTCCATTGACTGTTTCTCAGTCAATCCAAACAACCTTTTAATTACTTCAAGAACTTTTGTGTATTTAAACCAGAGTATTTGATGGATTGCTCTATGGAGACATACGAGTACCTTGTTTAGGTATCACTTACTCTAAATGGAGAGGAGTGTTTTGATTGAGTTCTTCAATCAAGCCACACCATTACCCTGCCCACCTAGTGCAGTTAAAAAAATTCCAACTCAATGATTTTACTTCATCTGAATTACTTTTATTCCCTGGCACATACCACATACGAATTTCTTGGGACTGGTGTGGGTACTTTTTCTTCAGTTCATCTCTAGTCATAAACTTTGGCCTATCTATTTCAGTCCCACAAACGTTTCTTTTACCTTATCAAAAAAGTCTTGGTTGTAGTGTTGCAGCCCAGAAAATGATGTTAGATTTACACCATGGAAAGCATCAGATCCTATTATATGCCAGAAGTTTGATAGGTAGTTCAGAATGAACTCTATGGCCTTTCAGTGTTTTTCTCTCCACTCTCTGAGTAAGCCTGGACCTTTTCAGAAAAATTGTACACATGTAGATTTTCTATCACTTGCTCTTCCCCCATGGTCACTGCCTAGTCAACATGACCATCAAATCTTAGGCACTTACTACCTTCTCCTAGATGTGATTTTTCCCATCATGCTACACAGTGCAATTATCATCTCCCTTGACCTGGATGCTATAATTCTGGTAATGTATCCTAAGATAGTATTTTTCTTCTTTGTCAGTAGTATCCCATTATTGGCTGCTTCTGAGAGACTGCTATCACCTTTACTTGAGAACTAAGAGAAGTACTGGCTTGGAGCCTTGGTTTCAGACAAGGATTTGATAAAACTAATCTGGGTCCACTTCCTATCACTAACAAACTTACTATCTGAACCTGGCTTTCTATTCCCTTCCAACTACCCATGGGCAGACCCAGACTAGCAAGATTACTAATGAGAAGAACCTGCCTTTCAAGAACATAAAGACAAGATATATGTTCTTCCTAGTAGACATATCTGGCTTCAGAAGGAGACACTAAAAAGAGTATAACAGGCCATCTTGGGAAGAGGTGAAAAATACTGAAGGCCATGAATTCATTAGCTTGAACAGTCTTGAGGGCATTGTCTGTCTGCATGTAAATCATACAGATTTCTTGGTCTGCAATAATTTTGTCTCAGCAAGACTGAAAATGTTACCCAACTCAACTCACCTGTAGCAGAGGCATTTCTGGAATGGGTTTCAGGGCAACTCTTCCAATGATTGTAATAGATAAGAACCCATCTAGGATGAAACTTCACCATCTGTAAGGTGGAGCATGGTCTTGTTTGCCACATAGGGCAATAGGATCCACTTATTGGCATTTCATTGTTAATGTGCATTTCACTGTGTATTATTTCACTGAACTTGTTCATTGTGTTATCTTCTTTTCTATATCCTGAAGCCTCAGATGGTTCCTATTGTTAGTTCTGTCTCTTATTGAGTATGTAGTCACTAAAATTCCCAGGTCTTTTCATTTGAGTTAAAAAGAATCTCAGAGGTCATTTTGTCAGCTGAAGCAACCAAGTGGAGTAAAGGATATAGCACTACACTTGGACTCAGGACAATATGAGTTCAAATCTTGCCTCACTTTCTAGCTGTGAGACACTGGTGAGGTCACAAACATTTTTAGCCTTATTTTTCTCATTTCTAAATGAGGATGCTAACAACGCTATCCACAAAGTTGTAATAAGGATTAGTAAGGATCAAATGAGGATAGATAGATAGATAGATAGATAGATAGATAGATAGATAGATAGATAGATAGATCTTTATAAATATAATAAAAATTAGCTTTATGGTCCAGAGAGAGAGAGAGAGAGAGAGAGAGAGAGAGAGAGAGAGAGAGAGATCTTTATAAATAAAATATAAATTAGCTTTATGGTCCAAAGATAGATAGATAGAGATATCTTTTTAAATATAATATAAATTCGCTTTATGGTCCAAAGTCCCAAAGACAGTAAGTCACAGAACTAGGACCTGAATTCAGATCTTCTGACTTCAAATTCAGTAGTCATTCCACTGCCTCAGGCTCTGCTTTCTATGAGTTGCTTTTAAGTCAGAGCTTAAAAGTAAGGATTCTGAATTTTTATAATGGATTTTTAAAAACCTAAATGTGAGATTTTATATTTCTATTAAACTTGACATTATTTCCTATTAAACTCTGGGTTTCTGTTAAATTATCTATTCTGGTTTCAGTCCATCACTTTTCTCTCTTGATGTATTTTAATCCTAAATCTGCTACATGATGTATTAGCTATTCCCTCCTTGTATTTAAACCTAATCCCTCAATCTTTTTTCTATCCTCTTCAATAGATATAGAAAAAATAGATTAACTTCCTTTGAGTTAAGAACCTTTCATACAGTTGAACGCCATCATTTAACTGTTCCTCTCTGCCTTCTCTTTAAAATGATGAATAATCTTAATTCATTTGAAATTTCCCAATAAGGCTTCTTTTCTACTATTAAATCATCATCTGTCTTCTGCAGAATTTTTTGTAAGCTGTTCAACAAGTTCATAATGTCAAGGATTCACAAGTTCTTTGGTGTGTTACTATCTTCACTGACGCATATTGCACTCCAACATTCTAAGAAATTGTTTTCAAGAATTATTGGAGCTATAAAACTCATCACTCTGCAACCAACCAAGCGATGGGCCTCCCTAAATTTAGCGAGACTGGACCACAGAAAACAGTCTTGGGAGTAGGGATAATTTTATTCATTGTATTTGTATCATATTCCAAGCCTAGCACCATGCCTGGCACTCAGTAGGCATTTGATAAATACTTGTTGACTGATTGATTGAACTTTCCAGTTTCTAAGGATTTTTCAGAGCTTTTCCTCTGCTCTGTGAACCCAAAGTCATCTGCATGCCTCAATGATTCACTAAAAGAAAACTATAATTTTTGAAACCTTTGTTATTGTGCAACCCTGAGAAACCCTGAGAAAGTGGATTATGTTAGCAAGGTCTCAGGTGAATTGATTATAAATGAAGGATTGTCACATAATCCCTGTGTTCTAAATGTCTGATTTTACATTTTATTATATTTCCATCTATTTTCCCCATTTCCCCCTCTATTTCTGGTTTCCTTCTTTGCTCCTCAACATAGACTCTCAATTATTCAATCAGCTAATAGGAAAGCTTAATTTAAGCCAGGCACTCAAGTACTAAGAATACAAAGATACACACACCAAACGGAAAACAAATAATGTCTACTTCCAAGGACATTACATTTTACAAGAGGAAAAAATACATACATACATACACACATGCATACATATACATAATGTATATGCATATAAATATATGACAATAGCAACTATACATATACTCACATAGGCATATGCATATATAATATACATATTTTATTTATGTATATATAATAAATACATACACAGGTATATGCATAAACGTGTGTCAGAGAATGAGACAAAGAATGGCCTCTTTTACCCAGTCAAAATAAAAAATCCATCAGGGAGGGGAAGACCCTCAAGGTTTCTGGACAAAAGAGAAACAATTACTCTTTGCATTCACTCTGAACCATAAGCATCCAAGCAATGATCATTTAGTGAGTTGTGGACTGGGACCTACTGCTGACCAATCAATGAGATTCTTCATCGCTGAATGGGCATTACCTCAGTAAAACTGAGACTTAGGAAAGATCTTCCCTTAAAAAGATCAAGGTTTCCCACTACAAAATGGGGGCGATTTCCAGTCATCCTGATTTATATCTTGCCCCTTGACTCAGATGCCTCTGGAGAAGAGTGAGACTAATGACTTTGCATAGCCCTGCCTCACTTAAATCCAATTCACTTGCAAGTTATGACATCAGCATCCTGATATCATGATCCTCTTCAAGAACAAAGAATAAACTACAACAACAGCACAGAGAATAAATGGGGCAGCTAAGTGGTGTAGTTGGTTGTCAGACCTACAGTCAGGAAGACTCATCTTCCTGATTTCAAATATAGCCTCAGACAATTTCTAGCTGTACGCCCCTGACCCTGGGCAAGTCACTTAACGCTGTTTGCCTCAGTTGACAAACCACCTCAGTATCTTCAAGAAAACAGCAAATGGGGTCAGAGTTAAACACAACTTAAATGACTAACAAAAGAGAATAAATACAAAATAAATACTATAGTGTTAAATACAAGATAGCTTGGAAGGGAAGGCCCTGCTCCTTGGAGATCAGGAAGGGCTGAGTGTAGAAGCTGGCCTTTGATCTGACTCTTGAAGGAAATGAATGATTTAATGAGGCAAAGGTGAGCTGGAAGTGCATTTCTGGAGTGGGCAACAGTGCAAATGGTAGATGGAGTGCCATATTTCAGGAAGAGAGAAAATGTCAGTTTAGTCAGAGCATGTAATAGTCATCAGTTTATTGGATACTTAGCCCTTAGTAACTTAGGGCTAAGTATGGAAGGCATAAACTCCCCTGTTGACTGGAAGAAGGCTATTGGCCAAGACAGGAGGCCAGTGCTGTATATAAAGAAGAATTCGAGAGAGAGAGAGAGAGAGA
>CM053601.1:57465530-57485305 GCA_028646575.1 Pseudocheirus occidentalis
TGCCGGGCATTGCCCTGAGGACTGGACAAGGACTTGGGAGCTGTCTACTTCTGAGGACTAGACAAGAACCTGGCAGCTGTCTGCTTCTGTATCCAGGTGACTGTTTTATGGATTCAAGAGGGAGCTGGGACCACGGAAGAGGATCCAGGGAATCAGAGAGACCACCCAGAGTCAAGATGAAGAAAAGGCCTCCCCTTGGATGAAACTGAGGTTTGCTGGAAACCAAGGAGTGGAGAATTTGTGTGCTTTTCTAATGACTGTATTAGTGACTAATGATATTTAGTAATTAGGAATCTAGCTTAGTGACTGACTGCTAGATGAGTGACTGATTCAGTTAGTGGTTGCCCCATGAGTGGAAGATTAATATATTGTGAATTGACTGATTGCATCATTAAGTGAGAAGGGTTTTCCCCTTATAGAAACCAGGTGATTTTTCTTTTGTTCCTTGTTATAAATATTGTGGCCATTGTAATGTTAAGCTGTTATGAACACTATTTGTGACTTTCTGTGATAAGATGTAATATAGAGAATATTATATTGTGAATATTGTACTGAATCTTGATTTGTAATGGAATGAACAGAGTGTTCACTCTTACTGTGTAATCCAAATCTTAAAAGCTATTCATAGTAGCATTCTTTTGGGAATCTGCTGGTGCTTGGCTTTACAGACCACAGAGGACACAATGAGGAATCATGTATAATGAGGCTGGAAAGAGAGGTTGGTGCCAGAAAAAAATGGGGGGGGGGGAGGAAAGGAAGGGGATGCAGCAGAGTCACTCTCTATGGCCCTCAGAAGAACACACCTGGAGTACTGGGTTCAGTTCTGAGCACCACATTTTATTTTATTTTATTTTTCTCCTCTTTTTTTCCTTTTTGGATGGAGGAAGGCAGGGCAATTGGGATTAAGTGACTTGCCCAAGGTCACACAGCTAGTAAGTGTCTGAGGCCAGATTTGAATTCAGGTCCTCCTGACTCCAGGGCCAGTGCTCTACTCCCTGCACCACCTAGCCATCCCTGAGCACTACATTTTAAAAAGTACATTAACAAGCTTAAGCTTTCCAAAACAACAACCTAGAAGACAATGACAGACCTTGAGCCATATTTGGAGGAAACAGGGATATTTGTCTTAAAGAAAAGAAGATAACCTGTGAAGGACTGTTGAAGAGGGATTCAATTGTTTTTCTCCTTTGTAAATAAGCATAATACAATGTAATTTGATAATGGGGATGTCATTAACAAGTGTATGTATGGAAGAAGGAGAGAGTAAGAGATTTCACTTAAAAAGTGGTACTTTGCTGAGGCTTCAAAAAAGATATGATACTTCAGGAAGAGTTGAGGAAGGAGACGTTCCAGAAATGAGGGAATGGCTTATACAAATTCTCAGAAGTAGGAGGTGGAATGTTTGATTCAGGAAATAGTCATCACTTTTTGCTGAAATGTAGAATGCATGAAGAGGAATAAATGAAAAATAAGTCTGGAATGGTAGGTTGTAGTCACATGGTGAACAGCCATGTGTCCAAGATTATAAACCTCGATGCCTGGGAAGACAGTAGTGCTCCTGAAAGAAGCAGAAAAGCTCAGATGAAGGATAACTTTAAGGGAAAAGATGTTCAGTTCTGTTTGGGGTATGTTGAGACAGAGCTGCCTGGAAGGCCTCCCTATCACTATTGATGATACCATCATTTTCCTAATCACTTAGACTCATCATCTCATTCATCTTCTGTTACTTCTTACTCTCTCTCATTCTACAAATAATATTAGCCATCAGTTTTAGGACCACTACATCCCTCCCTTCCCTCTCCTTCCCACCATTCTCATGTCATTGCTATTCAGGGACTTGTCACCTTTTACATGGACCAAATGCACACAAAGAGGACAAAAGCCTCCTAAAAGGTATCTCTATTTCTCTTGCCACAATCATCTTCCCAATGCACAGGACCTACACTATACTGCTCAAAAATCTTTACTAACTCCCACGGAATAAAATCTAATTTCCAAATACAGGCATTCAACTCCAAAATGTGACTCCAACTTCCTTCCTTTCTTTTTTTTGCCTACCTCTCTACAGAGAATGAAATACATTTGCTATATTTCAAACAAACTGGACTACTGGTTTCCCACCCCCCTCCCCATTTCTGAAAAGTAGTTGCCTCTCTTCCTTTGTCATACTCCCCGCTTATACCTGTAGCCTCTTCATCTGCAATGTTAAGACTCAACTCAAATGCTGTCTCTTCTATGAACCCTTCCTTGATCCTTCCGGGTAAAATCATTTTTCCCTTAGCTAATCTCATAGAATTTTATATGCTTCTTATACATTTGTCACAGTACACTTTATATTGCATCATATTTAGTGGCATACATATTTTATTATCCTTGTGAGATTCTTAGCTCCTTAAGAGCAGGGTCCAGGGCAGTAGGGTGGCAAAGTAGAGAGTGCTTGTCCTTGAGTGAGGAAGATCTGAATTCCAATCTGTCCTTACTTACACTTACCCACACTTACTGGCTGTGTGACCCTGGGAAAGTCATTTAATCACTGGTTGTCTTAGGTTTCTGATCTATAAAATGAGGATCCTAGTAGTACCTACTTCCCAGAGCTGTTCTGAAGATCAAAAGAGATATTTGTTAAGTAGTTAGCACAATTCCGGTACCATAATTAGCACTTAATAAATATTTGTTCCCTTCTCTACCTTCCCTTCCCTTATTTTGGTGTTAGCTTCAATGCTGAGCACTATTCAATAAACCAGGCTTGTTTTCATACCTCAAGAATCTATGATTTCATCCAAGTGGAATACTTTATGTATTGATGCAGATTACAGCACTCTACACATTAATAGATGGTCTTTATGATTTGCTAAACAATTCATGGACTGGTAGGTAGCCAACCCTCTCATAATGAGCCTTTTCTAAACTAACTACTCTGGTCCTCAGATGAGAGACACATAATCCATCATCAGGTCCATTTTAAGATGCTTAAACAAAGCCTCAGTACTGTATTTATCATTCTCTCATTCACTTAATATTCATTCTATTTTCCTGTGTTTGTATCTCATCACAGTACCAGACTATTGATTCCATGACGGAAAAGACTGAATCTCATCCAAACTTTTTGGGTCTCTAGTCTCTGGCATGGTGCTCTATACCAAGGAGGCACTGTGTAAATTTTTATTGAATGAGTAAATATCAGTACCTCCCAGAGCTTATTATCCCCTGGCAAATGTTTCAAGAATGTGGGGATATCATCAAACCAAAAACAAAGTAATGGAGTAGGAATTTAATGGAATATATTGTATACTACAGTGTCATATAGTGGATAGAGAGCCATCTTTGGAGTCAAGAACACCTGCCCTACAGTCCCACCTCTGACCTATACTACATGACCTGGGACAACTCTCTAAAAATATAAGTTGTGTCAATGTTTTTCACCTACATTGGTAAAGGGATTTTCCTTACCTCCTTACAATGAAAAAAATCACAGATTTGGGTGAAAAATATGGTGGCCATTAAATGTTTATTGAATATGTAATTTATGCTAATGACACCCCAGATTTGAAGCACATTGTGAACAATGGGAAGTATTCACTCAAAACCATTTCTCCTGGGCCACTGTGAAATTTCTTTTACCAGATAAATAAAAGGACACATCAATTCAAAGAAAAATACGCTTAACTAAACAGTGTTCCAAGACAAATGACAAGATTTCCCCTGTGGACCCAAGGCTATACTGTCCTATAACACAAGTGGGAAAGCAAGAACACACACAGAGAATATGCATGATCTACTGTGTCATATAATATATGTAACCAGAGCACATGTTCCTGGGTAATTCACAGCCATAATGGTCAGTGTTCCCTAGTAATGTCATCCAGAAAGCTAAGTTCTCTATAGAGATGGGGTCTTCCCATAATCCTCCCTCTCTACTGCTCTCTGCTGCTATTGATTTTCTACCACTGCTACTGTTGTTTCTGCTTTCTGCTACCATGTGCTAGTCTTTGACTACTACGCTTCTTCAAAGTGAGAGATTTGCCAACTGTTTAACTTGATACACCCATGAATGTTTAGCAGTTTGATGATTCAAGAACCTCCCCCTCCCAACCAGGCACTCAGCCAGTTAGCCTGAGAAATGCCTAGGCATTTTAAAAATCTCTCTTTTGAAGTTAACTCTTCTTGGGTTATAGTACTCCTTGATTCTAGCATCACATATGACTTAGGCCTGGAAAATTCCTTTCAATCCTCATCATATCCCAACACCACCCTCTTAAGACATCCTCACTTAACAGAACTGCAAAAGAACATGTCTCCATGATAGCCATATTCTTTTTATACCCTATAATGCTCAGAGTTGCCTTGCAAATAAACTTGGAACAAGACCTAAAGGATCAGGGTGGGTCAGTGAAATCTGTCCTAGTTTCTTTGCTCTATACTCTTACCTTTTTTATGCCAACAACAAAATCTCACAACTCCCTGAAAATGAATGAATGAAAGCTTTCATTTTTCCCCCTATGTTACTACATTGACTCTTGGTCAGCTTGTTATCTACTATGATGCATTGATCCTAATGACTTCAATTCTCTACTGTGCTTTAGCAATGGATGCTCAGCCTTGTTCTACATGTTTCTTCTGCCAAGGGATTTGGGTCAGGTATCAAGTGCTTCTGAACATCATCTTTCTTCTCTGTTAGGTCTGACATAATGCTGCTTCCTTCCTTTTATAAAGATATCCCTTGTGTGGCAGCATTATCATTTAATAAGGCAATTATATTCTTTTGGAGTAGAAAAAGCAATGTACCAACAGATTTTTTCCCAGACATATGAAATAAATTTTTAAAATACCAACCATCTTCTTGATGACCAGTCTGGTTTTAATGTGTGCCACATTAAACATTCTTTAAAGGCATCTGGAATTAGGGAGTTAGTGGTTTTACTCATTTTGTCAACTGATACCCATCATAATTTTTAAAAAGAAGAAAGGAAGTATATGGCCTCCATAATGCTGGAGAATGTACAAGGGAGGTGAATGTCACAAGAATGAGAGGAATGGCCACATCACTGAAATTTCAGTTTTCTCAAACTCTCGTTTCATCTTCTGCATATAAATAAAAACATCTGAGATAATTAGTTCCCGCCTGTTGAAGAGCACTGTGTCATAGATTTGGTAATGAAATCCTTTGAGTAAAGTATCATACTATTGTACTGAAGACCTTTACTATTTATATGGGAATCCATGTTTGGGGGTAGGCAGGGAGGTCAGAATCAATACCATGAAAACTGAGATTAATCCTGATGGGAATCAGAATAGTTGAAGTATGATTGGTCTTCAAATATGCTTGTTTATAGCAAGGACAAAAGACAGAGATGTTTGCACATAAGGTCCTTGAAAACCCAATAGGATGGTGATACTCCTTGACAGCTAAATGAGCTCATTGGAGGGGGAGGAAAGATGGAGAAGGAAACTGAAGAGAAGAGGAGGGGAGTGCCAAAAGTTCTAGGGGTTATTTTGGTTGTTGTTGGGATTTTTTTAGAATTGGAATAAAGAGATGTGAAGAGGAATTAAACAAAGGATTAAAGAGGGGCTACCTTATATCTTTTCTGGACTATGAGGCAAGAGTGCAACTGAGGAAAATTCTTTAGCCAGAATCCAGGTTATTCACTATGTCAGGGTTCTTTTAGCATTGAGGAAAGTAGTTTGGAACTGGAACAAAAAAGTCTGGGATTCTGACAAAAAGAGTCTTACTGCCTTTAAACCAGAGGTGCTCTATGTATGGAACATATTCCTTCTCATTTCTCACTCAAAGAATCCCTCACTTCCTTTAAAGCATGATTCACATGCTGCCTCCTTTATGGGGGCTTTTTTGAACTCCTTCCACGACACCCCCTGCCCAGTTGTTGGCGTCCTCTCTCTCTGGAGCTTACTATTACTTGGTATGTACTTTTAAAATTTATTTACCCATGCACATGTGTCTCCCTGCTCCCAACACCAGTAAAATATAAATTCCTCAAAGGCAAGAATTAGTTCACTTTTTTCAGATAGTTGACAAACATTTTTTAAGCTTTTAGTGTGCACTAGGCACTGTGCTAAGAAGAGGGAACACCAAGAAAAGTGAAAACAGCCCCTATCCACAAAAAATCACTTTCTAATAGGGGAAGTAAAGTGGAGACATTCTCAGCAGTTAGCATAATTCCTTGTACATAATAGGAGCTAGACAAATGTCTGCCAGATTGAATTTAAGGGAGACTTGGGTCTAGAAATAAAAGTGGAATGGGAGGAAAAAAAATATCAGAACCTGAAGGATAACAGATGAGGGAGCATCCAGTTGACTAAAGACCTGACTTTGATGTAGAATAAATAAATTTCTCTTACTCTTCTCTATCCATTGCCCCATGGAGAAAGCAGAAAGTTTTAGGTTCCAGAGTAAATTTATTCCATTTTTCCAGTGTGTGTCAAGTTTCCATGTGAGCCTTTAGTGATTATTTCATGTTGACTATCTTGTTTCTTTTGTTGATTTTCCCCAGTCACTCATTATCATGTGATGATGTAAGCATCACCCATACATCCTGTGATATTTTGACCCTAACCTCATCAACATTCATTCATTCATTCATTTGTTCAAAAGGAAGCTTATTCATTGTCTTGCCATCTGATACATTCTTGACTCCTACATTTTCTACCTTCTCATGCCATATCATCTCTTAATTCTTCTCTTTGTAAGCATTCTAAAATTTCCTAAAAGGAAAAAAAAACTTTATCCAAGGAAGATTTTTTAAATCATATTTTGGGAGTGCCTCACCATAACAACCAGATGGCAGTCACAATAACTGGGAGTCCCATTCATTTCTGACTCAGCTTCTCTGGACTTAATTACCATGTCTGAGATGAATACTGCTAAACATTTGCTGAAAACTGTAAGTCTGGCTTTTTGGAACCACAGCCTAGGATACCTTCAAAGCAGGCTCTCTTCATCAAAAGAGAAATAAATTTATTTGATAATGTATCTAAAATAAAAATCAACATTTCATGTTATGAATAATAATCAACAGGGACAAAATGATCTCTCCATTGCCCAAAGATTTTATCTAAATCCCAGGTCATCTAGAAATCCTTAAAGTTAATCATCAAATAGTTGACCAAATTCATCCCATTCCTAAAATAATTCGTTTAACAGTGATTTGGGAAACACCAAAGTCATTTTCAAAATGGACCACATCTAATCATTGTGATGGCTGATGTTTGAAAATGGCCAACAGGGATGGAAATATTGCTGAATGATTCTCTAGTTAAACTCTTACTTATGAAGAGCCAATGACATCTTGACATCAGTCAAAAACCGGCCCTGCATTCACCCCTGGAAAGATTACTATGTGATCAGCATTGAATTTAAAAACAAAAACCAAAAAGAATAATACTTGTGCCAACCTCACTGAAAACAGAGAGCAATCCTCCCAAAGCTATGTTCCAAAGGTGACCTTTATACCAACCTTTATCACAATTAAATAGGTTTGTCCTGTTATTCTCAATATGCATTATCCAGGCAGGAATTAGTGCCTTTGTTTAGGACTGCTTGAGATTCAGCTCACTCCTCCTCTATCTCCAGCCCTGATTTGCCTTTGACATATTGCTTGTATCCCCGAGCCTGGAGAGAGCTGGGACACCCATGGTGCTTTGTCAGTCATACACAAGCTTTGAAAGATCAAGTGATTTATTTTCCCCTCATTGGGAGGTGTTTTGTCAAACCCCAAGAAAGAATGAAAAGAGGGCTCTTCAAAAATGTATGTGGCTTAATATATTGTTCCAAACATAAAATAAATAAGTTACCCAAGTGCCACCAGAGTCCAATGTTTGTGAGTTAAGCAATATTAATCAGTCCTAAATTCAAGAAAATGAAAACCAATTGATGGCATAACCTTGAAATGAAACCAGAATGTTAAGTACCAATAAAAACTTCAATTGCTTTGCCCTTCAACTGAATATTCTTGCTCATTTCTCAGAGACTAGAACAAAGGGATAAGGTTACTCTAAAATAAAACCAGTCTTATGTACATCACTTGTAAAGAGTCGGTTTTTCTGACTCATCACGCATTTTGCATAAGCCCCAATAAGAGAGAGGGAGGAATTTCACTCTGTCACACTAAATCATTGTAAAGTTTGCTCATATTTTTTTAAATTTTTGAGCATTTCACATCCTGTTTCCCTATCCTAACTGCACATCTCCTAACCCTAACCCCACCACATTCTGTGACTACACAACCCCAGCTTGACATCACCATGGTAACTGATTCATTTCCACTTCCTCACATGATCTCCCTTGGAACCAGGGGGACCAATAATTTGTGATATGGCTGGTCAGGCTAGAAACACTCAATGGCCATAGTAAAAGAATAAAATTAAATGATCCAGATGAAGTTCAAAATTATACCCCTAGTCTCTTCATCCTCTCACTCTAACTTATTTAGCTAACTGATCATTGATCCTCCACTTAAATATTTCAACCCAAATTTAATTTTATCAATATAGTTATTTTAATCAGTGGTGCAAATTGCAAGCCATACATGTATCTCCTCATCCTGGATGATTCGTCTCTGTGCCTCTTCATAAATCTCCCAGAGAACACCCACCCATCCATGCCATAGCTCTTCCCTTCAGAGTTTAACATGCTTACCTGTTGTCCCTCACTCTCCTTATTGGACTGTCACCTCCCTTTCTAGCCATCCATCTCCTTTTTATGTCATTTCTCACATGCCAGATTCGACCTGAGTTAACTGAACAACCCCAGTCACCAAATTGCAAATTCCATCATCAAAAGCACTAGTCCAATAACTTCTTGTTTCTCCTTCACACTTCAATAGGTATTATATGTAGCAAGTTAAACTCTTAAATTCTGAAGTGGAGGTGTTTCTTAGAATAAATTTAACCAAACAAGTAATCCCTGCCTTCTCTAAGAAATCCATTTCAAATAGATAAACATTTTTTATTTTACACATAATAGGAATGATAAAAGCTATAATGTGTTCTACAGTGAACATTTAGGAGTCACTCCAATAAAGCAAATCATTGCCTTTCCCATCAGCTCTTTATCTTTGGTTTAATTTTATTTTGTTCCTTGGAATGGCTGGTTTGGAAAGAAATAGAATCTTCTCCTTTAGGAATTTAAAGAAGATCAGTCAATCAAAAAACATTTATTAAGTGCCTACTATATACAAGGCACTGTGCTACCATAAATAGAATAAACTTCATTGAATTTTCCTGTTTATCAGTCTTCCCTCAAAACTAGTTTAGAAAGGTACTAGGGGAAGGGAATAGGAGGGGAAGAAAGGACGTTCCATCTTGAAGTTTCAAGAATAGCATTTTGGCATGGAGATAGAGAGCCAGCCAGGAAGACCTGGTTTTAAATCCTCACTCTGATTCATAAAAGCTGTTCGACCTGGGATGAGTCACTTAATTTCTGAATAATTTAGAAACTCTATAAGAAGGGCAGCTAGGTAGCTCAGCCCTGAAATTAGGAGTACTTCCTGAGTTCAAATCCTGCCTTAGGTAGCTGTGTGACTCCGGTCAAGTCACTTAACCCAGACTGCCAAAAAGAAAAAAAGAAAAAATATTGTATAAGACCATAAATCACAGAGAAGGTACTCACCTGAATTGAGAGAAGGGATTTTCTTACCTGAGTGTCTGCTACAATTGTATTCCTATAATATTTTTTCTTTAATTTGTATTTTATGTGTTCATTTATACTTTTATTTATATAGAGCTTTAAAGTTTGCAAAGCATTTCACACATGTGAAATTTGGTTTCAATCTCATTTGATGAGACATATTAAACTCATCTGATTCTTCCAACAACCATGTGATGTCGATATAGTTATGATCCCCATTTTGCATATGAGGAGACTGATTCTTGGGGAAATGATGTGACTTGGCTAGGAGTCACAGAGCTAGGAAATGGAGTCTGATGTCCGCTTGAGCCCAAGTCTAGCACTAACCATTACGCTACCTAGCTTTCCACACCAATGAAATCATGGGCCTAGCCCCTAATCCTATTTCAGTAGAAACACTTATGCTCAAAGAGATTTTCCTTTTCTTTTCTGGAATTTCCCAAAATAGCTTATGATCTTTTTCTACCAAAATACTGCAGAAATAACATTTTAACTAATTACAATTTTACTTCTGGAATTAGCAAGTGATGATGAGATATGAGGATGCAACATTGCTCATCAAAGCAATCTTCATCCATAACCATTGTTAATTGCAAAAAAAAAGAAAAGAAAAAAAGAAACAGATTGGATGATTCAGTTATGATAAGGTTTCCTTATCCCGTGAATGGAGAAAATGTTCACATATTTCATTTCAGCTACAAAATAACAGCTGTTGTTAATGTGGTGCTTGTTACTTCTACTGGAAGGCTTTCCCAACTCCTCTTAATTCTGGTGTTTTCCCTTTTTATCTCCTATGTTTCCTATATATAGCCTATTTGTGCATATTTGTTTGCTTCTTGTCTTCCCAACATATCCCTATCTCAGAGAGGAGGAAAGCAGAGAGAGTGCAAAGGCTAAGCGACTTCCCCATAGTGAGTACTGGAAGCAGGATTAAAGTCCAGATCTCTAGGGATGTGAAATTCTCTAGTTTTCTCACAACATGACACTGCCTTTCCCACGAATAATTAAAGAATGGGAAGGGACCATATAGATTGTTTAATCCAGTTCTCTTATTTTATAGCTGAAGAAGTGATTACAGAAAGCATTAGAAACTTTTCCAAGATCAATGGTAAAGTCAGCACTTGAACTCAGATTTTCAATATTCAAGTCCAAGAGCTTTTCCTTCTCATAGCAGGGAGTCCTACTTTCTGACAGTAAGAGACGAATGCCGTTTCCATGCTTGTCACTCCAATTTAGGTCTGTGAGTATAGGCATTGTGTATATGCAGTATATTTGCAAAACAATGGCAATACTTATGGGCAAGGAGCATGTCCAAATAATAGGATCTCTCTGTTACACAGCACTAAATAGTAACCTATTAGCCCCAAATAGTTGCTTTGGCTCCCTAAGCAAGTGAGTTTCTTCTAACCCATAAAAATAAAATACAACTAGCTATTTGGTCATTCTCACCAAACCATATGAATTCGTGTGTAGGCTGATTTAAATCAGAGCTAACCTGAAATATCAATTTATATTACCAATGACTCAAAGTGATAAAGAAGATGTAAGAAAGAGACATGGGAGGAAGGCACAGAAAAGAAAATGTAACAGGGCCCAAGACAATGGTCCTTTGATTGATCATAGTCCTAAACAATGTTACCTCAATTATTTTTTAATTTATGAGGAGGCAAATCACATGTACTAAATTATTGAATGGTGAAGATAACGTGGATAAAAGTACTGTAATAAGACAAAATTAATATCAAAATTAATCTAACCCAATATTTAGAGAGACAGATACGTATGTCTGTGTGTACATATATATGCATAATTACTTTTTCTTGATGGTAATTAAGACATAAATATAAACTGCCTACATCAAAGACATTGTTTCTTTTACACAGCTGAAATGATCCCTTCTAGAATCAGCTAAGTGGAGGAGATAAGAGAATTGGACCCAAATTGGAACCTTTATGCCCTTTGGAACAGCTCAGGACTCATAAACCAGGTCACCTCAAGCAGCTGGGTTCCTTCTTTATCATTTGTAGTTGTGATGCCAAAATTTTCTTTTCCTTTTTCGGGTTTGCTGACTGTCCTAAAATAACAGAATGAGTACAGTGATTTAATAGAATGTCCCTGTCCCTCAATTGTAAGTCTTACACTGCCTGAAACATATTCCCTGCTGCTTAGGAAAAGGTAGAGCAAGTAATTGTTTAACAGTAGCAACCATAAAAGGACCAAATGGACAAAGAATGAACCAACAAATGGTCAGCTCTCTGGCCTTCTCTGATGTTTGCTTCCCAACATAATATATATTTTCCAGCCTAACTCTATGACCTAGCAGCCATTTTTCCAATTTGTCTTGCTACAATAAATTTCAGGACTCTGCAGACACCCTACAGCCAGTAAACTATTTCCATTAAAATGTGCCCTCCTCCAAGTTCACCTTGAGTGCCTCTGATAGGAATTGCCTTTAGTCTTAGTCATGTCATCCCTCCTACTCTATAAACTCTAGTGCAGTGGTTCTCAACCTTCTGAATGCCATGACCCTTTAATACAGTTCCTCATGTTTTGGTGACCCCCCAACCATAAAATTATTTTTGTTGCTACTTTGTAACTGTAATTTTGCTACTGTTATGAATCGTAATGTAAATATCTGATATGCAGGATGTATTTTCATTGTTACAAATTGAACATAACTCCCAGGTTGAGAACCGCTACTCTAGTGACTCCTTTGCATATCAAGAATCTACTACAAAAACTTTTGCTTGGTGTTCAAAGTCATTCATGATGTAGTCACCTACTTCCTCACCTCATCCTGCCTGTCCCTGCTTTCCAGGATTCTTACACCTTCCTTCCCTCCATGTCCTCTTTGATAGAGCAACCACAGTCTTCTTACTTAACGTTCCTCAAATAAGACACTCCATCTCTCTGCTCCAAGCATTTTCTTAGTCTGTCCTCCATGCCCACAATGTTCTCTCTCCTCATCTCAACAGCTTCCCTGGTTTCCTTCAAATCCCAAATAAAATTCCATCTTTTATAAGGAGCCTTTCCTAACTGCTCTTAATTCCAGTGTTTTCTTTCTTGTAATTATTTCCTATTTTTCCTGTATATAGCTTGTTTGTATATATGTGTTTCTTTGTTATCTCCCAACCATTAGATTATAAGGTCCTTGAATCCAATTATAAGGATTGTTATTTACCCCCTTCCATATACACAACACTTGACGTATATAGTATACAGCAGGCACTTAATTAATATTGATTGATTGACTGATGAGTTTAGGGCTACCTAGAATCTGACAGCCCTGCACTTGTTGACTGATTGTTGTAGAGGCCCTAGCACATATCTGCTAGCCAGTACAAGATCCGTGGAGCCTCATTTGATTCTTCCAACTTGGAAAGTTGTAGAGACTTTCAGCTGCTTGATTCCAAAATTCATATCTCTTGAATCCTTGAATCATGGATTTGGAGCTAGAAGACCCCTCAGAAGTCATCTAGTCTGACTGATTTCATTTTACTAATGAGAAAACTGCAGCATAGGGAGGTTAACTCTCTCAAGGTCCCACTGGCAGCATTTCAGCCCGTATCCTCTAACTCCAGAGCCAAGGCTCTTTCTACTGTACCACAATGTTTCCAACATTGAGGTAAACTAAGGCAAATAAAGGTTAAGTGACTTAATAAGCATAGCAGAGCTAATAGCATCTGAGGCCAGATTTGAACTCAGGGCTTCCTGACTTCAGGCCCAGCACACTCTATCCATTATGCTACCTAACTTCTGTTACTACCTTAACTAAGTAGTTATATAATAACCCTTGCATCTAAGTACTACATATTCACTTTATATCTATGACGCATATAGAAATATACATATATATGTATTCATCTCCCCTGTTAGAACATAATCTTTGTTTCATTCTTTATACTTGTTTCCCCAAAATACTGTTAGATTGATTGATGATGCTTACATTCTAGAAGGACATTTTATCTTACGTAGATATTATAGTATAATAAAGGGAATGGTACCAAGTGAACCAGATTTCATGGTAAGATCTGGCTTTAAGAAAAATAACTGTGGCAGTAGTATATAAGGTAAGAGTGGAGTGGGAAGAGACTTGAGGGAGGGGAACAAGTTAAGAAGCTAATTGAATAGTCCAGGAAAGAAGTGAGAGCCTGAATTAAAGTGATAGCTATGTGAACAGAGAAAGGACCAGATAGAAGTGATGTTTTGGAGGTATAAATGTCAAGATTTAGTAAGTGGCTGTATGTATGGAGAAAAAGAGACTGAGAAGTCAAGGATAATGCTGAAGTTACAAACCTGGAGAAGTGGAAGGTTGATCGGTTGTCAGATAGAAATAGAAAATTTTGGAAGAAAGGAGTGTTTGGAGAAAAAGATCACAAATTCAGATCTGAATATGTAATAAGTACAGTGACCATGTTAAGTAAATTTTGTATCCCCTCGGAACCCAGCACAATGATTTGGACAAAGGAATTGTTTAATAAATGATTGTGAGATGAATGAGGATTGAATACCAAGGATTCAGAATACTAAAAGAATACACTAAAAATACTACTAGTTTTGAAGGTCTTTTTGAAGTATTTGATCCAAATCAAATCCCAATTGTAAGGTGAACCATGCAACATCATACCAACATGGGACACTTGTACAACCACTATCCTAAAGACAAAAGAAAAGAAAATGGTAGCCGCAGAAAATGTACATTCCGATGATAAAGTGGGGCAAGACTGAAAGTAATTGACATGAAATGGGCCTCAGGGCTAAACCAATGCTCAGGGTCATAGCTTCAGAGCAGATCAGACAATCTATGGCAAACAGCACTCAAAAGTCCACAGAAACCAGGTCACTACTGTGTAAACACTTTGCACTGCTTTGTAAACAGACAGAAAGATCACATCAGTTTGGCGTAAACAGACTAATGACATGTAGACACTAGGAACCTTCTCTGCAGAAGCTTTGTGGACACTGAACAGTCTCATGGATCTCTGTCTTTGACTTATATCTGAGCATCTTCACATGAGTGGGTAGACCACTCTTCCTGAAACATGGTTGAATAGAGGCTGACATCATCATTTCAGAAGACAGGACAACTGACTTTTCAGCTTTTAAAAACTTTCAAGACCTGGCTTGGAGTCCTAGCTCATCAATGTGGCTGGCTGCTGGCCTGAGCCTGTGCTACAATCCTCAGGGTTGTTCTTCCTGCTTCTCAGTTCTACAGCTATTTCATACCTATAATGCAAGAACTGTGGTTTGGACACACCTGAAACCAGCAGATTAGACTAGGGTCCCTGGGACAGACGAAGGAGACAAGAAATCCATACAGGATAATAAATATAACATATTTGTAGCTATAAAGTAGTTTACATATTTGATCTCATTTGACCCTTGTAACAAGCTGGTAAGGAGAGATCCCCTTTTATGAATGGAGGAAAGGTTGTGACTTGCCTAAGGCATCCCTTAGCTAATAGGTAATTCAGCAGGAACAAGTAGCAAGTGTAGCAAGATATGTAGCTGTTCATTTTCTCTGGCCTCTTAGGTGTGTTACAGATGTTGAAACAGAAGACAGGAAAGGGGCAGCTGGGTATATACAAAGTAGCAGTATGACCATGGGCAAGTCATATTTCTCAAATCTCAGCACCACATATAATTCTTTATTAATGAGAGATTATAATTGATTCTACAGCAGGGGAAGGTGATTCCACAATTGGAGTTCTCAACATGGATGAAATCACAAGTTAAGAACACGCAACACATATACAATGCAGATACACATACATGTGTGTATACACAATATACTACATGTATAAGCACATGTATGTTATATACACATGTGTATAGTCTCAGTACACATTGTATATGCACTTATGCATACATGCACACATACATATGTACACACATACATATACATAAATAAAACACATTATAATATAAGGATATGGTAAACACAAAGACCCACCCAAACTATTTCTTTTTGCAAGTATTTATTATTCCTCTCAATGAACCTCCAAGTTAATTGTTTTTTGGGGGTTTGGGGGGTTTTTTTTTGCTTTTTTTTTTGGAGGGCAATTGGGGTTAAGTGACTTTCCCAAGGTCACACGGCTAGTTTTTTGTGTTAAGTGTCTGAGGCCGGATTTGAACTCAGGTACTCCTGACTCCAGGGCTGGTGCTCTATTCACTGCGCCACCTAGCCGCCCCGAGTTAATTGTTTTTTAATCCTCACAACAAGTATGCAGTGTCCATGTCCAAAAATTTCAGCTATCATTCTTGATTTTATGTAAATTACTTCTCTGTCAGGAGCTGAGTGGTTCCCTAAAACTACTTCTGAGGGAGATACCGCGGAGCTCTGGAGTCAGCGCTTTGGAGAAGTCAGACCAGAGCCCAGCCCCTGAGGACGGCGGGTGAAGGGGACTGTCGGGGAGCTTCCTGTTTAGCTAATTATTTTGTTTACTAGATCCAAACTCAGTTATTTCTCTAACACTGCAAATCCTACAAACTTCCTCGACATTTCAGTGTCCCAGTAACTCCATCCTAGTTAAAGCCCAAAGAGGAATTGGACTTATAATTTCATTCTTAAAGGAGAGGAGAAACTCCTGTTACTAAACCAGGTCATTATCTTCTTTGCAACTTAACAGTTTTACATAGTTGCCCAGAGAGCAGAGAGGTTAAGTGACTTGTCCACAGTCACACAGCCAGTATGTGTCAGAGGCACTCAAATCTTCCTAGCTCCCAGGCTGGTTTTCTTATTCATTACGCTGTGCCAGCCTGCCTCTCTATAGCTCTGAATATTCCAGATAAAGGTTGAGAGGCAGAAAAAGTGTTGGCCTTCCCTAACCTTCCCTTTTTTATCCATACCATAAGTCCTACTTACAAATATATCAAATTAATTTATCTTCATTATTTCCATACTCTATAAATGTTATTTTTTCTAGTACTCATCATTACTTCAAGCAATTTTACACTTTGATATTTCCCTTGAATCATTAATTATATATATATATTTATATATATATGTATATATATATATATCCTATTATACAAATACACACATATCTACCATATATACACATAGATATGCAGATATATCTGAAAATACATACATGTATATATACCCGATCTCCTAAATCCATCATATATATGTGTATATGTAATATGTATGTATATGTGCATTCAGAAATGTGATTAATAGACAAAACATTAATATATACATATGCATGTAAATATTCATGCTTTATCTCCTAATTCTATATATGTCTTATAAAAATAATCTGGTGTGCATATATATATATACATATATATACATATACATGTGTGTATGTACATGTGTGTGTGCACATACATATGTGCAGGTGCATATTTCTACATACAAACATGCCTTATCTCTTAATTAAAGTCCTGCAAGACAGGGATCTTGGTGTCTTATTTTTAAACAACTCACAATGCTACCTGAGTCATAGAAGTGACCCTCCATTCTTGAAGGTCATGGCGACAAAGCCCAATCTTGGCAGGGTTCTCCCAAGATGGATAAATTTCAAGCATAGGTTGTATGTGTCTCATCCAAAGACAAGCACAACTAAGCTTTGAGAGACTAATTACCAGAGAGGCAGTGTTAGAGGAGTGGGAGGTGAAGGGACAATTGTTTCAGACGCAGCAACTCTCAAAGGTTGCATAGTGAAGGTATGAAGGAGTCTTGATATGAAACAGTGGAATAAGTTTTTTTGCCCAGGAAACTATACATCCTTGAAACTATACATTCATATAATACATTAAGTTTTACAAAGTATTTGCCTCTTCTCAGTCCTATAACGTAGGTAGTACAGGTGCTATGGTCTATAGTTTATAGAGAAGAAAATTAAGGTTCAGAGATTTTTAAGTGACTTGCTCCAGGTTGTATGGAATGTGTTAGAGTCCAAAACTGAAGCCAAAGACCCAGTGATTATATCGAATATTCTTTTCCAATACTTCCCTTCATCATTCTTTCTCACTTTCTTAGTTCCCAGTATATCACTTTGATTTTTAAAAAATCGGTCTTTGTTGAATGAATTACCCAACAGATTATACCAAGCGTGTACATGGGAGGAGGGATGTAGTAGTTAGAAATTAAGCCTCAAAACCATGGAGACCTGGGTTTAAGTGTCCTAGCTGTGTAACCCTCAACAAGCCATTTAACTACTCAGTGCTCTAGATAGCTCTCCAACACTTTTAAGGAGCAGAGGTTGCTACTGACCATTGAGCCTTCTACTAAAATGTAAAGCGGTTGCAAACTACACCATTAAAAATGCTCATGGGGAGAAATCCTGAATTCTTTCATCCACATATTTATACCTTTACAACCACACTTTGTGTGTGTGTGTGTGTGAGTGTGTGTATCAGGACCCCCTTTAGCACTCAAAATGAGGTTTTAAAATGCATACATAGAATACCAAGGATTGCAAGTCCATCGCACCCTGACTCCTTTAACTGTTTGTAAACTGGGATACAGTAGACAGCACACTGGAAAAGTCAAATGGTGGGCTCAAGGTCCAACTGTGCCATTTACTGGTTTGTGACCTTTGTCATAACCCTCCCTCCCTCAAGACTTCATTTACCTCATTTGAAAAGCAAAGATACACATCTCAGTTCTGTGATTTTGTAAAAGAATTTTTTCACTTTTATTTTTAGTATCTCTCAAAATAAGTCTTCATCCAAAAATGAAAATCTCCTCAGTGAGCCATTCAAACTTTCTAGATCACAGATGACGTGAAATTCCTGTGTTCAAAGTTGACTTGAATTTTATTAAGTGAGATTGATGCTAGGAGGTCTTATTCAGAACCTGGAGAGGCTGTGAGCAGTTAATGCCATTTTTGAGGCTTGGGATTCATGCTGACAGCCTCAAGAATCTGGCTAGTTCCCTCTTGGGGTCAAAGTACCAAATAAATGCAATGACAGTATTTGGGCCATCTCAAAGCAAACATTTTAGACAATCATCCAGATGTTTGTCTCCATAATGCCAAGCTTCCACATATTTGGAAAAATCCAGATAATTGCCTGGAATTTTCCAGTGGTTTTGTCAAGTTGTAGGCAAAGCCTTGAGTTGCTACTCTTTGTACCTACAAGAGACTTAATAGTAGACTTTTTAAACGTATATGAGAACAGTTTTTAAAAATGTAGCATCAAATTCTCATCCTGGAGAGCACCATGGGAATATTCCCATAACAACGCTTTTTAAAAAGAGAACATGGATGTATCTTTGTGGTTTCTGAGACCAGAGGTCAACAGCCCACGCTGTCAGAATCATATGGTACCGAATGTCCACAAAAATGCATAGAATCTATGGATTAATATGCCACAGTTAATATTTCTGAACCATTCACTCTCTAAAGCAGTATTTTTACCACCAGGGAACATGCACAGTAAAAACAAAAAAAAAATGTGTTTTGCTTTACAACTAAGACATGATTGATGTTTCACTAGGAGAGACTTTTCATAACACAACAGATGTCCCCTGACAAGAAAGTTATTGGTACAAGTAAACTACATTATTGCAATAATGTTAAGGTTCAGACTTGAACAGGGGTAGGTAAAACAGGAAGGAAGAGGAGGAAGGAGAAGGGGAGAGGTGGGGAGAGATGACACAAAAGTAGGAGAAAGAGATGAAGCTAAATAATGTAATGAATAGATTGACTGCACCTGAACTCAAGATCTGAGTTTAAACTTAGCCCTAGGTACTTACTGGTTATGTGACCCTGGGCAAGTCATATATATTTTTGCCTCAGTTTTCTCACCTGTAAAATGTGGGTAATAATAGCACCTACCTCTCAGAGTTTTTCTGAGTATAGAATGAAATAATTTTCATAAAGCACTTTGTAAACCTTGAAATTATATGTAAATGTGAACTATAATTTTTTGAATAAATTATTTTCTCGTTTATATCATTCATTTCCACGAGATTTTGAGTTACAAATTTTCTCCCCATCTTTCCCTTATCCAGCACCTCAAAACAGCCATCCCACTGTATAACCCCTCCCCCAATCTGCTCTCTCCTATGTCCTCCCCCTCACCCCTCTGACTTTCCTGTAGGGCAGGATGGATCTCCCTACCACAGTGCCTGTATATCTTAATTCCCGGTTGGCTTTAGTTAATAATAAGAATTTTATAT
>CM053601.1:57485805-57508757 GCA_028646575.1 Pseudocheirus occidentalis
TTTCTCCTTCATTTTCAAAGAGGACTAATGGCATCAAGAGTGATGTCTTGACTCATGTATGAATAGAATTTAAGTGAGAGAGTTACACAAAATCATTAGTCTCTCTCTTCCAGAGTTATCAAAGTCCAGTGGCTAGACAAAAATCAAGACAATTGGAGATGGCCCAGGATGTAAAGAATGATCTTGTCATCTTTGATACCTGATCAAGCTCAAAGTTCCACAGTACCTGCTTCAACCACCTTCATGGTCATTGCAACAAATTGTTCTCATCTACCCATTGCACTGGGGGAAATCTTCATATACTTGGGGTAGAGCCCTATAGCAGTAAGCAACCTAGCATACCCAGGGTGGCTGCTAGCTCAGGTTCTTTGATCTGCCTCTCTAAAGGAACACAGCTCAAAAGAGGTTTAACAATCTTAGTTTAATTAAACATATATCATTTACCTAGTTCAGGGGGAAAAGTCAGCACTCTGAACTTCAGTGAAAATACAAACAAAAGCTACAAGCAGACCAAAAAAATACAGACAGAGAAAAATAACACAATTCAACAGACCAACAGACAGGGCTTCTAGCTGCCTGACTATTACATAGCTACATAGTAAGTTATGAGAGAGAGAAACATCAACATCTAGGTTTTCAAAAGCGGGGAGCGGGGGGGGAGAGGGGGTTGTGGCCTCAACGGCTGCCCAGAGTCTCATCTGGCCAAATCACAAAACTCTTCCTATGAGTGAGCTCTAAAGTGAAATCTCACATCATATAACCTTCTCCAGAATCAGAAGACATCACAACCTTAGTGACCCATTGCCTAATTACAAAGTAACAAAAGGTGTGTCTCTTGTTGGGCTCCAAGTGAGGCAGGGAAGGAGCAGGGAAGATCTTCAAATTCCCTTACCATTGCAAGACCTCCCCTTCCAACTACTCACCAATGGGTTTGAGGCTCATCAGTTACCCTCACCCTGGTTTAGCCCATCTACAGAGATAGTTTTACCAGGGTGTGGCTGCCACACATGCTGTAGCTTCCTGGAGCCACAGGTGAAATTTGGGTGCCACATAGACACCAAAGGTGGATCAGCAGCCCTGAGAAGGGCTCAGCAAGCCCTTATACCAGAGGTGCTAATTCTTCTTAAATGCCAATATACACCAACACATCACATAAAATAACTACTATTCTACTTTGTTATTCTACCCCTCATTAGATTAGATACAGGGGTTTGTGTGTGTGTGTGTGCATGTGTGCACACATTTGCATGTGTGTGTCTCACAGGCACACATTTTTTTTCAACATTTTAGTACCTTGCGTTACATTCTTTTAGCAATTATCATTACTTTAGCACTTTGACAATTAGATTTTCCCTGGCATCATAAATTCCTTTTACATCCATAGACTCTTCTGGCCTTCACAAGGTTAACATACATATGAGTATATATGTGTGATGTGTGTATATGTACATATGTGTATGTGTGTACACATATGTATGCACACAAAATACTCTATATACACATTTACTGAATATATACATGGAAAGTAGATTTGTGCATGTGCTTATACAAATAAGAATGTGTGCACATACATTTTATATATACATATATGTGTGCAGATAACTTCAGCAAATCCTAAGTTGTTTCCTACTTTTCTAAGGCTGTTGATTTGTTAGTACTTGCACTTGAACCAAATGAACAGAAATAATCAAGGTCACTACTATTATCAGGAAAGTACAATCAAAGAGATATCAATGACTATTGACCATGGACCTACCCTCCCATTTCTCTGTAAAGTCTTTATGGGAATGAGCTGTCAAAGGAGTCCTTGGTGAAAATATGAGAAGGGAACAGGCAGGACTTCCTACGTGATTTTTGACAGCAGAACTCATCCTCACAATAACAATTGATTAAAGGGTGTGAAAAATGTAAGACCTTCTCATTTGTTGAGTGAAGAGAGAGATATACAGCCTTCAATTTCCTCCTGCAATGAGATTTTTCTACATTTACTGGTTAATAGGTAGGTTTGTACCATCCTAAAATAATGAGGGAATTCCTCTTCTTCTGAGATTTAGTTTCAGAGAGCCATGAAACATATAGGAGGGGGGAGCTCTTCAGTATTTTGCTGAAACATAAATTACATTATGCTGAATCTTGCTGTTATTGAATTTGAAAAGTCTTAAATCTGTATTAAGAGGACAGATTTCATAAGATTTTAGAACTTATAAATCTTTCAGTGAAGCTTGAACTAAGAAGCTCCAGAATATGGTCCTGGCATGTTACACTAAGGAAATATGGCACTTTTTTAAATCATGAAAATCCAGAATGTTTTTTATATTCTAACTGAGGTTCAAAATGAATTTACTGAAGATATTTGATTTTGTTGTTGTTTAGTTATATCCAACTAGTCATAACCACATTTGGGATTTTCTTGCCAAAGATACTGGAGTAGTTTGTCATTTCCTTCACCAGCTCTTTTTTTTTTTTACATAGGAGGAAACTGAGGTAAACAGGATCAAGTGACTTGACCAAGCTCACACATCATATTTTGCTTCATAAAGGAGTCTGGTTCCATGTCCTGTACTCCATTCACTACACCACCTAGTTGCCCAACATTTTATTTTTGTATAAAATATATGTTTGATAGGTAGATAGATAGATAGATAGATGTTTCTTTTGTTTTATCTATAATTCATTACTCATTATGTGCCCCTTCATAAAATTTTCCCTTGTAATCAAGAAAAGATTTTAAAAAAAGACCACAGTAGTGACTGTGTATGAGAGAATATGCAAACTTTACACACCTGGTACCCACCCTGTCAACTTTGAGATGAAATTATTTAACATCTATTTCTAAATAGATATATAAGAATTTATTTTTGTCAGAAAAATAACAAGTAAAAATATCCAAACCTGAAGTGATTTATGTACATTGCCAAGCATGCATACCAGCATAGGTCCAAACCCAAAAGATAAAAACTTCTTTCCATGACATGTAAATAAAACCTCTCAGTTTCCTCATCTGTAAAATAATGATAAAATTTGAACCACCTATATCTCAGAGTTGTTATGAGGAAAGCACTTTGGAAACCTTAAAGTATTACATAAAACTGAGATATTACCATTAATATTATCACTAAGAATACTTCTACAGCCTCAGAATTAATAAGTAACCCAAACAATGTAATGGACCTGGAGAGCTGAGAAGGGGAGCAAACTGAAATTGGATGACAGTTTGACAAGCTAAAATAACAGGCTAAATATAAAAAAGATGCCATCAGAAAAATATATGACCAAAATAAAGGGGGCCATATAGTGAGAGCAAAAGCGGGATTGATAAAAAAAAAAACCCCAAGTGTCCCGTTAACAGCCACATGATCTCAAGAAAGCTAGAAATTGATCCTAAGCAAGTTAAGTGGATCTACTAGGGAAAATTTACGAGAAGACCATGCTAAGAGTGATATGAGACAGGTAGTCATGGATAAGCTGCAATCAGCATCAGGGATACGGCAAAGCAAGTAAATACACATTTATGAATTCATTCCAAAAATAAATTGTACAACTTCAGGATGGATAGTCAAGGATAATTCTGTCTGCCCACGGGGATTCTACTTTCCTCTGATTGGAGAGGGTAGAAAGGGAATATCCAAGAACTCCATCCAGATCCTCCATCTAAGGAGGGCCCCCAGATTTTTCATTTAATGGGAGTACGCATGACAGCCATCTCATAAATTCCCACCCAAGTTCAGGATTTCATCATGCCATTATGATGGATACCCCTTCTTCCCACCTTTACACCTTTTTTTCATATGTTGTCTTCCCCCATTAGAAGGCGATCTCTTTGAGGGCAGGGGATGGTTTAGTTTTCTTTTTATTTTGTTTTCTTTGCTTTTATTTGTACCTCCAATGCTTAACACAGCATCCGGTACTTAGTAGGCACTCCAGAAAAGTTTACTGACTGACAGACACGGATGCTTAAAGTCAGCTGAATAACTTTCAAGTCCCATTTTTGGTACCTACCAAGATTTGAATTTTGAGTGAATCCCCAATGTCTTTCTCTTTCTTAGATGAAGAAAAAAGCAATCCAAATTTGATGATTGGCTTGGCTCCAGTGAAGAGATAGGAGGATGGGTCTTCTCTTCTTCTCAGTGGTGGATGTCTTTGGTGTGGAACACTGCATTTACTGGCAGATTTGATTTACATGTTACTTTTTAGCAATTTGCATTTTTTTTTACTTTTTCATCTTCAGTATTTGTTATTAAAGGATGTATTTCTGGAAGTGGAGAGATGCATCTGGAAATAAAGTCGCTGTAACAACAAAAGACATCAATAAATTTGTGAGATGATGCTTAGCATGCTCAGGGAAAGAGAGAGCCATTGTTAATTAATTTTTCTATCCTTGTGTGACCTTGTAATTTTCTCCATAATTCATTGTTGCTGCCAACCAGGTGAGTTAAAATCAGCCTGTGGGTTACTGGTGATGCTTTGATGAGTCTGTTTAGGTATTTCTGGAGCTTTTCTTTCCCCCTTATCAGTAGTTTTCATAATGGGAGACATGTGTGCTCTTGGTGGTAGCATAGTGCTTCTATGTGAGGATGATGCATATTCATCAGTCATCCATGCCAGATTTGGGAGCTTGGAAACAAGCAGTGCCAGACTGCAAGGTTATCACTGATAGTGATATCTCTGAGGTGAAAGATCTCCCCAAAAGAAATGACATCCATTACCTTTTTTCATGAACTCCCCTTTATCTGGAAGACTAGCTTGGTTTACTATTCTAATGGTAACTCAATGCTGTGATAGCTTGTGTAAACCTGGTTATTTTCACACCAGGGTAGTTTTGTTTTCCCATAAGAAAAGGGCTAATTTAGGAGGAACTCAATTATCCTAACTGTCAAAATTGAAATAAATTGCTCTTATTTTAGGATGTGGGTGGATGGACTAAAGACCTTGAGACCCCATAAGTCATAGAAATAAGACAGTGGTTCTAGAGACAAGGAAACAATGGTTCTGACATTTTTCTAGCTCTTTATTTATTCCGCTGTGGAAAGAATATCAACTTTGATACAGAGGAACTGAGTTCTAATCCTGGCTCTATCACTTACCGCCCTTATGACCTTACCCATGTCACTTATCCTCTCCACATAGTGTGGAAGTTGGACCATGTGACCTCCAAAGTTCCTTCCAGTTATTCTGTGAAATTCCAAGGGAAAAAAACTGGTGCTAAATAGGGCTCCTCAGACCTCCCTGCCTCAGGAGCCACATTATTTGCCACCATCAGTAGGCTGTGCTTTTGAGTTTATGAAACAGTTGCTCAGGGTTGTAGGATATAACTAAATTTTTTATTCTCTTTATGAGTAATGTTGTGCCTCTTAATGGTGTAGTTTATCAATGAATTAGATTTTCATGTTAGTATTTCAATAATAAATGGATATCATGCTTTCATTCATTTCATATGACCTTTGAAAATGAGGCATTTTTATTGTCGATACCAATTATGAGGGTCTTTGCTGAAATTTCAGTGGATAAGAAGTGGTGCATTTGGAAGTATACTCATATTCAAAATGTTAATACAAAAACAATTTATTAAACCACAAGATGTACACTACTTTGCTCTGAAACTGGGGATAGAATGATTAAAAACGATACTGTTACTGGCCTCAAAAGGCTTACAATTTAGTAAGGCAATTGTTTTATGTCTGTATATTCCTAATGCCTAACAATGCCTGACATGTAGATAATTAATTTCATATGTGCATGTGTGTATGCATGCACATGTATAAGAGAGAATTAGTTATGTGTGAGGCAGGAGAGATCATTTGTAGTGGAATAAGGGGGTGAATCAAGAGGATTTCATACCAAAAAATACGTCACATGAATAGAGCTTGGAAAGAAGAGAAAGATTTCAACAGAGAGATGTAAGGAGAGAGTGTAATATAGATGTAGGCAATGGGTTGGACAAATGTATAGACAGTACAGGATAGACTGAATAATAATTGGCAGTCCATTTTGTCTGGAAAATGGAGTGTGTGAAGGGGAGTAATCCAAAATAAGTACAAAAACAATGTAGATTGGAGACATTGCATTGGGTCTTATTTGTACTTTGACCATATTTAGGAGAGAAATGGCATTATGAAATTAAGAACCATCTTTGAAAAAAATGCATATATGGGCACAGAAATCCAGATGTTCTTTCTCCATAAATTGAGCATTTAGGGGAAAGCTGTCCATACCTTTACCTTTAAACATAGGAGGTAGCTTATCTTGTCCCATAACATTCCAAGAGGTAAAACTCTCAGTTGGCTGAGACACAAAATGATTGAGTCATTTACAAGCTACTATAACATTAATTCAGTAAAGCAATACAATCTGGCACCAATTCCTACACTTGACACAAATTCCTGAGCTCGCTTCTCCTAGAAATGCATACTCTCCCTAGGGCTCTGAACTCTGGTTTCAATTTAGAAAGAATGATGAATGGAATACAGAGGGTCATGTGACATGCAATTAAATAAAGGAACCAAAAGTCCAGAATAAATGAGGTGAGGACTCTAATCTAAAACATCAATGTTTTGCTTATATTTATAAAAAGGGTATAGGATGAGAGAGGGAGCAAACTAATGATTATTATAGGAATAGGAACCAGATTAATGATTTCGCTAATTAGGGGTATCTCAGGAGAGAAAACTTCCTCTATCAATGAAGATTGATACCTTTTCTGCAATTTATAGTCTCATAGAGTTGCCTAGAGCATTGAGAGCTTAAATGACTTGTCTAGGGTTGGTTACATATATATCTGAGATGGGACTTGAACCCAGATCCTCCTGGCTTTAAGGTCATCACTTTTTTCCACTATGACACCTTACCTAAAATGACAGCTTATGGTATGGACAGAGAGAACCCTAGGGATGAATCAGGCATGATTGCCTGGGTGGACTAAAGATGGGCCATCATTTTTTCTTAGGTGAATTACCTTTAAGTTGAAATAAAACATTTAAAAGTAGTAGAATATAAAACAAATTCTATCTTTACAATCCTGAGGGTGGACTTTTAGATGCCTAATCTTTACATCTAGCTTTCTTTCTCTTTTTTCCCTTGTCATTACTTGCCTTTCCTGTAAAGAAATGACCAAAGTGTGAGGGGTACACAGCACTTATAGTTCAATCACAGGGTTGCCTAAATCTTTCATGGGCCCAAACCCCAGATCTTTACTGGGGTGATGACTCTCTGACCCCCCGATCCCTATGATTTGTAAAAAAAAAAAATCAAAAGCTGCCCCAGCTAGAAAAGACAATACTCACAACAATTTTAGAACACTCTGCTTCATTCCATCTTTGTATGCCTTGCACTTGTAGGCACAGCACCTGCCAAATAACCAACACCATACTGAATTTCACAGAATTTCTTTCATTTTCTACAAAGCAGTATACTTTTTTTTGTCCTGCCCACATACATATACCACTTTCCCCATCCCTCCAATGACAGGTGTTAGTCAAGAAAGAGAAAAGGACCCAACATCCTCCCTACCTATGGAGATTACTTCAAGAATTGCTGATTTCTCCATCAATGCAGAACACAACCCTTTTGTCTTTCTTTTTATTTTCAATTGGTAAAAATCTCTCTCCTAACCACCTTTCAGTTGATAATGAAGGAAAAAAGAAAAGCCCTATTACAAACATGTAGTCAAGCAAAATAAATTTCTGCATTGTCCATATCCAAAATAAACAATAAAGATATATACATATATGTGCGTGTGCATATGTGTATGCATCATTCTGCACTGAATCTTTCACCTCTCAATCAGGAGGTGTGTGGTTCAACATTAATCTTCAAGAATCATGTTTGGTCATTGCACTGATCAAAATTCTTAAGTCTTTCAAAGTTGTTTGTCTTTACAGTATCATTGTTGTATACATTGTTCTTTGGGGGTTTTTTTGTTTTGTTTTTTAGGTAGCCAGTCAATTCTTCCTATTTCTATATTTCCTTTTACTTCTATGAGATCCAACTAGTTTTGTTTTGTTTTAAGACTGCTTCAAATATGATCTCTAGGCTTTTTTTTGGTCATGCTCAATAATTCTTAATTGTTTTTCCTTCTCAATATGTTATCTATATCAGTAATTTTTTTCTTTGTCATGAGGTACCTTACATTTTCTTCTATTTTTCAAACTTCTGGCTTTCTTTTTTTTTTTGGAGGGCAGTTGGGGTTAAGTGACTTGCCCAAGGTCACACGGCTAGTTTTTTGTGTTAAGTATCTGAGGCCGGATTTGAACTCAGGTACTCCTGACTCCAGGGCCGGTGCTCTATTCACTGTGCCACCTAGCCGCCCCCAAAATTTCCCCTTATATATATATATATTTTTTTTGGAGGGCAGTTGGGGTTAAGTGACTTGCCCAAGGTCACACGGCTAGTTTTTTGTGTTAAGTGTCTGAGGCTGGATTTGAACTCAGGTCCTCCTGACTTCAGGGCCAGTGCTCTATTCATTGCGCCACCTAGCCACCCCTATTCTGGCTTTCTTTTTAATATTTATTGTTGTCTCATGGAGTCATTAGCTTCTATTTGGTCCATTCTAATCTTCATAGAGTCTATTACTTGGAAAAAAAGTTTTACATACTTTTTACCAAACTACTAATCACCTTTCCATTTCTTTTTTCAATAGGTCTCATTTCTGTTTTTTTCCTCATGTTCTTTTTTTATTTTTAAAAAAGTTAGCTCTTGCTTCATCTCTTCCAAGAATTCTAGTTGATTTGTGCCCAAGATGTGTTTTTCTTTAAGGATTTGCTTGTAGATGTTGTGGAGTCATTGTTGTGAGTTTTTTCTTGAGCATCTCTATCACCAAAATAGCTTTTATGGTGAAATTTGGTGTTTGTTTACTCATTCTTTCCATTTATTTTCTAACTTCAGACTTAATGCAACAATTCTGTGCGCTTCGGGGGAAAGGTCTGGTCCTGCTCTTGGGGTATTGGCTGCTGTGTTGTTCCAGGATCTTGGGGACAATTCAGGCTCAGGATCTTCAAGATTTCAGTGTTCCCAAAGTGCTTTCATCCAGGGTAAAGCCTGATTATTATACCCTCCATCTGAACTCTGCAAGTTCTAAACCTGGATATAGATCTGAGCAAAAGTAGACTACTGCTGGATTCAGTTACTGTCAGTCAACTGGAAAGTTCTGCTGATTCATTGACAGAACTGCAAGCTTTGCTTTGATCTAGTATTCCTGCCATGATTATTCCTCTCCAAGCTTCAAACTACATTCAAAGTTGGAACTGAGACCACATGTCCTCTTAGAGTCTTAAGGCATAATGATACTGCTTACTTCTCCTATTCTCAATACACAACCTAGGTTTTCACCTTTCTTATTCTGGAACACCATCCGTATACACAGGTCCCCTCCTCAGTCTGCCCTGGAACTGTGACCCAGAACTGAATAATCAGCAAGAAAATTGCCATATGGCCCTTGTCTTCATATTCTCCTTGAGGATGAGGTGCCTCTGTATGAGCCTGGGATCTCCTCTTCCTTGGTGCATAACCTTTCTTTGTACTAACATGTCCTGTGAAACTCACTTCTGGGAATTTGGATGCCATCTTGGGTCCTACCCCTCTATGAATAAGATTGGTTTTGAGAGCTGACTATGGCTGAAAAATTAATCACCCTAAGGTAAACCCAAGCAAAAGTCTTTCCAAAGTTAGGCTAATTCTTGGTTGACAATCAGTCACCAAATTTGTGCTTGAACTCGGTCTACATTGATAATCCTTATTAAAGCCTACACTCTCTTGATAAGGCCTTTGAGAATCTATGGTGACCTCCATAACTTGATGAAGCATCAAAGTCATATTGATAAAGAATCATAACCTAGGAATCATACTCGATTCTGCACTGCCTTACACTTATACCCAATCTGTTGCCAAAGTCTGTCATTTTCACCTTAATAACATCTCTCAAATATATCTCCTTCTCTCTGACACTGTCCCCACTCTAGTGCAGGCCCTCATTACCTTGAACCTTGATTACTGCAATATACTGCTGGTGAGTCTACTTGCTTTGTCTCTCCCCAGTCTAATCCATCCTTTATTCACCCACCAAAGTGATTTTCCTAAAGTGCAGGACACTTCCCCCAAAGCCTCAACAATCTCCAGGTTCAAATAAACTCAAAATCCTCTATTTGGAATTCAAAGTCCTTCTTAACCTGAACCCTCCCACCTTTCTAGTCTTCTTATACGTTACCTTCACACACACACACACACACAATATACTATTAGATCCATTGAAGCCGGATGTGGACACAGTAATATGGAATATGGCTGTTCCATGAACAACACTCTCTCAGCTCCAGACATTTTCTCTAGCCTGGCATTTTATGCCTGGAATGCTCTTCCTCCTCAACTCTGTTCACTGGTTTCTCTAGCTTCCTTTAAGACCCAACTAAATTTCTAGCTTTTACAAGAATCCTTCCCCAACTCCTCTTAGTTCAAGTGCCTTCTCTCAGCTGATTATTTCCCATTTACCTGTATATAATTTGTATATATTGGTTTACATGTTGTTTTCTTCATTAGACTGTGTACTCCTGGAAGGCAGAAACTGCCTTTTGCCTCTTTTTTTTTACCCCCAGAGCTTAGCACTGTTCTTAACACATAAAAGGCACTTAATGTTTATTGATTAACTGATTAAAAAATGAGGACCATTAGAGTGAAATAAAATAAAGGAAAAGTAAAGAAGTACCACATGGTACAGTGCAATGGTGTCAAACCCAAATAGAAATGGGGGCCATACACATCTATGTTCTACTGCATTTTTATTTATTTTGCTAAATATTCCATAATTATATTTTATCTGGTTTGGGTAATATGTTTCCATCTGTGTTTGATATCTCTGGTATGGTAGAAGAGGTACTGAACTAGGAGAGGTGAGACTAAGTTTCCAGGTGTTTCTTGGACACTAAGTCATTGTGTGACCTTGAAAATACATTCCTCCATTTGAATCTCTTGACTTGTCTGAAACCTCTCTATAAAATTAGGGACTTGGAGTAAAGGATTTTAAGTTTTCTTCAAATTCTGAAGTTCTCTAATTAGAAGAGGCTGGTTTCACAAGAATTCAGTTAAAGCAATATTTTGTTCAGGTTTGTTGGTGAAAGCACCCAGATCCTCAAGATGGTCTATTTGAAAGTCAATCAATGTCCATACCAGTTTTGTTAATCTGATATTAGAGATATGCAAATTCTTTCTCTATAGAGATGAAGTTCTCCTTCTCCTGAAATAAAATAGAACTTCCATGAAGACAGGCAATGATGGTGAGGATGATGATGAAGATAATGAAGATTTATGATGATGATAAAAATAAAAATAATAGCTAGTATTTATCTAGTCCTGTGAGGTCTGCAAAACACTTCACATATATTATGTCATTAGATTGAATTACTTAAAACATAAAATCCAAAGTGCATCCTAATCACTGTGTCAGAATGCTTCTCACTCTTCTCTGTGGAGGATCTTTCTGTTTAGGGGGTAGAGGGAGAAGGAAGAAGGGGTAATGGAGATTATCAATGTAAACAATCAAGAGGACTTCAGCAAGTAGGATCTGAGTAAAGGGTGAAGATTGGGAAAGAGAGTCAAATAATCTGTTGCTGCCTGACTAATTCAAGATGTGCAAGCAGATATTATCTTTGCTTTTCTAAACAACCAGTGTTTCCACATTCATGATGGCTGTTAGGATAACAGCACCATCTAGTGTGTTCCAACATTGTCTTAGGATGTATTCAGGAGACTTAAATTTTGCTACTATTGTTGTTGGATAGAAGAAGCATTCTACATTGTGAGGTAGGCTCCATCACATTGGCCGTGACATGACTGTGACCTAAAAGGTTTGGAGTCACACTCTAGATTGGGCTGATGATAAAAGTCACCCCTCAAAAACTGCCCTATTTTAAGGGGGCAGTTTCTGAGATGAAAGATACCTCTGTATGTCAAGATAATGGAAATATCTGTAGCTATATAAATGGAAACAAGGTATCCACTCAGAGAAGCAGGCAGCAATGTGTCCAATTTTGCTTTTATGGACAAAAATATATATGTAAACCAGGCAATGTGCATCATTGCAAATTATGTCAGGGGTGGGAGAAATCATTTCATCTACTTCCTTTGTTTTACAGATGAGGAAAATGAGGCCCAGAGAGGTAAATCTGGTTTCCCAAGATGATACAGTTTATAAATGACAAAGTCAGGATTTGAACCCAAGTTTCCTGGTTCCGGGTCAAGTTCTCAGTAACTTCCAAATTCCCATACTGTCTCTTCCACTCCTGATGTTTGCATAAGATTTGCTTTCTCAAATTCCCTTGTCATGTTATTTACTACTCTGTCAATTTCCAAATTCAAGTAATGATGGGGACATTTATTTTAGCATATTTAGTTATAATGACAAGACTGAGAATGAAATATTGTAAGTTAACTCTAATAGATAATCTTCTGTGATATGAAGAAACTGATTCCAAAGAGACTCTCTAATCCATGTGTACTATTGTACTCTTTAAGAGTACAATAAGAGGTGGTCAGTGGGATGGAATGAGAAGGGTAAGAGTCACAAATTGAGAAGGAAGTGAAGGGGAAGGAAAGGAAGAGAAATGGAGAAAGGGCAGGGCAAGGGAAGGCAAGGGAAGGCAAGGGAAAGGAAGGAAAGGGAAGGGAAGGCAAGGGAAGGGAAGGCAAGGGAAGGCAAGGGAAGAAAAAAGGCAGGATTACAGGAATAGAAAAATTAGAGTGACAGATTATTTTTATTCCAGCATTCCTCAATAAATATAGTTTCTACATGAAGCTCTAAATCCCTCAACATTTTTAACTTAATGAATAACTTGATATTGTTGGGGGGCAAGGGGTAGAACAATCAAAAGAATACAGATAAGCAAAATAATAAGCAACAGGAATGAGACCTTGAACCTCCTCCTAAGCATTTCACAAGATACCCAGACAGCATTTATTGAGCTTGCAACTTTTACTCAGTCAGCAGAGCTCATTGTTCAGCCACCCCCTTAAATGTTCGTCTTTTTTTACCTGTTTATATATCTGTAAAGCTGAAGCTGGCACAAATTAAAACAAATGACAGCATGTTTCCAGGCCAAAACATCACAGGTGGTAAATACTTGGACTGAATGTTAGGCCCAAGAGTGAAAACACATTTGTGATGTTTGCCCTTGCTTTATTGGTTTGGATTTACAAGGCTAGTACCTCAGAAAGTTAGTTATTTATTTCCCTCTAGGTTCTTTGCCTGTAAGTAGGGTAAACTTGTGTCAAGGGGAAGGTAATGACCTTGTAGTAGTCTGCACTTCTGATAAGTATGGCTAACTGAGGGAAAGAACTTCACCTTATCTACTCTATATTTTTAAAATGAAAATAAAACCTTTTTTTTTCAAAGCAGCTAAGCTCAAGTATTAATCACTCTACTTTAAAATCTGAGAATTTAGGAAATCCTTGTATTATTGTAGAAACCAATTGCATTAAAGGAATACAAACACTTTAGGTATAATTTCAAAATTAATAATACTTAAGATCAGTTCAAATCCTGCCTCAACTACATAGTAGATGGTGAGTCTGGGAAAATAATGTAATTTCTCTCAACCTCATTTTCTGCATCTGTAAATGGGGGGCAACTAGAACCTACTTCACAGGTTTGTTGTAAGAATCAAATGAAGTAAGTGCTTGATCGACTTTAAAATGCTGTATATAAAAACAGCTGTTAACTGTTATCTTTTTAATCTAATTATGTTATTCTTTTTAATCTAATTCTGGTATCTTCCTTGAAACTAAGAACTTTTCCTTCAAATGGTTTTTATTTATTAGTGGTTTAGATTTACTATAATTTTTTTAAACCTTCCACACATCAGGTACATTTTCACCAGATGCCAAAATCTCTCCAAACTTTCTTATGCTATAGGATTCAACTCTTTTACTCATGTATAATATATGTGTGTATATATATATGTATATATATATATAGTGTGTATACACACATGTATACATAAACACATACATCTGTGTATATGCACATATGTATTTGCATGTTATATTGTATAGATATATACATGAATGTATGCATATCCATATTACTAGAAGTAATTTTTTCTCCATCTGGGACACTCAGAAATCTCCTTTCCTATCTGCTATGTCTCTAAGCTTGACAAGAGAAGATGTTCTTTAGATTCAGATGGATACAGATATAGACTATATAAGCTTATGATATTTTTACATGAGTTGCATGAATCCCATGACTGATTTTATTCAATCAAAAGGGACTGTCCACCTGCCTGCCTCCCTCAAGCTTCTTTTTTTGTCCTCTGAAGCTAGGCTTTCAATGATTGATTCATAGTGAATAGTTATTAAACAGTAATATCAACCTTCCATCACCTTTGCAGGATATTTTGGATTTTCTTTTCCTTAAGTGCTTGGAATTAAAAAAAATAATCAGAAAAAAGCATTTAAATGCATTTAAATGGAATATGAGAAGGTTTAAAAGATAAAAAAAAAGTTTCTCCACAGTATATCCAATACCCTTGTACAGGATGAGCCTTTTTTTTCCCTACCAAATCCAGCTACTATCATTACTGGAACCATGGAACAGATGAAGAAAGTTCAGTCAATTAAATATTGCCTCAATTATATACCAGTTAGAACAGCTGGAAAGAGGGCTTGTTTCACTACAGAGGTGAGAAGCAACATGGCATTGTGCAGATTTGGAGTCACCCAACCAAGAGGAATTTCCCAGCAATCTTACCATGATCTTAGAAAAACATGGATAGACTTGCATGAAATAATGAAGAGCAAAATAAGCAGAACCAAGAGAACATTGCATAAAGTAATAGCAATGTTGTTTTAAGAACAACTTTGGGTGATTAAGTAACTTTGACTATTATAGAAACCCAAATTAACTGCAAAGGACTTATGAAGGAAGATGCTATCTGTAACCAGAGAAAGAACAGAAGCGTGCATGGAGTGATTTTACTATGTATCTGTGTGTATTTGTGTCTAATGTTAGCCATTTCTAAGGTGGGGGTGGGAGGAGGGAAGAAAAAAAAGCTACATGATAATTTTATTATATATTTAAAAGGAATACCACTGCGGCAACTAGGTGGCACATGGAGCCATGGAGTTAGCAGGACCTGAGTTCAAATCCAGCCTCAGACACTTACACGTAGTAGCTGTGTGACCTTGGGCAAGTCACTTAATCCTAGTTGCCCTGCCTTCCTCCCTCCAAAAGAACAACAACAACAAAAAAAGGAATACCATGCTATACATAATACATTTGCAGTTTCATGTACAATCATCTTTGCTTCTTTCTAATCTAATATGTTACAGAAATGCTTGCTTTACTTCTTAAGTTCAAAACAGCAAAAAAATAGATAAATTGAAAACCTTTACTTATTGGTTGTGTTAGTTAGAGCAGGGGAGTCAACCCCAAATATAAACAAGGAGCCACTAAATCTTACATAAGGACCTTTGCAGGCAACACATTTGCTAGTTTTAAAATGTAGTGTTGTCTGTGCTCTATTGTATTTGTATTTATTTTGTGAAATATTTCCTAATCACATTTACCCTGATTACACCTGAGAACACTGCCACATATTTAATAACACTTCCTAAGAGTCCTAAAGACTGACTCTTACACGCCTCCATTTTCTTCCCTATAAAAGGAATTTGGACTAGATTATCATCAAGTTCCTGGAAGATACATACATATGTGTATATATATATATATATAAGATTCTCCTCCTCTCATTACTCTGATAACAATGAATGGCTAGAGAAGTTAGCATTTTTTAGCAAGGAGTTTGAGAAGGTATTCGAGTGTGACAAACCACTGATCTCATCTGATCATTCCATCTAATGATGCAGCTTACTGGTATATTTGCCTTCTTATCCATGAGACAGATGCAACTCTTACACATCTTTATGTTTATCTTCCAAAAAGGTCCATCCAACGTTCTAGGAAAATTCCTTTAGATACCTTGACCTTGCACGGATACTCCTTTTTATTAGGTCATATACTGGTTTAGTGACAACCTGAAAAATTCCTTATTGGAAATCAGTTGTATGGCATGATTCAACGTTAGCTTACTCTTCAGGTGACCCACTATTAGAATATTTCAGAGATTTTGGCATTCTATTACTCCAAGCTATGTTCTACTATAGTGATCAGCAAAAATAACAAAAGGTTAAATCCTTCTTTCAGAGAAAAGATCAGGATCACTAAGATCTCTGTAGCAATATAGTCCACTTCTTGGTGTAGCACATTGTCTATTTCTAGTGTCTATATCATATACACAGTATATATTATATTGCAGCATCATGGGCTATGTGTCCAATGATACAACATTGTCTGGACTAAGGTGTCCTTAATTTGGAATATGTAGAGTCTATAGATAGATTTCAAGAGGTCCATGAACTTGGATGGGAAAAAAAATTCTTTATTTGTATTGACTTCTAATTGAACAGTAGCATTTCCTTCCATTTTGAATTTAGGCAACAAACCACAGTGTATTAGGCTTCACCAGACTTCTAAAAGGGGTCTCTGACACAGAAAAAAAATGTTTTAAAATCACCAGTTTAAACAATAGATGTCAATATAGGTTTTCCTATGTGAATTGTTTAGCCTAAATCTTTTAAGTGATTATTGATCTAATCGTGAAGGCTTTGTAAAGATGTTTAACACACATCATTATTTCTTCCTCTGGTCCAGGTACCTCTAAAAGTCTAATGTGTTCAAGGTAACCATTTCTTTGACCAAAAATGATTATAATTTGAAAAGAAATAAAAAGGTAAAGAACATAATAAAGATAAAAGAGACAAGATTGGGGATATGCTAGTAAATGTTTAACAACTAGGTCTCCAGAAAAAAGAAAACAATGTCGATATGACACTTCTAAGTCGAATATGCATTATTCACATTTTCTCAATCATCTTTTTAAGTTTAGACAATCACCAAAACAATATTGTAGCATTTGCCAATTCCTGAAGTGTAAATGGCCACACTGAAAATTCACCATCATCTCTATATAAACCAGCTCCAGAAGGACCATGATAAGCGTATCAGTTAAAGGGCAAACAGGTAGAAAGAACAATCCATATTGAAATGCTTCTTTAAAGTGTTAAGAGAACTCTCTGTCCTCACACCAACACTGTGAGATATGGAGGACAAGTATCTTTATCTACTGTTTGATAGAGAAAGAAACTGAGTTTCAGAGACTTGTGCAGGGTCGTACAGATAATAAATGGCAGAAACAGTAACTCAGGCTTAAGTTTTCCGTCTCCAAGCCTAGGGCACTTCTCACTGTCTCATCCTGCTTAGCTATGGATAGAGAGCATATTCTCAAAGTTAAATCAGAACAAAATGTGAAAAATATTGAAACCACCAGAATAAAAATATGACCCTGATAGTAAAAAGTCTGAGAACAGAAGGTAGAAAATACATCTTTCTGTATGCAATGCATTCCCTACAGAACTGGTGACTTAGTATACAGCTTTTTTAAAATAAGCAAATGGTAATTCTAAATAGAAAAATCAATAACAAAAATAACTTCCCTCCTCCTAATTTCCTTTAACTAGGGAGTGAATGATTGTTGGCTCACTAAGGATGTTCTTTTTGCTCCCTGTATTCTATAAAATGATTGCCTTCTCTCTCATCCCAGAATAAAACTCTCCATTCTGGCACTAGCATTTCTCTCATAATTTATTCATCCTGTGGCTTGCCTGTCCCAAATAATTGTAAAAACTAATAATATCTGCAATAAAAATATGCTTCCATTATTATCTCCTTGTGAATACTGTGTGGATAAATGCTACAACAACCAGGGGAAATCACAAATGTCTATGCTGAAGGCTCACCACTTGGGCTGATTAGCAGGAACTTAAATTCATCAGTGATAATCAGCCTGAGGCAAGAGAAGGTGAAATTAATGAGAGAGAAGTTTAGCATCTCAGGACTTATTTTGCTAGATGGACAATGTCACTGATAAGTACATTTGAAGAATTTTAACATTAAATAATATATTGTCCTATTTTTTAAAAGTGGGTGGAATGAAACAATTTGGCATAATTTTCAGCTCCTCCTGAGATCATAATGACATTACAACTTGCAATAAGGACACAGTAAGAATGTGAAGAATTATTTCTGTGCTTTTAAGAATTATCCTGATGCCTTTCATTTTAGAAATGAAAGGCTCCCAAGGTGGAAAAAAGAAAAAAAATTATAGATACCTTTCTTTTTCACAGAAAGGACTTTTTGTATATAATATTTAATATAGTATTAGACTTAGTTGATTTTTTTTATTAGTTTGCTGAACTGTTTTTTTTTCTTTTTTCAAGTATAATGCTTTGTACATAGGTGGGTAGAGCCTAGAGAGAGGAAGACATGAGCTCAAATCTGGCCTCAGACAGTTACTAGTTATGTGTCCCTGGGCAAGTCACTTGCCTTTCTTCATAATAATACCTGACTTCTGTCTGCCTCAGTTTCTCCAACTGTAAAGTGAGAATAATAATCGCATCCACCTCTCAAGTGGATGTTGACCTCTCAAGGCTGTTGTGAGGATAATATGAGATTGTAATTGTACAGCACTTAGTACAATGCCTGGACCACAGTAAGCATAATAAAAATATTAGCTATTATTAATACATACTAACCACTTAATTTTTTTTAAATTTTCATCCATCCTTCTAATCATTCCTTTTTATTCTTTGTTACTAGGAATGGATCACTGAGTAAGAAATTTAGACTAGATATATTTAGAAATAAAGGGGATATAAAGAAAATTTGTCTTAAAAACTTTTAAATTTGGAAAATAAAGTTAAATCCCCCTCTCCCCTCAAAAGGGAAATAAAATGCAATTCAGTGTTCTGTTCAGTGGAAAATACTGGTCGGAAACCATGAGTGGAATGGCAAGACCATGATAAAGAAGCAGCCGTAAAGACTGCTAACTCAACACCTGTAAAGACAGCAGGCTACTTTTGACCCTACCACATTTCACCATTATAATGGCTACTTGCAATCCCACACATTATAACTGTAATCTTGTTATACTGCTAATGCAGGCATATTTACTTATTAACTTATACTCTTCCCTGTTCATTTATTGACAGTTCTCATGTCTGTGATAAGTGCTTTCTAATAATAAATACTGAATAAGTTTTGATGTATGAATGGGATAGAATACTACTGAACCTAAAGAAATGAGGAAATAGATTGTTTCAAAGAGACATGGAAAGACTGTTATGAACTGATAAAGGGAAAGTGAGTGGAATCAAAAGAATGGTTTATCCTATAGCATCAATATTATAAAGACAACAATTATGACAAATTTATAAACTTATAAAGAATCAGAGAAGCAGAACAATATAATAATAACTGTAGAAACAATGAAAAATCTAAGAGCTACAGTCAATACAATGACTATTAATGATTCCAGAGGCTTTATAATAAAACATGACAGAGATGCTATAGGGGAAGGAGGAAGCAAAAGAGACAGAGAGATAGAAAGACAGAGACAGAGAAACAGAAAGACAGAGACAAAATAGAGACATAGATAGCAAAGGATAAATTATTTTCTTTTTTCAGTGGGGGCGGGATGGAAGGGAGAGAAATAGATTTCTATTGACTTAAAAAATAGAGTGGTGGGGGTGTATTATGAATGTAAAATATCTGTTCTTTCAGATCAAGTCATATTATTCATTTTATTTGTTTTACTTAGCTACATGAGAATTCTTACAGCAAAAGCAATGTGAAAATGTGACATAAAAACAAAATATTAATATCTCTTTTATTAAATAAGGTAAATGCTTTTTTTGTGCTTTTTTTGGGAGGAGGGCAGCTGGGGTTAAGTGACTTGCCCAAGGTCACACAGCTAGTTTTGGGGGGGGTTTGCGTTAAGTGTCTGAGGCCAGATTTGAACTCAGGTCCTCCTGACTCCAGGACCAGTGCTCTATTCACTGCACCACCTAGCCTCCCCAAGGTAAATGCTTTTTAAGGCTATGTCTATCTAAATATGGCTGAATTGGTTTAAGCCAAGACCTCTAATATTATGTTACTGACCACAATCATCAACATGACTTCAAGCTTCTTAAAAATAAAATCTAGTCTAGTTATAAATACACTGTTCAGATGACTGCTGTTGATTCCAACAAATTGACTTTTTATTACTGTCAAAACAGGCCCATGCTGTAGAAATCCAACCTTTACTCATGAGCATCTCAACACTTGTTTGATTAACTGACCTTATATAGAGCCTATCACAGTTTTCCATGAAAATTACTATTTGCTCTTTTTTGTACTGTTGTTTTTGTTCTTCTTTCTTATGGTTCATTTCATTAGTTATAATTCATCTTTATAGCATTACTAATGTGAAAATATGTTCAATATGGGTATATATGTATGGGCTATACCAGTTTCGGGAGGGGAGAGAAGGAGAAGGTGAAGAAAGTTTAAAATTCAAAAGCTTGTGGAACTGAATGTTGTAAACTAAAAATAAATAATAATGTTTAAAGAGATTGTTGGGAGAAATATCAACAATTCCAAATATGTAGACAATACTACTCTAATGGCAGAAAGTAAAGAGGAATTAAGAAGTCTTTGATGAGGATGAAGAGGGGAGCGTAAAAGTTGACTCGGAGCTTAACGTCAAAAAAAACCCCAAACCCTAAGATCTCAGCAACTGGTCCCACCACTTCCTGGAAAATAGAGGGACAAGAAATGGAATCAATGTCAGATTATTCTTTGGCTCAAAGATCACTGCAGATGGTAACTTCAGCACGAAATTAAAAGACACTTGCTCCTTTTAAGAAAAGTATGGCAAACCTGGATTTCATACCAGAGATATCATCTTGCTGACAAAGGTCCATGTATTCAAAGCCACAGTTTTTCCAATAGTAATGTACGGCTGTGAGAGCTGGATTAAAAGTTGAGCTCCACAGAATCAACCTTTCAAACTGGTGCTGGGGAGGACTTTTGAGAGTCCCTTGAACTCCCAGGAAGGAGTTCAGATCACTCAATAGTTAAAGAAATGAATTCAAGCTATTCACTAGAAGATCAAATACTAAACCTGAAGCTTAAATACTTTGGCCACATAATGAGAAAATAGGTTTCATTGGAAAAGACCTTTATGATGGGAAAAATTGAAGGCAAAATGGAAAGGGAATGGCAGAGAATGAGATGGAGAGATGTTATCATGGAAACAATGTACATGAATTTGGACAAATTTTGAGAGGTAGTGGGGGAAAGAAAAGTCTGGCATGCTGTGGTCTACATGGTCACGAAGAATTGGACAGGACTGAACAACAACAAATGGTGTAAAGGATGGGATGGAGGTAGGGAAGTATGATGGCAACAGGAGAGCAATTATGATGCTATTGACATAATTCAAGCATGTGATGATATGATGTCACATTAGGATAATAGCAGTGAGAACAGAGAAAAAAAGGATCAACGTGAGAGATTATGTAGGTAGAATTGACAGCTCTAATTGAAACAGACAGCAATTAACTGAAAGCAGTAAAGCTGACTTTGTTTTGTTTTGTGAAGAAACAGTAGAAAAGAGAACGGAGTAGGTCAATAAAGGTGGTGGTAACTTGAATGTCAGAAGGAAAAAAAACAAGTTTTGAGTTCAAACTCTTAATTGATAAGTATATGACCTCATGCAAGTCCCACTTTTGTCCCCCTCCATTCTTATTCTCATTTTAGAACTCATTTTAAATAAACCTATGCTCACCACTAAGAACATGATGGGAACAGTTACATGGCTTAGTGGATAGAACACTGAGTTTGGAATCAGAAAGATGAATTCAAATCCAACCTCAGACATTCACTAGCTATGTGACCCTGAACAAGCCACCTAACCTCTGTTTGCTTTAATCCATTGGAGAAGGAAATGGCAAGCCATTCCAATATCTTTGCCAAGAAAACATATGGTCCATGGGTCATGAAGAGTTGAACATGACTGAACAACTGAACAATGTCCCAGTCTATGTTACCTGGAAAGCAAGGTGGTTGTGTAGTGACAAAGTCATATAATAATTCATAATAGAATACTTAAAATACTTTTCCTCATATAAAAGACATATCAACAGTATGACAAGGGAGCCAAAAAAAGGTAAAGAGAACTTAGTTTACATTAGTAGAAATGGGATCCTGAGCAATACGAGTGATAGGCTTCTAGCACTCTGTCCTGGTCAGACCACAGCTAGAATCGTGCATTAAATTCCTGGTTTCACATTTTAGGAAGAACATGGACAAGATGGAGAGCATACAAATGAAGGTGACCAGGATTGTGAGAGGAAAAGAATACGCTGTAGTAGAAGGAGTTTTAGCTCTCTGCTGAGGGAGAAAAGATTTGAAAGGAAGCATGAAAATGGTTCCCAGATAACTGAAGTGTTGTCATGTGGTAGAAAGATTAGGCTTTTTTTTTTCATATTGGCCCCAGATGGTGGAACTAGGGCGAGAAAACATTCTAATAATCAGGACAATCCAAAAGTAGAATAGACTGTCTCAGAAGGTGATGAATTCCTCATCACCAGAGGTCTTCTAACAAAGCCTAAATCAGTGCTTCTTAAACTGCGGGTCTAGATCCCATATGGGATTGTGAAAAATTTGGCAACAGTAATAGGTTTCTGAATGCACAGTGACCAAAAATTAATTCAAAACTAAACGTGTAAAGAATCCAAGGTGGCTGGCAATGCTTGCCTGTGTTGCATGACACAACTTCACTGCAGCCTTGGTTCTGAACAAAAAGCATGCACACTTTGCACGGCATGTGTCCCCAGGCCATGCAATGCCTTACAAGCACTGCCAAACACAAAAAGGGAGTGGGAAGGGAAAACGTTTAAGAAGTTCTGGTCTAAATGATTATTTGTTGGGTATGGTATAATCAGAATCAATGCTTTTGATATCAATTGGAAAGAAGGAAGGAAGGAAGGAAGGAAGGAAGGAAGGAAGGAAGGAAGGAAGGAAGGAA
>CM053601.1:57508857-57530039 GCA_028646575.1 Pseudocheirus occidentalis
TATCCAAGCTTGGATTCCCATGGGGAAGAGTTCAAGATCCCAGTAAAGTGGCAGGGGTGGGGGGAGAGGACAAATGAGGAGGATCACCAGAGTGTAGGTACAGAAATGGCCAACAAGTGGTGAGGTCACTGTTCAAAACTGGAAGGAGTCTTAAAGACCCTCAAGTTTAACCACTTCATATTACACATGAGGAAAAAAGGCCCAGTTAAAATAATAACTTGCCTAGAGTCAGTCAGTAGTGTTTCAGGTGAGACTTGAACCCAGTTATTCCTGGCCACAGGTCCAACACTCTGTTCACCACCCTCCTCAGGAGACAATAGTTGAGTTGTATACATCTTCTATGCAGAGTGTTTAAAAACATGGTCAAAAGCTTCACAGGATGAGAAATAGATGGAGGGAAACCCCACACTGATGAAATCAAGACTTTTCAAAATGTCAAAGTATGTATAACAAACTGCCAATAAATATAAAAAACAATAAATCAGTTAAAAGAGACAGAAACAAAAAAGCCCTAAACAGCTTCTGCTCACACCTGATGTGATTCATATTTTTAAAATAAGCATAAATGATGTCCAAGGAAACAATAAGCCCTGAAGAATACATTTCTCAAAAGAGACAGAATACTTTAACAAAAAGACAGACACTAAGGACAATAGAACACTTAGAACGATCAGAGATCTTGTAATATTCAAACGTTCTCTAGGGTTCAGAGGAATTTATATTCTCCAAGGAAACAGGCCTTCCTATTTACACATCATTAAGTGGCTCATGTTCAAAACCTGTTCACAATTTCCTGACTCCAAAGGAGGTTTGTCAATTCACAAATTCGGCAGTTTCCAAGTACACTGTATTACAGTGGCATGTTGCAGCAAAATCCAACCCACATATAGAATATATAATACATACATACATACATATATATGTGTATGTGTGCATATGTATATATATATATGTGTATGTGTGTGTACATATGTGTGTATATATACATACATATATTTTATACATTCTGTAAGCTTTAGTTTTATGTTTTATGTCTTCCGGCCTGATCTAATTCTCAGAAGCTGTTTTTTAAAAGAAAGTAATTTGTAACACTTTTTTTAAATCAAAAGAGTGCATTCTCCAACCTTACTTCATAGGAAATGCTTCTAGTCTCACCTCAGTGTCATTAGTAACAATTTTTAATCATCTTACTGATTGAAAGATAATGGAAAGTAGTGGTTAGAGTGCTGGATTTAGGATCAGGATGATCTGGGTTCAAATTCAGTCTCTGATAGGCACATCATTATGGGCAAGCCATTTCATCTCTCTAAGTCTCAGTTAATTACACAAGATTTATTTACTGAGTTATAGAGGGTGACACTGATACAAAGAGTTCTTACATAAATGAAATCATGGATCTTGGATGTGCTCTTAATTGGAAGATAGGAAATGACAACACAGGAGAATAAGGGGAGAATGACAGGCTGGGCTTTAGAAGATACAAACCTTTCATCGATCCTTGGCATAACCTTGATGAGATGAGAGAATAATGAATTAGAATACACATAGGCCCATGTAAGGATGGGGGAAAGAGACAGAAGTAGCTCAATATTGCTTCAGAAGATATCAGAAGTTCAATCTTCATTCAAAAAGAGGCTGAAAATTCAAGTATCTGAAGTCATACTTAAAAGTGAATACAAGTATATGAAAACATACCAGCGTGAAAGACTGGTATTTCACACATCTTCTATCTAAATTGGGCTGAAACTGCTTCTGTCCTAACTCTTTATTGTCTGGAAATCAAAATCCACTTTCCTTAATCCAGATATATACCTTCAACTCTGTGCACAACCCTTGTCAAACTATTAAATGTAGACAGCCAAAGAATGTTAGTGCTCTCCTGGTGACTTCATCGGGTCCCATGAGTTTAATTATCAAGTCTATGCTGATAAAACCTGGATCTATATATGCAGGCCCAGTCTTCTTACCTCTCAATTTTATGACCAATTGCCTATTGAACATTTCAAATTGGAGTTCCTGGAGACTTCTCAAATTCAACATGTCCAATATAGAACTCATACTACTCCTCTGAACTCCCACATGTCTGTTAAAGGTACCACCATTCTCCAGTATGTCTGGTTCCTAAATCTTGGCATCATAACCTCAGTTTCTCACTTTCCTTCACCCCGTATATCCAGTCAATTGCCAAATCTCATTGTTTCTATCTCTATAACATCTTTCATTCAACCACTTCTCTCCTCTCCTGACACAGCTACTATCTTAACTTGGGCCAGCCTTCATCCCTTCTTGCCTAGATTATTATAATAGCCTCCTAAATGGTCTCTTCTCATGGAATATAAATGAAATAATGGGCATTTATATTACTTAGCTCTTCACATAACATTATTTTATTTGGTCCTCACAAGAGCTTAATAAAAGGTGAAATGAAAATATAATAATCTCTCTTTTATCAGTGAAGGAACCAGTGAGTCTCAAAGAGTTTGGTAAATCCAGGACCTGAAACCAGGCCTTTTGAGGAGTAATGGAAAGAGTACAACATTTGGAGTTAAGAGCACCTGGGTTCAGTTACTGGCCCTGCTCCATACTACCTATGGAAAGTGACCAAGTCATCTAACATCTCTGGGACTCCATTTCTTCTTCTATAAAAAGGGGGGATTTGGACTAAATAATCTCTAAACTGCCCCCCCAAGCTCTAGAGTCTTTGTACTTTCTGTACTAAAATCTTCTCTACTACACTATAAGCAGAGAAGAGAGATTGGTTGTTTACACGGCACCCAATAAAATGCTAATTTTAAGTGCACCTGTTTCTAACTACAGCTAGAGAGCCAATGTCCTATTTTCAGAGCAATAAGGGACTAAGCTGTAATTTCTGAAAACCCATTTCCATTTGCATTATCTCTTCATCCTGTTCGTGTTATTTTAATTATTACACAATTTACATATATTCATCTATTTACTTATTTATACTAGCAGCAATATTTCTGATTTGAATCCTAACATTTTAATTACTAAGATGGAGCATAATAGCATCTCCCATATTTCCTTGAATATTCACAGGCAAGCTAACATGGCATTCTACTCTGACAGGCCATGTGTTTAATTACTTCTAACTGAAAAGAATGAGCTGACACATTGTTATCAAAATATTAACAGACAATTTCTAGAAGGGGCAGAATTCAAAATTAACAAGCTATTCTTCATTTGGACTACTTCATATAGTTAACGATAGATAATTACCTCTTTACTAGTGCATTAACCACGTATCCATCATTTTATCCAAATACATTCCCCTTTACAGTATCACAATTCATGATAGTAAAAAACTACTGTTTTCAGAAACAAACATATTCATATGTCCCCACTGCCCAGACTCTCTTGTCTTCTGCATGTCTATCATAAACTTAAATGGACACCTTCAAAGGAAAGGGGGTAAATATCTCTTTATTGTATATCTTGATCCTGAAAAAAATAGATTTCTACAAGGTATTTGACAATGTCTCATTCTATCCTTGTGGACAAGAAGAAACAGGGTCTGGATGAATTTTAGTCGAGGGATAAATCCTAAGACTAGTGATTGATCTTAAAGCAGGACTGGAGTAGATTTGCCCTTGGCCCTCTTCTCTTCAACATTCTTATTAATGACTTGAATAAAGGCAGGGATGGCAGATTTCTTAAATTTGCTTAAATCACCAAGTTGAGATGAATATATAACCATTTGATGACCATTTGAATAATAGAAATAGGTCAAACAGCAGGAAGAGGATTGAAAGAGATCTTGGGGTAGCTAGGGTGCAGTGGAAAGAGCACCAGCCCTGGAGTCAGGAGGATCTAAGTTCAAAACCAGTCTCAGATACTTAACACTTACTAACTGGGTGACCCTGGGCAAGTCACTTAACCTCAATTGCCTTGCCAAAAAAAAAGAAAAGAAAGAAATCTCAACAAGCAAGAAAAATGGCTTAAATATAATAAATAGAAATTGAAGTCAATCAACAAGACTTAGTAAACCCTTACTATTGCCAGGCACTATACTAAGCTCTGGGGATACATAAAGACAGTCCCTGCCCTTAAGGAGCTTACACTCAGAATAGGGAAGACATTACTAAGGGAGCTGAAAATGTGTGGAGCATGGAGAGAATATGGACATGGTGTCAAAATCCAGAGGAAGGAATGAATGACTCCTGACTTAGGGTCCTTCCTCAAATTGAAGGTTCCTGGAGGAACTCACCAGTGAGAGAAAGAAAAGAAATGGATGGAAGGATGTCTCAGGACAAGAGAGCAGCTAAAACATACCAGCAAAGTCCTAAGAGTCAGAAATAGCCAAGAAACAAATGAATTGGTTAAAAGGAAAGTCCTGCACTTATCAATCAATTTAGATTGGATGAGATATGGTTACATAAACATAAATGTGAAAAATAACTGGGAATTTTAATGAACTACAAGGTTACTATGAGTTAACAGTGTAAAAGCTACCGAAAAAAAATTTCATGATAATTTAGCCTATAATTAATTGAGGCATAGAACAGCCATCTGGAGAATTATGTTCAATTCCAGACACTGCATTTCAGAAAACACATCTGGAGAAGTAAGCATTATGGCAAGAGGTCACAGATCATGTTATGCCAGGACTAATTGAGGGAACTATTGATTAAAGCAACTATTGGTTAAGAGGACTCAAAAAAAGAAGGCTTAGGAGAGATGCGACTACCACCTTCATTTTTTTAAGGAATAACATAGATGGATGTGATAATTAATTTTGCTTGATGTCAAAGTACAGAACTAGGAGTAATGGGTATTATAGGTAGAGAGGTAGATTTTAGCTCAATGTAAGATGAAGCTTCTGAATAATCAAGCTATCCAGACTACCTGAAAAAGGTAGTGAGTTCCCACATCACAGAAGGTCTTCAAGAAGCTTGAATAACTACTTGTCAGGAATGATGGTAGACATCTCTGTAAAGGCACAGGATGAGCTAGATAGCCTCTGAGGTTGTCTGCAATTCAAATCAATGTCTAATTTATGTGCTGATTAAAACACTCTTTTTTTAGATACTCAAACTAGTTCCGTTATATAGGGAATTAAGCCCACCCATAACATTTCCTTTAAAAGAGTTATTTTTTTGCAATAGTCAAATTGCTAAAACTATCATCTCCTTGAGATACAATACTAGATCAAATATGTGTCATGATAAGTTGTAAATTGATAAATATGTCATTACAGGTCAAAACAATCAGCCAATGTGGCAGGAGCAGTAGCGTTTTTCTATAATTCTATTGTAAATACAATTCAATATAAAACAGTTCAAGGATTTGTCTAGCTTTTGCTGCTGTTTCCCTTAATGTTGAAGTCAGAAATTAAAAATCATTCTGTATTTTTAAAAAGACTTAATATTAACTATTCCTCTGAGGTTCACATGGTCAAACTTAATAAACTTAATGCCTTATTTGTCAGTAGTGATAACTTAAAACTTGCCATTAAGTAATTTGTCCCCAGGAATCTATGAGATATCTTTTCCTAATGAAATGGTCAGCGTTATTCAAACCAACCAACAGCCACCTTGAAATACAAGTTGGACAAGGCAGCTATACCAGTGAAATTATAGGGTATTAAAAATTCTATTCTCCCTGAAGTAGAAACTACTTTATTGCCCTGGAGGTTAATTAGTGATGCTTTTTGGAGGTTCTTTAGTATGTGCAGTTATAAAGAACATTATTTGATTTAAAAATACACATAATATTTTAAAAGGCAGAGATAAAAATAAATTTTTGAGGGATAGTTGTGTTAATCCTGCTCAGAAACAGGAGTCCATAAAAATGAAGAGCAAGTCATCTAGTTTTTGTTTGATTATTATAATCCACTAAAATTACTTATACAAATAAGTAATTAACTGTGAACCTCATAAGAATAGATATTCTGCTTTTTTGAAAGGGGAAAAAAGTATAACTTCTAGTCACTAAACCAAACATGGGATAGGAATCACAGTCTGGCTAGTTGATTATTAAAGATTCTTACACTTTCCTGAAAAAAGAATATGCCTCCCTGTCATCAGAAGATTTCACTCTTCTTAATCTAATGCTTGAATTTCAACATCTCCATGATTTGATGGATGTTGATATTATTTCCACATTAATAAAGATTACAATTCATCCATGTGGACCTTAGTGAGTTGTTATGAGTTGCTGAAACCAACAAAAAATTCCCATCTTGGCGGTCAACCTTTTGGAGAAGGATAAATATGTTCACTCTTATTTTGGTTGGTCTTTGAACTGTGCATATATCTAGACGTTCTAACTTGGTGGGATCTCATAGAAATTGTGCTCCACTGGTATAACATTTAATAACATAGGGTCATATCTCCACTACAAAAAGTCATTGGAATGGTACTTATAACAACGGAATCAGCCTAGCCCTTTTGAAGATTCATTATGACATAGACATTTCAATGCCCAGAATAAACTTATTCACTAGCAAGATGTATGTGGTTATGTCCAATCATTAATGTTCACCTTTGATTTACCCTACTGAAAATGAGTTAATTAGGAAGATAACTTTAACCCAGCTGGATTCCATTTAAAAAGGAGAACTAGCGGTGACTGTTGACTGCTGGTATCAACCTTTCTCCAGCTTCAATGTTTGTTTTGTTTTGTTTTCTACAAATCCATGTCTTTTCAAAACGCCCAGTGAACACAGAGTAATAGGAGTAAAGATTTGTATCGGTCACATGAAAACAGATTATTTTCTCTCAGTTTTAAATTCCCATGAACATTGTTGCTCTACAAGCTCAAACATGTACATTGGGCCTCCCTGGTGTTTCTTCTGCCATTGCAATCCTGGTGCTGCCCAGCAGGTTTCTAATCTCTAACAGATTTTCATGCCTCGGTTGCCTTCCAATATTTGTTGAAACCAGCATTAAAAGAAAACAATACCACAACACCAATATGCCTTGAGTAGAAGGTTTCATTCGAGACAGCATGGGAAGAAAAATATAATGAGCTCACAACATTTCTCAACCAAAAGTAAATGGGGAAACGTGTTGATATACTTCAGGCTTCCTTTAACAGTTCCCTTGTTAACAAATTCAATCTATGCTCAGCTTTTAGAGCTGATGTGGAACTCTACAATTTTTCCTGCTAACACGTTGTTTTCAAAACTCTTTGGACCCCAGTGTCCCACAAATAAAAGCCCCATTGTTGCATCCCTTCTTCCAAACCTGCACGATATAATGAAACAAGCCCTGGCTTTGAAGACAAAGGCCCTGTGTCCATGTGCTAACTCTGCCACTTTTGTAACGAGGCAAATCACTTTACTCTCGTCTCAGTTTCTTCATCTGTATAAAGACAAGGGCAGAACAGAGGACCTCGTAGGTCCCTTCCAGTTCCAGTGCAAATATCAAAGCACTGCATGAATTCCAGCTATTACTATTACCTTGTAAAGCAGCTTTAACAGGGCAATCCCTTGATCAATCTGATTAGCTCCCCAATCACCTTGATGAGACTGCAGGGCAGGAAGCCTTTGTTGCATCTAATGGGGACCTACTCAAGTCATCAAGTTGAGAGGAAATAAACAATTCCTAATTGATTTTCAGTGACTTGGGCTGCTGCCAAAATGATTAACTCTCTGGGACTCAGGAGGATGGACTGTGGTTAGAGCAATCTCTTGTCTATGCAAGCCTATCAAAGAGAGCAAATGACAACTTGTCTCTTGTATTTGCAATGATGTTTCATTAAAGGTTCTTTTTCAGACTAATATGTCTTCCAGATGACTAGTAAAAGAAAAATACATAGTAGGTGCTCATAAGATGTGACTTTAAGCAGGAGCTGACCTACAGAGGACCTAGAACCCAAGAGGGTTTCTAGGGAACTATATGAGATTTGTAAGGATGGGGACTGGATCTGTGATCTCATTGATAGAAGGAAATCCCAGTTGAGGGAATTCCTTCTACCAATGAAAGCTGGCACCTTTTCTGTAATTTATAATACTAAAGAGAGACTTATATACTGAGAGAATAAATTATTTGCCCAGGGCAATGCTCAGTATGTCATTTCAGTGTGTGTCAGAGGTAGCATTTAAAACTATGTAGTCCTGATGTCAAGGTCATTTCTCTATTCACCATTGTCTCTCAGTGGGGTGGGGATATAACTACAATTACTTCTACCACTGTTACTGCTAAAAAATAATAATAAGCATGCATACAAATACATGTATTTAAATGTGGAGGGGGCATGTATGCATGTGCACATACATGTATAAAAAGTGATATACACACATATAAATATCTAGTATATATAATATATGTAGCCTCATATGACCAAGATATGATCTGTGTATATGTGTATAGACACAGATTTCTAGGAATTATAATATATACACATATCTATACATATTGTATTTCTAGTGTTTTATATATACAATATAAATATATGTGCATTATACACACAGGTATTAGTTTGCTAATTACTCTCATCACAACAGCCTTGTGAGTAGCTACAGTGTGTATCATTGTTCCCATTTCACAAAATTCCCTTATGACAAAACTAAAGCTCTAACTTAATTGACTTACCCACAATCATACAGCTAGTGTCTGAGACAGGATTTGAGCCAAATTCTCCTAACTCCAAATTCAGTGCTCTAACAAGTCATGCTGTTTGATGGGGCAGTAAGAGATCTTCCCCCCACAACTACTAATGCCATCCTTTTCTAAACTACTTTTGTATTTATTCTTTATAAATTCATATATGTATGTGTTGTCTCTCTTAATAGAATATAAGCTCTCTTAGTCTTCTTCATGGAGAGCAAAGATTATGTTAGTTTTGTCTTTGTATTCCCAGTACCTAACTCAGTGCCTGGCAATAGATGCTTAATAAATGTCTGTTGATTGATCTCATCCAAACCGTACCTAGTAGCTATCCCACCCCCAGCACACCCCTAGATAAAAGACTTCAGGCTGGTGTTTTCTATAGCCAATGATTTCACTAGGCTGTAAGAAATTCTGTATCTGCTTCTTACAAACTCAGTCATCCACAATCCATCCATTCTTCTCCCCATAAGTCAATATCCTCAGCACGTTGGCTTAGCAACATTTCTCTTGCAACTACCAAGAGAACTTTAAATTTTACAGATGTATATGTGTCTCTTCCCACTTCCTTGATGAATTTTTTTAAATGTGTCCTCCTCTTTGCTGAATTACATCTCCCAGGAGACTCCTTAACAAATATGTCTGTTTGGCTTCTGTCTTGGCCCCTGTCCTAGGTGGAATACATCTTTCAGGGACCTCCATGAGAGAAATGGACTGGTTAGGACAACTTCCTTCTATCCTGCCAATACCTCAGATGACAATTATCCCACGACAATTTTCTATCTCTCAAATAAGATCAAATCCTCTGAGCACATCCTGCACTAGAAGTTAATCAGTTTTCAGGATCTATGCCTAAAATTTTAGTCACTACCACAATACCTCATTACGGAACATAAGATTCACAAGTAAATTCTTCAGGCATAATCAATTTATTCCCATTTTTTCTTTGCCTCATCTTCATCTACTATATTTTAGAACCTATTTTAATTCCCTCTATTAAGTCTTCTCTTAGCTTCTGCCTACCCACCTAACAACTAGATATGGGGACAACCCCTTCTAAACCCCAACAACATTCACTTGTATTGCCTTGTATAATTTGTATACTCTGCAGATTTCAGGTATACACACACACACACACACACACACACACCAATCATCCATATAAGTTTCTTGCTAACAAAGACCATGTCTTAGTCACATTTATTCTTGCCACACCAAGGAGGAAAACAGAACAGCTGAGCTGAAGGGGAAGCAAGCAGCAGCTATTGCCAGTGGCTTTAGAATAATACCAGTCTATCTTTCTTGTCAGATTTGCTCAGAGGTAACAGATAACATCAGGGACAGCCAGCTCATTCTACATGTGTTGATTTAGAAGGAAGGAAAGGAAAGGAACCAAGGGAGATGTCTTTGTTGTGGGATAGTTTATCTTGAGGAGGTCTATTGTTCCTGGGTGACTTTCTCTGTACAGTTTGTCATTCAGTTGTTTCAACGGACTCCTTCTGATTCCATTCTGGGTTTTCATGACAAAGATACTAGAGTGGTTTCATTTCCTTCTCTAGCTGAGGAAACTGAAACAGAGTTAAGTGACTTGCCCAGGGTCACACAGCTAGTTAGTGTCTGAAGTCAGATTTTAACTCATGTCTTCCTGACTCCCTGTTCAGTGCTTTATACACTGTGCCGTCTAGCTTCCTTCTATGTGGTATGTGCCTTTAGGGAAAACTTGAGTGGCATGGTCATATTTTAGGTTACATTTTTAACACAAAGCCCCAAAAAGGCTATGGCAGTGATGAATCTACATCATAGTCACTACAGTGATCATTTTAATTTGACAATTTTTGTTCATGGAATAGGGAATAATGAATCTCATCACTGGAAGCGTGTATTTTCTGTTGCTATTGTGTTCTGTTGCTGAAATTTCAGTCATTTCAGTCATGTTCAACTCTTTGGGACCCCATTTTTGGTTTTCTTGGCAAAGATCCTGGAGTGGTTGGCCATTTCCTTCTCTAGCTCATTTTCCAGAGGAGGAAACTGAGGCAAATGGGGTTAAATGACTTGCTCAGGGTCACACAGCAAAGTGTCTGAGGCCAGATTTGAACTCAGGAAGATGAGTCTTCCTGACTCCAAGCACCGCACTCCATCTACTGAGCCACCTAGCTGCCCATGTATTTTCTAGATGGAAATTGTGTACCTAAAGTAAAAATTGATAGCTGTCTTACAGCAATTAATTCTTTCATACACTCAGATAAATAGTATAATAGGGTCATGGATTTAGAACTAGAAGCAACCTTAACTAAGAGGAAACTTGGTGGGAAACAGATTCTTCAGAGTGTCTCAAAGTAAGCATTAAACTGCCTACTCTTACCTATCTTTCAAGAAACTAGAAAGTGGATATTCCATTCAGCTCAGATGTATTCTTCCTCGTCCTATATACAGGATTTAGCAAAGGGAGAGGATAACAGCAGTGACTTTGGATGATCCATTTGTCCTCTCCGGAGCTCAATTCTGGAGATGAGTAAACTAATCATGGTTTAGCAGGAAGAGCAACAGACTGAAAATCAAGAGACCTGGGTTCTAATAGTATGTCTCTTACTAGCTAAATGTGTGATCTTGAGCATTTGACTTTTGTGGAGCTCAATTTTCTCAACTAAAAAAAGACAATTGAATTCGACAACCTCTAGTTGGGTTATTCCTGTGGTAGCACTGAAATTCCAGACTTTTCACTGGGAATTTCAGCATATGCTGCAAATTTAGGGGTGATGATGGGGCAAGCAAAGAAACTCAAACTTACTTTTAAGTCAACTTGTACTGACATCTCCATTGATCCTAGATTTTCCTACATTCAAATCCTTAGTCAAGCTGACCATCCCAGTTAGATGCAGTCTAACCTTTATGAGTGGAAAGGAAAAAAAGAGAATGAAAAGAGCCATAAATTAGTACCTAATCCCTAACCTAAGCAACAGGCACAGGGAGCTGCCCTCATCGGGCACATGCCCACCAGTAGAGAAAGGTACACTCAGGGAAAAGGTTATACTGATTAGATTCAAAGAAAGTAGCAATCCCCAGACTAGGTGAAGTAAGGGGGAAATACACTTCTTCTCCCAAAGTAGATGCTGAAATAAGAAGGTATGCTTTCTCTCCTCTCTGGTCTCTTGTACCTTAATCTAGAAGCACATTCTGAATGTAAGCACCCTTCAGGGCAGAAGCACACATGTGGAAGTCCTGAGAGAAAGCTCTTGTTTGTATATGCTTATTTTATGCTGTCACCTCCATTAGATCATGAGCTCCTTGAGGAAAGAGAGTCTTTTACCTTTCTTCATATCCACAGTATTTAGCCCAGTGCCTAGCATATAGTAGCTACTTACTAAACGTGTATTCTCTGATGACTGACCAACTGACTTATACCATTCCTGCAAAGAACTTCACTGATCATACATGCTCTCCACCAAAACAAAGAGAAGGCATGTCATTTGGAGCCATTACAATGCTGGTCCCCATTGAGAGGAAGTGGAATCAGGCTCAGTAAGTGATCAACAATGCCATACACTCAATATACTGGGGTCTAATGAGAGAATGCAATTACAAAAACTGCTCTGAAATCCCAGTTCTACTTCTAATTACTGAATGCCTTTGGGTATGTTGCTTAACTACTATTCTAATAAACAATCTTGAAAGGCTAAAGTAGGGAAGAAGAGAAAGGGGAGAACGGATGGGGAAGGGATACTTATCAATCAGTCTTTGGAATCATAGTAATAAAATCAATCATAGACTAAAGGCATAAAATAAATAACTCAGTAAGAAAAATCATATTTACTAAAAAGTTCTTCACGAATGTGTTTTTTTAAATTCATTTATTAAAAATCATCATTTTGGTAACAAAATCAACTTACAGTGGTGTTGACCAGTTTATTCTCAGACAAAATGTTGGTTTTCTGTCATGTAGTCACAGCCTAAGGCCAATAGTATTGGAAAACAATTAACCTGTCCACTTCAGGTTTTTCATTAATAATTTTGGACCATATCCTGCCATTGATATTTATTTTAAACTCTCATTGATTTCCGTGGGAATTCCACATGGCAGATGGTGGCAGGATACAGCCCAAAGGGAACTGCCTCAGAGTAGGTTCCCACTTTCATTCCCTTTGTGTTTGACCCTTATTAAATTCAGTCTCCCACATTGTACATATAAAAATAGCCTAACAGGCAACATAAATGTGATAAAGATTTCTATTTGCACAACCAGGTTTATAGGTCAAGTGTCTGGGAGAGTTTGCAAATCTGAGAGTTAAATTGGGAACCTCCTTGGAGCTCTGTGTTTATGGTCCCTATTCCAACATTAAGTATCAGCATTAGTCTTGCTAAGTGGTCTCAGGATACATTATTTCATTTCAAAGACACAGCATTAAAATCATTTTTGAATCACTTAAAACTAAACACTCACGAAAATGACACAAATTAGCCATTTAAATGGGTTGGGTTATTATGGAACTTGACAATGTGGCAAAGAACTAGCCACATTAGAATAATATTTTCATTAGTAATGACTTTAGTCGTCCACTTCCTAGAATTTCTTCCTAAGTTCCTAAGAGTCATCCCTGAAGCAATGACGTAAGGGAGTGGGAATGGTTATAAGAGACAAATAGTCCAAAGATGTGAATAGTTTTTAAAAAGAAATGTACAACATCACCAAGTATAAGAAATATTGCTCCAAACCATTAATAATAAAAATGTAAATTAAAACAATTTGGAGGTTTCACATCACGTCCCCCAAGATGGCAAAGATGACCCAAAACAAAAATCCTACTAAATATTGGAGAGGATTGGGAGAGGCAGAGAGGCGCATTAATGCATTTTTGGTGATATTATGAAGAATTCCAACCATCCTAGAAAACAATTCAAAATGATGTGAGAAATTTGTCTAAACTCTTCTTTCTTTTAGACCTAGAGATACCATTATTTGGCAAAGATCCCAAAGAGGACAAAAACAGAGAATAAAGGTCCCACATATGCAAAATATTCATAGTATAACTTTCTGTGATATCAAAAAAATGAAAAAAAGTGTGAGCTATTTGAGTAGAGAATTGCTGACAAACAATATATATGGGTGTGATGGAATATTATTATGCCATAAGAAATTACAAATATTATGAATTCATAGAAATTTGGAAAGAATTTAGTAAACCAATGGAGGACAGAGTAAGCAGAATCAGAACATACATTTCAACAAAAATGTAAATTTTAAGTCAAAATCTAATTAATAGCAATCATCAATCAGAGTCATCAAAAACTGATCATGAACCACATCTTCCAGTACAAAGGTGAAGGATTATAGATGTGGGATGTGATGTTTTCTTTGAGATTCAGTCACTATATCCATTGGCTTTCCTTGTTACTCACTGTTAAACCAGAGGATATGAGTATGTGAGAGGGAGGTGAAAAGCTGGAGAGAGAGTTAGGAAGTCTCTGTAGTATAGAATAAAAGATATTAATAAGGTTTAAAATTAATAAACAATGTAATTTTTGCAAACAATCTGAAAAAAATTACCAAGTGATAAGTTCAAAAACCTAGAGAGATCCTTAGAAACAATGGAACAACACTAAAATATAATGAATGACCCAGGAGAAAAATACCACTGAAGTGAGTGTTAGAGGTAATGGGGATGTGGGGGGTTCTTCTAGGGATCTTGATTCCTGGGTTCTAGTTCAAATTATAGCTAGAGTAATTGTAACCCTGCAAATATCATAGAATTGTAGTCTTAATGATATGACAGACCTTATAGGCCATCCCCTACCTGAAATGTGAATACCTCTGTGATTTGGGGTCTTCATCTATAAGACCCATTGGAACAGATTGCCAACTTTTTACTGTCAAAGAGTACTTCACTTTCATATTTGAATTCTCATGCTGTAGCATAGGGCCTAGCATACAGAAGGGTTTGGTAAATACAGCTTCATTGATTGGCCACATATTGCCTTAAATATATTTGCTGTGAGAATGAAATAAGATGATGGTGAAAATGTTTTATAAGTTATAAAGTGTGCTAAAATGTTAATAATTATTCTTTTTAAAATAGATTTTATTGCTATCTTTTGATTTTACTTTACCTAAATTTAATCCTGAATCCTCCCCCTCCCCACCTTCCACTGCCTACTGAGGACCATCCCAACTAACAAAGAAATATTTGTAAATGAAAAATAAGAAGATAAAATAAAAAATTCTAATAATATATGCAATGTTCCATAACTGTGGCTCATCACCTTCACTCCTTTGCAGAAATGGATGGGGCAGGGGCTGGGGCAGCAGGAGGGGGAGATTATAAAATCCAGCCAAGCTTGGATGTTATAGTTTTGCAGGCATATAAGGTGGGGGTTTTTAATAGGGTAAAATAATGCTTAAAAAAACCTAATGCATTAATGTATGGGCTGGATTTAAGGGGGGAGAGAATGGATGCTGGGAAGTCACTTAGGAAGCTATCGCAATGTTCTTATTTCTGAGGTAATATGTTTACAAAGGATACAGCAGTTGGGAAAGAAAGGAAGGAAAGTAAAAGGAGAGTGGACAGCATCTGGCAACAGATTATGTGTTGGGAATGGTCTGAGGTAGAAAAGTAAGGATTTGAATCTAAGAGAATGACACCATTTACAGAAATATCAGTATGAGGAGGAAGTTGATTTAAGGAAGACATTGGGTTCAGTTTTGGACACGTCTAACAGGTGGCACAGTGGATGGAGGTCTGGACCCGAAGTTAGGAAGACTCATCTTCCTAAATTCAAATTAGGCCTCAAACACTTTATCAGCTATGTGACCCTGGAAAAGTCACTTAATCCTCTTTGCCTCAGTTTTCTCATTTGTAAAATGAGCTTGTTTGAGATGAAAGAGTTTAGAGTCTGAATGTGAGGTCAGAAAAGGTCTTTATTCTTTCTCATGAGAAAGGACTCTGCCCCTGTCATATGTGCAGGGAGAGAGCAACAGATAGAAGCCAGCCCATGGTTATATAATCTTCCAATGCAGAAACCCACATCCCCCCACGCCCAGCTGGCCTTCATTCTCATTGGTAGAGGGGCTGACCGACAACCTAAGTGTGGGAATCTCTCTGAGACAAAGGATCAGGAAACATGTGGGTGTCCAATGAAAGCAGTCTTAACCTTATTTGGCATATCTTGTGCTGAGGTGGCACTGGGGAGGGTCTCCATTGCACTAAGCCCCAGATTGCTGGAAGGTCAACTGACTTCTAAATCTAGGCTTAGTGAATACTGAAAGCATTCTAGATTTGATTTTTCAGAATGGGGAAACCACTATAAATTATCCCTCACAAGCTGGAGAAGGAAATGGCAAACCACTCCAGGATCTTTGCCAAGAAAACCCCATATGGGGTCATGGAAAGTTGGACATACTGAAAAAAATGTCTGAACAAAGAAAGGCAAATGAAAATCTAGAGTTCAAAAGATATGAAATTTTAGAGTTAACTAAGTGTTGATGATGCTTCAAAATGAAGCATTTTACAGAAGCATAGAGAGATAAGATCATAGGATACAATGCAGCACCCAAACCCTGATCACAAGCAGAAAATATTAGAATAGCTTTAGAAATACTCCTAATGACATGGACTTAGAATAATCATTTTAACACTTTTATATAATGTTCAAGTTTTACCAACCGTTTTTTCTATCAAAAACTCTATGAGGGGCAGCTAGGTGGTACAGTGAATAGAGCACCAGCCCTGAAGTGAGGAGGACCTGAGTTCAAATGTGACCTCAGACACGTAACACAAAAATTAGCCATGTGGCCTTGGACAAGTCACTTAACCCCAATTGCCCTACCTTCCCCCCTCCAAAAAAAACCCTCTATGAGATAGAAATATATGTATCTATTTTGAAAAGTTTAATATCTATTTTGAAAAAATTTTGGTTTTGCATTGAAAACATACAGATTATTCCCACTCCTTGAAAGCTGTCTTGTAATAAAGTAAAACAAGCCAAACACCAGAGTCATATGGTGACTTTTTCTGAACGTGTGTACATTTAATACCTGTAAACCCCCTCTACATCTCTATTTTAAAAAATAACAAATCTAATTTGTGTCCCTCCAACTCTACTTCCATTGAAAAAAGATAAGAAAAATAAATTTCTTGTTATAAACATACATAATCAAAACAAATTCCTTCAATTTCTGTGCACAACAGATAGATAAATTGATAAATGGATAAAGGGAAGGAGGGGGAAAGGAGGGAGGGTGAGAGAAAGAGAGAGGAGAGGGGAAGAGAGAGAGGATGTCATTTCACAAACAATCTGTCACTTCTCTCCTATTGATATGCTATTTCATCATTGGTTCTCTGGTATCATGAATAGCCATTGTATTTATCATAGTTCTTATAAGTTTTAAAGCTATTTTGTTTTCACAGTGTTGTTGTCACTGTATAAATTAATCTCTTTGTTCTGCTCATTTCGTTCTTCGTTGTTTTATAAAAGTCTTCAGACTGTTCACTTTTGTAATATTGATTCTATATTATAAATTGTTATCCTGGATCTTTTCCCTTCATCCTCTACCAGTCTATGTAAAGTAGTGTCATGTCTCTTTGAAACTCTCTATTTCCTCATTTATTACAGCACAATTACATTTACATACCATAGCTTATTCAACCACTCCTCCATTGGTAGGCATCCTTTTAGTCTCCAGGTTTTCTTGTCATCACAAAAACAACTTCTATTAATATTTTTTGTACAAATAGTTTACTGTTTCTTTGATCACTTTGGGTATTAAGTCTAAAAGTGGTATAGCTGAGTCAAAGGGCACACACTGTTTATTAATTAACTTTTTGTGTGTAATTCCAAAGTGATTTCAAGAATGCTTATACTTATTCATAAGTCCACCAACAGTGACTGTTTCCCCAGAGACCCTCCAGTTTTTATCATTTTTCCTTTTTGTCATCTTTTCCAAACTAATGACTTTTAAGTTGAATCTCAGAATTTCTTTAATTTGCATTTCTCTAATTGCTATTGTTTTGGGACATTGTTTCATATGGTTATGGATAGACTAGGTTTCTTAACCTCAAGAACTGTCTATTCATATCCTTAGACCACTTATTAATTGGGGACTACTTGTTATTCTTATAAATTTGAATCAGTTTCTTACATATCTTAGAAATGAAATATTTATCAAAGAAACTTGCTGCAAAGGATTTTTCCCAGTTACAATTGTTTGCTCTTTTAATTTCTGATTTGTTGGATTTGCTTGTGTAAATTTTTTTAAATTTTATTTCATCAAAATTATCCATCTTATCTCATGTGATACTCTCTGTCCCTTGTTTGGTAATGAACTTTCTCCTAGTCCTGGATTTGATAAGCAGTTTGTTGACAAGGTAATGTCTAAGCTGATGTAATTTACTAAATGGTCATTAAACAAGAAGCCATTGGGACTTTCTAATTCTGAATTAGATGGACACTTTTGACAATCCCTAGCCTTGGAGAGCAAGCAATAAAGCCTAAAATATAGACTTAAAGCCTGAAGACACTAATTCAGTGGATTGGCTTCAAAATCTGGATTCCTGGAAAGATGATTCTTCTGAAGATGAGAGACGGATCCTCCTTATGGAATGAAAATCTGCTTCAAGATTTTTTTCCCTAGTCAGTGATGATGATGGTGATGGTGGTGATAAACTGTAATGATAACCTGTAGCAAAAACAAACCTCTGGATTTTAAAATGAAAGAGAAATGGTAGAGCACATTTTGTCTTTTATGTAGATTAAGGACTCTCTCAAGATGAGGGGTCCAATGAAAGCCAGAGCATGGGAACATAAAAGCCACCATCTTTTGCCTAGTGTTACTTTTTCTGATTCAACAGTGACTAGGAAGCAATTCTCAGCAGGTACTATGTGTCCTGATTGCAAATCTGGCACAGATTGTTATTATTCATCCTTCATTTCTGAAGAGGACCAATGAAATCACAGGGGCGTCTTGATTTAAGTGTATTGGCAGAGAGTTGTACAAAATCAATAGCCTCACTCTCTTTTCCAGAATCATCAAAGTTCAGTGGCAGAGCAAAAATCAGGAAAACTGGTGATGGCCTGGGGTTAAGTGGATGACCTTGGCATCTTCAACGTTTGACCAAACTCTAAGCACTCTGCAATACCTGCTTCCGTCACCTTCATGGCCATTGGAATAAATTGTTCTCATCTGCCCATTCCACGGGGAGAAGTCTTCACATGTTTGGACAGACATTCCCCTAACTCACCAGTGAGTTTAAAGCGTGTCAGTGAGCTTCAACCTGGCTTTGCCCATCTGTTGAGTTTTACTGAGGTGTGGCTGCTGCACATGCTACATACAACTTCTTGGAGCCACAGGGAAAAGCTGAATAAGAGGTGGACACTTAGAGGTAAATGAGCAGCCCTGAAAAGATCTCAGCAACCCCCCTCACCAGACGTTCTAGTCCTCCATGGACATTCCATATACGTGACAAATCTGGCACTGACTACACATATCATGAAAGAACAGCAAGGAGCTGGGTCAGCATGAGCAGCGCAATGGCAAGTAGAAAACATTTAAGATGAGGTATGCTAGAGATCAAATTCAGCCTCAGATACTTACTAGCTATGTGACCCTAAGTCACTCTCTGCCTCAGTTTCCTCATTTGCAATATAAAATAAGAATAGCACCAGCAATCTGAGGTTATTGAGAGAATCAAACCAAATATTTGTAAAGGACTTTGAAAACCTGAAAGTGCTATATGTATGTTGGCTAGTATTATGCTTATTATTGTTGTCAGGAGATCTATAAACAGAGTGCCCCAGGGATTTATATTTGGTCCTGTGGTGCGAAATATTCTATAAATGACTTAGATTAGAAGGCATGCTTGCCAGATTTATGAATGACACAAAATTGAGAGAGGTAGCTAATACACTGGATGAAGGTTTCAGGAAGCAAAAAGATCTTCACAAGCTAGAATTTTGGGGTGGATCCAATGAGATGGAATTTAGTAGGACAAGGGTTCCAAAACTCAACCTATAAAGCATGAATGGGGGGAAACATGGATAAAGAAAAAAAAATCTCAAAAACATTTGGAGATATCAGTGAACTGAAAGCTCAACATAAATCAATATGGCAGTTGTTTGAGTTTTTAAGCCAAAAGAATTGTAAGCTGCACTAAGAAAATCAATGATTCTGGGGAAAATGTGATGACATGCATAAGATGATAGTTTTCAAGCTGGAAGGAACACCAGAAGTGATCTAGTCTAATGCCCTCATTTTATAGGTGAGGAAACTGATGTCCAGAGAAATTAAGTGACTTGACAGGTGACAGAGTAAGGATTTGAATACAGGTCCTCACATCAGTCCTCCTACTTAGTTTAATCTCTCATCACCCTAGTCTGGACTATTGTAATAGCTTTCCCCTCCCCAATGTATTCTCCCCAGCTTCCAGTGATTTTCCAGCATGCAAGTATAACCATGACACTACCCCAACCAGCAAACTCCAGTGGCTCTCTACTGCCTCAAGGATCGCATATAGACTCTCAGATTAATTTTTTTTAACTCTTCAGAACCTGGCCCTTAATTTATCTTTTGAACCTTCATCCTGTTCTACAATCCAAGCAAACTGAACTTCTTGCTGTTCCTTACATGTAACTCCATCTCTTGTCTTCATGACTGTCGCCCATGCCTACAACGGTCTTCTTCCTTCTCACCTTCACCCCTTATATTCCCTTGTTTTCTTCAAAATTATACTCATGACACCTTCTACATGAAGTCTGTCCTGATTCCCTCAGTGCTAGTGCCCTTCTATCAAAAAAAATTTTTTTGCTTATTTTGTATGTATACCTATTAACGTACATATTATTTCCTTCAAGGGAATGCAAGGTCTTTGACCGCAGATATAGTTTCATTCTTAGCTTTCTATCCTCAGCACCTAGCGAGACACCTAACAAATAGTAGGTGCTTAGTAAATGTGTGTTGACTGGCTAATCAAAACCTATCACTGCTCCATACCTGGAACAATGGAAGTTGTCAAAGACCTTTAGAATGACTTTCCCAGGATCAACCAACTCAAGTCTGAGGTGGGATTTTAATACAGTTCTTTGTAAAAGCATGATCATCATTCTCTCCACCATGCCATGCGGCCTCTTAGAATTTCCATAAATTCTTTCTATATTACATTTCTTTTGCAAGACTCTAATCTTACAGCTGAACCATCTGAGTTAAAGAAAGGGATTACTTATATTTCTAAACTTTATTTTTTACTTAAAATATTCTGGTATGTATTTAGCACAGTGCCTGGTAGACAGCAAACACTTAATAAGCGTCTGTTGCCTGGGCCTAGGATTGTGTTTGTCATTTGTAGATACAGCTATATATTATTAACCTATCAAGCCCAGCTTCTTTATCTATTGTGGATATGAAGTTATCCCACCTCATCACTACTTTGCTGAAAATTACAAAGCGATGCATAGTGAACTACCTCAGACTTGTTCTTATTGAATTCAATTCCATTTATTTTTGAGTAACTCTCCTAGATCTCTTCCCTTTCATATGTTTTTCCCCAGAAAATGTAATACATTATTTCTTCCTATTGATAATAAAAGCTACCAAAATATTTGTTGAACACCTCATATATATTTATATGT
>CM053601.1:57530539-57554480 GCA_028646575.1 Pseudocheirus occidentalis
GAAAGAGAGAGAGAGAGAGAGAGAGAGAGAGAGAGAGAGAGAGAGAGAGATGATCCATACCACTTTTAGACAGGTCTCATTGTTAGGAAATTTCATTTGGGGGAGGCTAGGTGGCACAGTGAGTAGAGCTCTGACCTTGGAGTCTGGAGCACCTGAGTTCAAATCCAGCCTCAGACACTTGACACACTTACTAGCCATGTGACTTTGGGCAAGTCACTTAACCCCAATTGTCCTCCAAAAAGCTAAAAAAAAAAACAAAAGGAAATTTCATTTTGTTTGTGTTTTTTCCCTTTTACCAAGTCAAAATCACTGCCACTTTTCACCCACTGCTTCTATATCTTCTCTCTACAACGAAACAAAATAAATTTAGTCCCACTTCAATATGACAATCCTTAAAATGTTGCTCAGTCATTTTTCAGTCCTGTCTGACTCTGCATGACAGGGGCTTTCTTGGCAAAGATACTGGAGTGATTTGCCCTTTCCTTCTCTACCTCATCTCAAAGCTGAGGAAACTAAGACAGAGTTAAGTAACTTTCCCAGGATCACACAGCTGATAATTGTCTGAGGTCAGATTTGAACTCAGGGAGATGGGCCTTCCGGACTACAGGTCTGGCACTGTATTCACTGAGCCATCTAGCAGCCCTCTTAAAAATAGCTGTCCTTAAAATACTTGAAGACAATTCTCGCATTTTCCCTAGGTCTTCTTTTCTCATTCTAACCATGCCCAACTCTTTTAATCAAATGGCATGCTCTACATGCCCATCTCCATCCAAGCTGCCCCTCTCTGTGGTATTCCAGTTTGTCAATGTCTTTTCTAAAATTTATTGACTGGAACTGAGCCTAAATTTTTGAGATGACCCAACTAGCATGAAATACAATAGGACTACCACTTCCCTGGTCCCCGACATAATACCTGTATTAATGCATCCTGAGCATACTTTTATTTTTTACTATTTTGTCACACTGTTGATTTATATTGCATTGACACTATATTAAAACTGCCACATCTTTTTCATGCAAGCTACTATCTTGCCACATCTTGCTCCCCCCTCCCATCATGCTTGTGGTTTTTATTTTTATCTGATATAAATCTTTACACGCATCAATATAACATTTCATCTTATTGAAATTGATCCATTTTTAACCTGTCAAGATATTTTTAGATCCTGCCTCTGTTATTTGTTTTGTCATTCGCAAGTTTGATAGGCAGATAATCAATGTCTTCATTCCAGTATATTAGCATATTGTGACATTTTGGAACTGAGGACAGGCTAAAGCAAATCATACAAGGGCATAAAGTGCAAGATGTTTATAGAAGTTACAGAACAGTATCCCTAAAAAGACATTTATAGCAATGATTTCTATATCTGTAGGTTTTTGCGATCAATTGTCCAAGCATATATGACTATGTAGTTCAGAAATATGAGGCGGGGTTGGGGGGAAGAGGAGAGAAGGAGATTGGTGGAAAATGTCACTGGTAAATCTTGACTGATTCACAAGAAAAGGAAGTTTAAAATGTTACTAGCTGATAAATTAGATAATGTTGCTTTAAGGTTAATACGATGTTTTACATTCCTTTTCTCACTTGATCTTTATAATAAACCCTATTACATAGATAGATAAAGGAAATATTATTCTCCTTTTGCAGATAAAGCAACTTAGGCTGGGGTATCTTAAATGACTTGCCACATGGAAAGAATCAGGGTAAAGATCTGAACCCAGATCACCTAAATCTAACCAGAGCTATAATTAGAAAATTCAGACCTCCTAAATAAGCCTTCTCAAATTCAAATATAAGAAGCCCCTTGAAATCAATTTGGGTTTTTTTCAATCATTGGAGAAAGGGGAAACCTTGGGTAAGAACCTTGAACTTCAGAAAGCAAGACCTTATTATGGATAGCTCCTGGGACATAGCCCCATAGGAAAACAATACAAAAAACATTGCCCTTATTCAAGGGTGCCTATCTGGGATACCATGACAAGGAACCATGGCTGGTATTGGGCCCGGTCAGGCAGCCATAGAAAAGAAGCTATCTGATAGTTTTCTGTTTTAACTAATTATTTTTTTCTGCCTAGGAACTAAGTTTAGTTGTTTATATCCCTTGAAAAAATTCCAATTCTTCTAGCACCTTCTAAATTTCAGTACCCTTAACTTAAGACATAATGATCCCTACCCAATTCCTTACTCTATCTCGCCTACTCCACAATGACTTTTGAAAATCATTCATAGAAGAACAAAAACATCACTGACCAAATTAAATGGTATAAATTCACAAAGGTATCTAATCTAATAGGTATGGTAAAGGATAATAGAAAAATTTGAAGTTTGATTTCTAATTAGTCCTAGTTCATAGCTATTACTTCAGTGACAATTTTTAATAGAATCACTAATATATAATTTTGTAAAGATGACAAAATTTTAAAAGTTATCTCTCTTTTTTTAGATTCATGTTTGAATCTCCTTGATAGTTCACTTTGACACAGGACTTTGACTTTGATCAAGAATCTATAGAACTTCCTTTGTATTCCATTGTCTGTGAACCTACAATCACAGCCTTGAAAAGGAAAAGTGGCCAATGAGGCGGCAAAAGGCCCAGACTATCGTTAACTTTTTCTAAGCTTGTTTGAGAGAGATTTTTGTTTTATTTTTAACCTCTGTTTCACTAAGGTATCTTTGAATGAATTGTGTCTATACGTGGGGAGGGGCTGAGTGGAGGATATTCCTTGAGTACAATTTTGAAAATCAATGGTGACTTCAAGAACAGGAAAAAAAAAGTGGGTCTGTTGCTTTCTACCAAATAGTATTTGTCAGAGGCTCTCACCCTAGGAGAGACCCAGCTAGTTATCTGCATGCATACACGTGTTCTCTGCTAGCCTCTAGAGAAAAACACTCTTTTTCACTTTCTTCTCTGTTCCTGTTGGTTGTCAAGTGATACACCTCAATTATGACCAAAACTGAAAGAGAAAATGCCAGGTAAATACCTTACAAACTCAAATTTAGAAATAAATCCACATGCCCTACTATAAATATTCACAAATAGCTATGAAGTTCCCTTAGGCCCTAAGGCTTAGGGTGATTTCTTTTTCTCCTTGAATAAAGAAGTCACTTCAGCAATTATTTTGCTTTAGACATTTTGTCCCAAATGAGGAATCATTAGCCTGTGATAAGAAGTCCTTTTTGTCAATTGATAAAAATAGATACAGCCCATTGTTAAATACAAACATAAATTGTATGTGTGTGTATGTGTGTGCAAGAATACAATTTCTTGCCTATATCAGTATCCTAATCCAATGCCTGGTGGTAGTATAGAACCCTACAATCTCCAAGGCTCTGCCAGAAAGGACCAGGTTTAAAAGCTTCCCAGCATTAGGGGGGAAATCTTGCAAAGATGAAAGAGAGAAGTTGTCTAAAGAGACCATTATTGATGCAAAGGAAACTCATTGGTATGTACATTAGATGGATGCAAGGCCAGGTAACAAAAGATGAATATGAAAGTATAGCATGGTCTCATAAGAATAACATCAAGAGGGCTGAAGTTGAGATTGGAAAGAAAAACAAAAAGATGTTGGGGGGGGGTATTTTATTTTGTTGTGAGTTTTTAGCTATATTGAGGAAAATAAAAGAAACAAAGAAAAGATAGGGCCACTGCTTGGGATAATGGATGATGGAGAAGTGGAACTGTTTAATTCATAATTTATTTCTGTTTTTTCTGCAAAGGAAAATTCTTTTTAGACTGGAAAGAACAGAACAAAGCTGATTAATAGGGAATAAAAAATTAACATAAGGGATATACATGTATGTGTGTATGTGTGTATGTGTGTGTGTGTGTGTGTGTTTATGTGTGTTTGGAAGGAGATAGAAGGAAGGCTGGAGAGGGTTGGTTGCAGCCTTTGATTTAATTTGTGGAAGAAATCCTCAATGTGGAAACACTTCCCCTACAATCCAGAGGTTCCCAAAGTGGGCAATACCACTCCATGGGTGGAGGGGGGAGGACATGCTGGAAAATGGGGGTAGGGCATAGGAGCCTCAGGTGCAACTGGGGGACATTGAGTAAAAATAATGGGGTGGTGGAAGCATAAAGAAAGAACAAAAGGTAAAAAAATTTTCAAAAAAAACATTTGTACATGTTTTATCTGTTGTATAACAGCATTAAAGTCATAGTGATTACATTATTTTCCAAATAAACACATAAAATCCAAGTTAAAACTGATCAGTTGTCAAGTCTCCCAACAGGTCTTAACAAGCAAGTGTTGGCAGGAGAGCATGTTGCACATTGTCAGGAAGTCCAACATCCACTGGCAGGACATATAATGACTTGCTTACAATATGATACTATGCAATTACCTGATACAACATTGCATTATCAAAATTTCAATGCAGGAAAAACACCCACAAATTTACAATAAGTTATTTAATTTAAGATGTATCTTTCTAAAAATACATTTTAGGTTTTTTTTAATGACACAAAGTTTAAAAAATTAAAGGGTTAAAAAAAAGTAGATTTCCCATGGGGAACTGAGTAATTGTTTTTTTTAAAAGAGAGCAGTCGGCCAAATAGGTTTGGAAACCTCTGCCCTACACAGACTGGCAACTCCTGTTACTTATAGTCTCAGAAAGTTGCTTGCGATATAAAAAGATTGAATGACTTGCCCCATGATCATACAACTGGTATATGTCAAAAGGAGAATTTGAATACAGATTGTCCTGGCTCCAAGGTCAGCTCTCTATCCACTACAGGTAATAGCATGAGAGCATTTAGGGGCAAATATGCTTACTGGGGTCACTGTCAGTGATCATGGAAAGAATACAGAGAATGGGAGAGATACCAAAGGATTGGAAAGGGGCAAATGTCTTAGCTTTCAAAAACAGGAAGCCATAGGCCAGTGAGTTTGACCTCCTTTCCCAGAAAAATTCTAGAACATATCATTAAAAAGGTTGTTAGTGAATTTCTAGAAAAGGAAGTCGTGATCCTGAATGGCCTACATGGCATCTTCCAGAACAAGAAATGCTACACAAACCTCATTTCCTTTTCAACAAGATTATGAAACTGAAAGCTCAGGGGAATGCTACAGATAAGAGTTTACTTATAATAACCCCTGACCCAAACCTACTAGGACTCTGAATTTATACTGACCGTGTTCAAACTCAGGGACTTCTCACATGAAGACTTTTTACCTTTACCCAGGGTTTTCTCTGAGACCATGAGAACTGAGCTCATGTGTAAACCTCGACAAAAAGGAAGAAGGATTTTCACCTTTGATTTAAGTACTTGAGATAACAATACGTGAGATGCAGGACAGACTGCATTTAAATAAAAACAACAAAATAATGCAGAGCACAAAGGTCTCACATCTGAACCCAAAGACCATCAAGACCAAAACTTTTTATCTCTCTTATGGGCCTCTACCCCCTCAGAATTCTATCTAGAGTTATACTACTACCCTAGTTTTAGACACACACACACATACACACACACACACACACGTACTCAGAGTTACTAGAGAATTTACCCTTCTTCCTCCAGTAAGACCCACATCCAAGTGACCTTTCCAGTCATTCCTAGATTTTACTACTTTGGTTTAAAAAAAAAACAAACATAGGGGGCAGCTAGGTGTCACAGTGAATAGAGCACTGGCCCTGGAGTCAGGAGAACCTGAGTTCAAATCTGGCCTCAGACACTTAACATTTACTAGCCGTGTGACTTTGGGCAAGTCACTTAACTCCAATAACCCTGCCTTCCCCCTTGCAAAAAGAAAAAAGAAAAAACAGAAACATATAGATCCAAGTATAGAAAAATCACTTAATGTTACTAGAGTAAACTTTCCTTCTGGTGAGCCTCAGCTTCCCAAGGATCTATATAAACATTCAAACAGTTCCCAGACAATGTTGAGTTCTGGAACCAAAGGGACAAGTTCTAGGATAAAAGAGGAGGTGAAGTTAGAGCTAAGAAGTCAAGGAACTCTTAAGACACAGAGCTACAATGTACTAACAGACGTTGACCTTCAATGAAACTGTGAAATCTCCCACATACTTTTGGATTTTTTGCTGGGTTTTGGGGGGGTTGCTTTTATTTGGAGGGGGTAAGGCAGGGCAATTGGGGTTATGCCTTGCCCAAGGTCACATGGCTAGTGTTAAGTGTCTGAGTTCAGATTTGAACTCAGGTCCTTCTGACTCCAAGGCTGGTGCTGTATTCACTGTGCCACCTAGCAGCCCCATCTCCAAGACACTTTTAAGAAGTCTGTAAGATCAAAAATATTTTTTTAAATACATGGGGACATTCTGATTTTCAATATGGAAAATATCACTAGATAAGCAAAAACTCTTTAGGATCCTCAATAATTTTTAAGAATTTAAAGGATTCTGAAACCAAGAAGTATAAGAACAAGTCCTCTAGACCTAAAGAATCACTCCTCTAAACTTACTACCACAGTTGAAGTATTTACCAAAGGGGAAAGAATTTGGGCTCAAGGGAAATTAGTCTCCCTCTCCAACATGTCTCCTAGTCTACATAATTCACAGTTTCATTGAAGGTCAAGGTCTGAGTTAGCACATTGTAGCTCTGTGTCTTAAGAGTTCCTTGACTTCTTAGCTCTAACTTCACCTCCTCTTTTATCCTAGAACTTGTCTCTGGTTCCAGAACTCATCATTGTCTGGGAACTGCTCCTATATATCCAAGAGTGTTGATCCTCAAATCCCTCTGCTTTTTCAGGATCTTTTCTGTTGCTCTGAGACTGTCTCTATTTAATATCTGTGGACTATTGTCATTCCTCTTTACATGAGTCCAAATGATTTCCTAGAAGGAATGTGGGACCACAGACCTATAAAGTCTTCTCCCCAAGTAAGTGAAGACTATGTGTATGTGTCTGATTGAATATATTTTGGCCCATATCTCTCTGGACCTTTCCAAATCTCTTAACTCCCTATTTTAAAGGTTCAGTTCAATGGTACAGCCTAAGTCCTTTGAATCTGTCCATTAATCAGGCAATTATTCATAATATGACATTGAAGGGACAAGAGCACCCAGGTAAAAGCTAGTCCATACTCCATCAAGGAAATATCATAGCATCAAAACAATGCCTCATCCTTTAATCTTATTAGCTGTAATATCAATGGGAATTGAAGATCTTACTCACCCACTAATAGACCTCACATGGAGCCCAGCAAGAGAAGCTTGATTACAAGGGGTGCTGTTTGTTCTCCCACCTTCTTCTGAATGTCAGTAGGAATTCCAAAAGCTACTGGGCCACTTGGAGGAATGTTCCAAAAGTCTCTGTGAGCCAGTTAATCAACTGATTGATTGAAAGAGAATATGATATTTCTTATTTCTTAGCCACCAAAAAAATGTTGAGTGCACTCAATCATCATCCTCATCCCCACCCCTCAGCTCCCATGGGACCTTGGACTCTACCCCTGGCACTCAGAGCTCTGCAAAATGAACTCTCCAACTTGCCTTATCTGGAAACAAGCTTCCTTGTCTCTTTGCCAGCTGTCATTTCCAAACCATGATATAGTGAGATACATACCCACCTCCTTTCCAGCTCCCCTTTATCTTGTCTTCCTCCATTAGAATGTAAACTCTTTGAGGGCAGGGGCTGTATTACTTGTCTGTATTGGTATCCCCAATTCTTAGCTCAATGCTTGGAACATAGAAGGTGCTTGGTAAATACTTAATCTAGCTAGTTAATATCTCTTTCTCTCTAACCACCTATCTATTTCACTAATACAAATCATTTCTCAGAAACAACACCTAACCACACAGAAGTAAACTAAGATCCTGTGTTGTCCTATTAATTCAAGCCTTCCTTCACCTCTTTTTAAAGTAAGGAGCATTTCTGGTCTGTATCACAGATACCTTGTTCTTTTTCTTCTGTCTTCTCTATGCTTTATATAATCACTCCATTTCATCTTCCTCCTCTTCCCTTTTCCTAAGCCCAGCTAGACCACTGACATGGTGTATTTTTTAAATCCCCCAATGCTGACTAAATAACAGTACTGACTAGTAAACAAAAACTTAAAGTAAATGTGATGGAATCCTAATAAAGCTGCCCCCGACCCCAATATTCTAACTTCATTATAGGCCCCACTGTACCTACTAACACACACACACATGCATGCACACTCACACACACAAACACACACCACCACAACCACCACCAAAGTCCTAATTTCTTCATATATGCCTCACTGCTCATTGGAACAACAGGTGTCTCCCTGAACTCTTAGTTCCCACAGAAACAGCAGGTGTGTCCATGTGATGGGAACCCAACTACTGCCTCTACCTGGTCACTGCCCCCAGACCCATTCCCACAGAAACAGGTGTGCTCTTGTTTTCAGCCACAATCACGTCATCTACCTTGATCAGACAGGACCACAAAAGCTAGTCAATTGGAGGACAGTATGACCAGAAGGTTTAACCACCAAACTATAGATGAGATCCCTCCTCTGTTACCTAATCCCTTAACAAACTCCTCCTGTCTTCTTAGTATTAATCATATCTTTATATTCTATGTAAATTTCTGTTATGTAATTGCATCTTTACCCTATAAAAATTCATCTTGCTCACTCTGAAGTTGCTAGCTCTTCTTGGAATTTAGCACACTTCATGAGAAGCTTCAGTCTCAATAAATGCCTATACTTGTATTAGAAGTGGTCTGACTGAATTCTTTGAGACATTTTCAGCACAATATATTATGAAACCCCAACAGTTTTAGGTAGGCAGAGCCCCCACCACAACAAATGTTTATTAGAACATGTACCTATATTTTCTTCTCTTTATTTTTTACTGGCTATCTTAGGCTTTAGGTTGCTCCCATATAGTGTGTGAGAGGCAAAAGCTGCTCCCATTCTACACAAATTGTTAAAAGTCATCTTGAATTTGAATAAGCTCCTTTGGCTATCAAAGTGAATGGTTAACTTTTCTGGTAAACTGATTTGGAGATTAAGCCAAGCACAAGCAGCTTTCGAGAGGACTGCTGCTGTGAACAGCTTCAAGGTTCTGATTATATAGTATAATGAACTCTCTATTTATTCTGTAATAAACTAAGAAAAAACATTGACAGAAACCAAAGTACAGCATTTACAATGTTGTAACATAACAAACTATCACTAAAGTAGCCACATTTTTTTCACTAAAGGGGTCACATAATTTTAAGCAAAAGATATCATTAAGAACTTAACTCAGGAGGATAACCTCCTCAAGGGACACAAAGTACAAAGGTCTAAGTTCTCCACCCCTTGGTCACATTGTCTTAATCTCCCAGTCAAAAAGTCTTCTTTCTTCTTAATTGGAGATTAGTTTCCAATCACCCGAATTCAATCATCCTGAAGAAGTACAGGATACACAGTACAAAGTCTTCCCACCCACCCCTAAGCCACAGTAAATCATGACCTTTTCAGTTGGCATTAAATACACATGGAGAGGTCTTTTCATCTTGACTCAAGCCTGGCTCTCAGATTCCATGGTTCCTCTTCCATGGATCCATTTCCTACCTGAATCCACCCAACTGTAACCTGGGTTCAAAGGCAGGCATCTCTCAGCTCCTTGTCCAGCTCCTCATCCAGTTCCTTGTCCAGTTCCTGTTCCATGTTGAAGTTCACAGTGTCCAGTCCACCTCAAGTCCTTCACAGTTTCTGTTCCTGTGAAGACAAAGCTTAACAAAGCCACAATAACACTCATCCACATTGCTGGCACCATCACCAGTTCACTTTCTGCCTGTGAAATCAACATAAATCCAAAAACAAGGTCTGAGAAATCAACACAAATCATCAGTATAGACCCAGGACCTCTACAAACATCAGTAAGACCCTCCTCCAGGATTTCTGTAAACATACAACAAGAAAATCCTCTTTCAGGGCTTCTAAACCAGCAGTGAGGTCCCAGGGTTTCTGTAACAACAGTCCTGTATCAGACAAATCTAACAAAGTAATATCAAAACAGACAAAGTACTGGCACCATGGTCATGCTTCCTCCCAGTTTCTCTTCTCTTCTCAGTTCTACTCTTTCCAGCCTGGGCTTCTCCTTATATATGGTCATTACCTCCTCCCCTTCCTGCTGCATCAGAAACAGCTGTTCACAAGTTCCATTTCTTAACAAAAGACTTGATAACAATCATTAACTAAAACAAGGCACTAAATAATTAAATAGCTGAAACAAGCTGTTAACTATGTCTTTGCTTGCCTAAGTCCGACATTTCTTAATTTTTAAAGCCATTCTTCACAGAAATCCTCCCATACTTTATCCATTCAATTCTCAAATCTACCAACATTTATTAATTAAGAGATAGGATAGAAAGGAGTGTATACATGTATACATGGCACTCTGCTAAAATCCTTACCCTCAAGATGTGAGCATCTATTGGCTTATAGTCTTATCATAGCATGAAGATGACCATGGGTTCTTAGTACCTATGCCAGTGGCCCTTGAGTTCTAACAGGCCAAGAGAACTAAAAACAAACAAACAAACAAATGAGTGAATGAATCAGATTTAAAAACAAACATTTAAGGGATAAATTGTATGTCTGCTTTTCAAGGACCACCTAAGTTAAGTTACTAAAGACTCATCACTCCAGTTCAAGCAGATCATAACAACTCTTAACCTCAACAACTTTCTTTTTCTTAAGTTATAGAGGGTTTACTGTCTTTTCATAATGGTGAAATTCCAGCTCACTGAAATATGAAATATCAATAGCCTCCCAGGGGGCAGCTAGGTGGCAGAGTGAATAGAGCACCAGCCCTGGAGTCAGGAGGACCTGAGTTCAAATCCATCCTCAGACTCTTGACATACTTACTAGCTGTGTGATTTGGGGCAAGTCACTTAACCCCAACTGCCCTCCAAAAGGAAAAAAAAAAGAACTCCCAGGAATTTTCCCAAGCTACTTCTTCAACCTTACCTCTATTACTTCTCATTACACATCCTATGCCATATCCAAATTGAACTACCTTCAATTTCCTAAGTATTCGTCCACAAGGTCTGATTATACCAGCCTCAGAATATCCTCTCTAGATCATCTATCAACATCTTTCCTACTATCTTTGCAACTTTAGCATGTGACTGACAGTCCTCCTTTCTATCCTATCTCTTATGATGAAATTTAGTTCCATTCAATTCAACTCAATCCAATCAATATGTTTTTAAGACTTGACTAGACAAAAGACATTAGACACTATGAGTACAAATATAAAAATGTCCCTGCCCCAAGGAATTTATATGCTATGGGCAAGATACAACAAATGCACAGGTAAGTATAATACAAAGATCATTTGAAGAGGTAGAGAGCACTAGCATCTGGAGCTTAGGGTGGGAGTGGGGAATGCAGAAAGCCTTCAATAGCTAATAGGACAGTTTGGTGGCAAATGGAGTTTATTAAAGGGAGTGACGGGATAACACTACAAAAACATAACTAGAGAAGACAGAAACTAAGCATAGCACTTTACTTCTCTTATGTACTTTTATATTTTTAATTATTCTTGCCCATATTCATACTTTATACTTTTATTAGATTGAAAGGACTCTGAGGACAGAAAGGAATATCTCACTGATCTCTTTACTCTTCTCAGCAAGTACCACAGTCTTAATCATAAACCGTTGTCTGGGATCACACAGCTATTAAGTTTCACTCTATATACCATATCTTAATAACTTAGAGAGAGAAAGAGAGAGAGAGGGAGAGAGAGAGAGAGAGAGAGAGAGAGAGAGAGAGAGAGAGAGAGAGAGAGAGAGAGATATTATTTGCTGAGGCTTGGAGATAAAACTTTTTTTTCAATATAGATATCCATTTAAAAAGGTCCATTGACCTGACTACCACCAGATGTTTTTATTTACTTTTTTCCCAGAAATTTAAGTAGACTGATTCATGCTAGTCCACCCCTTTTAAAAGTCATAACTTCTTCATTTTAGAGTTAGAAATAAAATGAAGCTAGTAAATCAAAAAAGGGGTGGGATATCATGTATCTTGTGATCTGGTTCCAAAATAAAACACTGTATAGGCCTTAGTCCTTGAAGCAAACTCTTTGAACAGCTATGGATACACTTCAAAAACCGCTTTATTTTAGACTTTTCATATCTTATAATAGTCTCTTCAAAGATATCCTGCCCACAAGATGCCCAATTAAAACAGATATGTGAAAAGCAATGGCAAGATATAGCCCAATTTAACATCAGCATCAGGAATGGGTGAAATAGTTTCTGCCCCACTTCCTGAGCTCTTCTCCAAAGTTATGATTGGCAAAGGTTAGAAGACAAACCAATTAAAAGTTTCCATGAGCAACTAGAAGCCAAAGCATTGCGGTCTTGGCTAGAGGATAACCCAATGGAATGTCCATTCTGATCCATCATGAGCAGAGTTCACTTTGGTTTACATGACACATGTATGCTTCATCAAGGAAAGTGCTGCTAATCAACATGTGATCACTTGTATTTCAACATTTGATGCCCATAAAGGGTAAGTCCCTTGTAGCAATTCCAAATGAACTCCAAGACAGGAAAAGAGGAGCCAGAAGAAGCAAGGCTTGCCCCACCAATGACCTTCCTCCAGAGGTAGAGTTACTTCCTTCTGTAGATGTTGGAGGCATTTCATTTTATATGTGACTTCCATCCAAACCAGGCCCCAAGTACAGGCTGAGAAGAAATTCTGGATTATAAAGAATCACACAAGGGAGCAAAGTAGTATGTGTGCAAATCCTAGCTCTGGCTCACTCACACATTCAACAAAATTCTATTTTTCTCTCCTCCTGTATAATGGATACATATCCCCTAAAAGCTGAATAGAGACACAGAGTGTGGCCCAGGAGACACCAATAATACCCTATTTCCTATTAGACAAAATACAAATTCCTCTGCTTGCCACTGGTGCACAGCATAGTGACTGGTATATAGTAGGCATATATTAATAAACTGATTAATTGATTGATTGATTGATTTAAAGTCTTATATAATCTGGATCCAACTTTCCTTCCAAATTGGCTTCCCAACTTTTTTCATGTCACTCTTCCTCTTGAACCACCAAATTCACCTATTTGTTGTTTCCTGTTCATGATACTTCTTGTCTCCCATCCTTTACTACATATCCCATGCCCAAGGCACTCTGCCCTCTCAGAAATCAAACCAACCTTGTTACATGGGTCATCACCCATCACCATGCTTTTGCATAGGCCATCTCTCATACATGGAATGTACTCCCTCCTAACTTCCACTTCTTAGATTCTCTAGTTTCCATCAAAGTTCAGCTCAAAGGCCACTTCATAAATGGCACCTTTCCTTCTGCTTAGCATTGGAACGACTTAGATGCTAATAGAAAAATCTCAGCCAAATTATCTTACACTTCGCTTACATGTATTCTGTGTAGACTTTTAAGTGAATGGTTTTTCACCCCACATAAAATGTGCGTTCCTTGAGGACAGTTTCATTATTATTTTCTTACCCTCAAAATCTAGTGTAGTGCTTGGAACACCATAGGCACTTAATAAACGCTTGTCAGATCAGATTGAATCCTACTTATTCCTATCATCAAACTATCTCAAACTGCTTTTGGAGGTAATATATAATATATAGATATAAATAAAGGTTACATAAAATAATTAAATAATAATTAATATTAATTTACATAAAATATATCTGTATACATACATGCTATGTGTACATATACATACATGCTGTGTGTATATGTTTGTGTATATAATTATAAGATGTATCATGTGAATTATGTATTATATAATACTCTGTATAATATTATTATATATAACATAAAACTGTGTCTTATATAATAATCTGAATAATAGACAGGCAGCCTAGTATAGTCAATAGAAAGCTGGCCTAGTATTCAGGAAAACCTAAGTTAAAGTTCTGCTTCTGGCCCCTGCTGTACAAGTCATTAAAGCTCTCAGGGTCCTAGGCAGCTCTCTAAAATTTACAGAGGAGTTGCCAGTCTGCAGTAATGGAGGGAGTTTTCTATATCAGGAGTTCTAAACATGGATAAAACCACAGATCTCTCCCTCCTAGCAAACATAAATAACAACATAATGATTTCCATTTGTATAATACTGTTTCCCAAAGCATTTGATGCCCATTATCTCCTTTCATCGTCTCTACAGCACAGTAATAATAAGTATTATTGTCTCCATTTTATTAATGAGGAGACATTTACAGAGATTAAATGACTTGCTTAAGGCTAACTGGAAGGGGCATATTCTGGACTTGAACCTCTTGAAAATCGAAAAAAAAAAAGTCCCATGAAGATTCTGGTGGGCAGTGGATAAACCACTGGATCTGGTGTCAAGAAGATCCCAATTCAAATCCGGCCTCAGACAGAGGGGTCAGAGAGCTGTGTAACAGTGGGCAAGACACATAACCTGTTGGTCTCACTTTCTGCATCTGTAAAAGACAAGGATCTAAGGGAGGGCCCTGCAAAATCACCAACCTCACTCTCTCCTCCAGTCTTCCAGATCCAGTGGCAAGACATATGGAGATGGCTCCATGTTTTCTTTTACAACATGACTAATATGGAAATGTATTTTACATGACATAGGTTTGCCTAACCTATATTAAATTGCTTGCTTTCTCAATGAGGGGGATGGTAGGGAGAGAGGGAGGAAGAGAATTTGGAACTCAATTTAAAAAAACATGAATGTTGAAAACTGTTTTTACATGTAAGTGGGGGGAAATAAAATACTAAATTTAAATAAATAAGTAAATAAGCAAATGAATGAATGAATAAGAAGTAAAAAAATGGGGGCGGCTAGGTGGCACAGTGGATAGAGCACCAGCCCTGGAGTCAGGAGGACCTGAGTTCAAATCCGTCCTCAGACACTTGTCACACTAGCCAGGTGACCTTGGGCAAGTCACTTAACCCCAATTGCCCTACCCTCACCCCTCCAAAAAGCAAAAAAAAATATTAGAAGTAGCAAAGCAAGGGCTGATCAGCATCAGTAAGAGGGTTTCCTTATCAAGAGTTCTTCATAACAAAATCATAGCTTTTGATCCCTCTCAAAAAAATAAGTGGACAGAAATATATAGAGGGTCATTGGAGAGATGAAAATGTAGAGGGAAACATAAGAACTTCAGTTTTAAGGAAACCAGAATCTAAAGAAAACGAGCAACTTTTTCTCACCTTACAGAAGATTAGGGGCTTCCCCGTACGGATTACCTCCATACTATTGTACAGAGCTGCTTACTTACTGCCTCACCTCCACCACAAGACCACTAGCTCCCTGGGAGCAGGGCTGTCATCTGCCTTTCTTTGATTCCCAGTGCTCACTTAGCAGAATTGTTTAGCCATTTTTCAATCATATCCAACTCTCCATGACCCCTTTTTGGGGTTTTCTTGGAGAAGGTACCAAAGTGGTTTGCCATTTCCTTCTCCACCCTTAGCACAGGACCTGCCACATAAATAAATACTAGTTGACTGACCGTGTATGTGAAGCTAAGGACTATAAAGGTTTGAAAACATCATTCAAGTTTCTTAATGATAAAAGGCTCTATTATGAGGTATCATATGATCCCTGAGGGGAATCATGAGGGAAGGGCCATGGAGGATGGAAACTGGAGGTCCTAATGTACCCATGAGACACCCTGGGGGTACTTTCAAAGTCATAAAACCCAGATGGGCAGATTAAAACTTTTTTTTCTTTGTATTTTACTGCTATTGGAGACTGACAATATCCACTCTATGACTTTAAAACTGAAAACCACTGACTAGCTAGCAAGGAGTTTGGGGCATCTTGAATTCTTGGTTCACTTTAATTCTTTTATTCAAAGTCTCACATCTAGTTCCTCTCATTCTTCTGTATCACTACCTATAATGACAATGCATATGGATTGTGCTAGGTGGCTCAGTGGATAGAGGCCTGGAGTCAGGAAGACCTAAGTTCAAATCTAGCCTCATACACTTACCAGCTGTGTGGCCTTAGGCAAGTCACTTAACCTTGTTTGTCTCAGTTGCCTATATCTACAAAAAAGCTGAAGAAGGAAATAACAAACCACTTCAGTATCTTTGCCAAGAAACTGGGTCATGAAAATGTAGACATGACTAAAACAACTCAACAGCAACAAAATATGGATTATAACACTCAGTAACAATACTATCGACTATCAATTCTTTCAGAAGGTTTCTGAGATCTTTCATCATAAACAGAGCAATCAGGGTGGCTAGGTGGTGTAGTGAGTAGAGCACCAGTCCTAGAGTCAGGAGGACCTGAGTTTAAATCCAGCCTCAGACACTTGACACTCTTACCAGCTGTGTGACCTTGGGCAAGTCGTTTAACCCCAATTGCCCTCCAAAAAGCAAAATCAATTAATTAATTAATTAATTAGTTTATTAACTAGTAAACAGAGCAATCTGCTATAACTTTAACTATTGTGGAAAAAAAAGGTTGGGATTCAATAAGGTAGATAATGTGAATTGTTATTGATGAGATAACAGGAGGCCTTTCAGGTTGAATGCTGCCCTCAACACTAGTTGGAGCAAGATGATTAGTGACCACTCAGGGAAGCAAAGGAAGACAGAAAGGTAGTAAAAAGGAGTGAAAGGCTCCCTGGAGCTTAAGTCAGAAGGCTATAAATTTCAATCCTAGTCCTAGTCGTTATGACCATAGACATAGACCATAGATAAATAACTTAAACTCACTGAGCCTCAGTTTCTTAATCTGTCTAAACGGGTTAATACTTGCACTACCTACTTCATGTGGGTTTTGTGAGCACAGGGGTTAGTGATAGGAACGGGGAACTTGTGGCCTTGAGTCTACATGTGGCCCTCTAGGTCCTCAAGTGCACCCCTAGTTTGAATTCAGTCAAAGGGCTGCACTTGAGAACCTAGAAGGTTCCCCACTCCTGGAATAGTAAAATGTAAGTTCCTCGAGGGTATGAACTGTGGGGAGTTGATGATGAGAGTTTTTTCTGTGTATTCCTGAAAGATAATATATTATTCTACATCTAAGTGCTTGAACAATGTTTGACAAGGTGAATTGGACCTTGAACCACTACATTAAGATTATTCATCATTATTGTTTCTTCATAAACCATTCCTCCTGTTCAAATTGGATCCCCCTCTTTGCTAAGCAGCATCAGAAGTAAAGTTATCAGGTTCTCTAGGAAAATAGTTCTTGATCCCTTGCCATGCTGTTTATCAATAATCAGATGACATAGTAACAATGCAGTTGGATTCCTCAAGTCAATCATTTCAATTTCTCCCATTGTACATCAGGTTAAAATACTTCCGCAGGCTATCAGTCCCTCCATTCCAAGATCATGAAAGATCTTACTTGCAAGATTACAAGTTTAATAGCCATTTTGTGGTTCCCAGAATTCTGTCCAAAAAAAAAAAATGGAAATACACAAGGTCTGCGCCTTTTTGGCTGGGGAGCAGAGTAACCAAATGAGTGCCCACCATAAAACCTTAAGATCTAACAATGTCCAAAGAGCATAAAGATGGTTAGTCATGTTTCTGGCCTAAAGGGAGATCCCACATAAAAGCAGGAGCATAATTATTTTTGGGGTTAGAGAGGTGGGGTTTTTTTTAGGGGGGGGGGTAATGTTATTTTACAATAAAGTCTTCCATATATGAGTAGTAGCTCCCTGGTTTTATTCCACTAGGTCAGATTCACAACATCCACTTACTTGTTCTAGTGATAATAAGAAAACCTTCAGAGGTTTAGAGCTGGGATTTCGTTTGGATGGTAATCTAAAACACTGAATGTTTTTCTGAAGCTTATCTGAATCATCCAAACCTCTGGAGTCCACTAAATTGACCCAGAAATCTTAGAAGGAGAGGTGCTCTCATAATATTTTTCAGCTAAATGTTTTGTTCTTCTTTAGCCAAAAATAACGTAAAAGAGATCTTTCAACAGAAGACAGACCAGCCTGAGACAAAAAACATGAGTGGGGAGAAAAGAAAGGAAAAATCCTTAAGAAGTCAAGAAAGGTTCACATTGGTTTTCTCTCTGTACCAAAAACCTAATAAAAGTAATCATGTTGTACATTTGTCTTTCACTTTAATGGACTATGGTGTGACTATGGTTGTGGTACAGAGTCCATTTGGCAATGAGACAATGATGATTTTCCCTGACTCTGGCTAATTCACCTCAGCTAAAGGGGACAGGAGATCATGAAGAGAGAGCTTTCTAAAGAGGTCAGAATATGTCATGAGTTACATCATCAGGATGACCTTGGGCAATTCAGTAAACTTCTCTGGGCCTCAATTTCTTTATTTCTAAAATGAGAGCATTGAACTAGATGGCCTCTCTAGTCCCTACTAAGACTAGATCGACCATCCTATGACCTTCTGAATGGATAGTGTCACACAAGCAATAAAATTCACAACTGACTAAAGTAGGAATTTAAAACAAAGAAAAAATTAACAAAGGAAAAGATAGGATTGAGCCAAAGAAATGGGGGGGAGCAAACTAAAAATAAACGATGCATATAATACTGTCCCCCCCCAAAAAAAACAAAGAAAAAAAATGTGCCTTCAGATAATTACATCGTTCTAGAGTCATTCTTAAACCTTTTTTTGTCATGGACCCCCTTGGCAGTCTGGTAAAGCAGATGAATCCCTTCTCAAAATGTTTTTAAGTGAGTAAAACAAAATACATAGCATTGCAAAGGAAACCAAAGGTTTGTGAAAATAAGATATAAATTTTCCCATGGAAGTTCTCAGACCCCCACCCCCCCACCCCAGAAAGGTACTCACAGACCTCTTGGTGGTCCATAGACCTCAGTTTAAAAACCCTTGCCCTAAGGAAATAGAGATAAGAAGCAGCAGCATGAAGCCACTTGGGCAGAGGCCAGCACAGAAGATTCATAGAAAATTAGTCAAAATTGCAACTCTAAGAAAAGTTGTTTTGCTTATAATAGTCTAAAATCCTTCCAGCTTTGTCTACCAGGGAAGCCCATGCTATTTATCCCAGGATCAGTGGTTGGCAGGAAAGTACCAGCTGTCTCCTCTAGGAAAGTAGAATCATAGGACTCAGAGAATTAGAAGGGACCAAAGAAATCATATAATTTCATCTCACTTTACAGATGAGGAAACCGAGACCCACAGAAGTTAAATGACTTTGTGCTTTCCCTAATGCACTGTATATTTTGGCCAATCACAATTCAGCAGTCTTGTTTTGCCCTCTCCTACCTCACATATTTTACATTTACAATTCTATGTATCCGGTGTTGTCTATTCACTTCAGTAACCTCCACTTCTTGAAACCTTTCTCTCTAGTTTCAGGAGGAAAACAATGCAGATTGGCAAAAGAGCAATAAAACAACTTGACAGATTAAGAATGAGGAGGGACCCTAAAAGTCACTGAGTCTAACTCCTTTGATTTATATATGAGGAAATTGAAGTACAAAGAGGTTACATGGTTTGCCCATGGTTGCATAATTGGCAAGTCTCAATTAGGATTTGAACCCAGATCTTCCTAGCTCTAAGTCCAGTTCTCCATTCAAATTTCCTTTATTTTCAAGAAGGAGAAAGATTTGAGCTGAAGGAAAAAGGAGAAGGAATAATGAAGGTGATTTAGAGAGCTTTGGAACTGGTAAAGAACAAAGATGAATCATGAGGAATGGAAATCTGGGAGGATAAGATACAAGCTGCCTTCAATCATTTAAAGGACTTTCATATGTAAGATGGATTAGACCTGTTCTGCTTTAGTCTAAAAGTACAAGACTAGGACAAATGCAGAAGCCTCAAAGAGGCAAGATAGGCCAAAAAAAAAAAAAAGCAAGCAAAAACTCCTTGACAACTAAGGAGGGCTATCTAAAATTGGAATGGGCTACCAGGCTACCTCATTCCAAGGCAGTAGATTTCTCCTCACCTGAGAGATCTTCAGCCAAAAGTTCAGCATCCTTTGGCAGTAGGCATGAAAGGATTCTTGTTCAAGGATGGGCTGTACCAAATCATCTCTGTAGTTTCATCCATAGATGAGATTCTGAGATGCCATAATTCTTCCTTCTAAGGTAAACTCCAATAAAAGAACTCAATCTCTGCCCTCTAGGAGTTTTTAATCTTACTGAGGCTCACTGAGGTTTTGTCTATAAAAGGCTACTTTTAAAATTCAATACATTACCCCCAAAGAGAATTCTGTTGTTGTTCAGTTCTTTCAATCATGTTTGATTCCGTGACCTGATTTGGGGGTTTCCTTGGCAAAGATACTGGAGGGGTTTTACATTTCGTTTTCCAACCCATTTTACAGATAAGGAAGCTGAGGCAAACAGGGTTAAGTGACTTGCCCAGGGTCACACAGCCAGTAAGTAAGTGTCTGAGGCTGGATTTGAACTCATGAAGATGAGTCTTCCTGATTCCTAGCCCAGTGTGCTATCTATTGCACGACCTAGTTGCCCCACCTGGAAGGGTATAAAACATCCTTTTCTGATCATATATCTTATATATCATCCAGGGACATCTCCAGTCATCCTGATTTATATCTTGCCACTTTACCTAAATCACTCCAGAGGAGAGAGTGAGGCTAGTGACTCTGCACAGCCCTGTCTCATTTAAATTCAATCCACTTGCAAACCATGTCATCACCTTCTCAATGTCATGGTCCTCTTTGAGAATGAACAACAAACATTGATCTTATATAAAATGTTTTTGCATGTGTGTGAGTCACCACTAATAAGCTTCAGTCTATTTGTACCCACCTCTACATTTCCATTTGGATCACCTACAATCTTGATCTTTTGGGGTTATGGGAATCAATTTTTCACAACAATAAAGCATCCCTGTAAGAATACTAGTATCCAAAAAAATATTTTATTTTAGTTTGCAACTTGAAAGAGTTGAAAGAATGCTACCATTTCTCAGATGCACCCCAGCCAGCTCTTTTCTTCTCATTCAGCTTTGGACCTTGCCTTTTGATGGACCAGTCTAATGGACTCGAGACATTTATTTGGTTTCTCCTGTGTTCTTTGTTAGGCTAAATTCTTTTAAGTTGTTATGAATTTTAGGAGACTCTATATAAAAGCTAACTATCATTATTAGCTTTGCAAATACTCTCTTAGATTGTATGAATGCAAAACTAGAGTCTAGAAGGAAAAAGGTCATTGTCTCACTTTACTCTGCCCTGAGCAGACCACATCTCTACTATTATGCTCAGTTCTAAGCACTATGTTTAGAAAGGACATTGATGGGCTGAAGTATGTTCAGAGGAGGGCAACCAGATTGGTGAGGAGACTCAAAATCCTTCCATAGTTGGAGGAACTGGTAATGTTTAGCCTGTGTACTTGGGAGTAGAGGAGATAGTGGATCATAGCTGTCTTTAAATATTTAAAGGGCTGTCCTGTGTAAAAAGGAATAAATTTGTTTTACTTGGCCCCAGAGGAAAGAACTAAGACCAATGGACAAAAGTTAAGAGGCAAATTTCAACTCAATTTAAAGGAATACTCCTTTATCAATTAAAGCTGTCCAAATACTTGTAATGAACTTCCTGAGGTAGAGATAGTATGCAGTGAGTTTCCCTGTGCTGGAAATCTTCAAGGGAGGAGGTTGCTTGACTGCTGTGGGAATGTTATAGAGGAAGCTTCTGAATAGATAAGGGTTAGAATATATGATTGCTCAAATTCCTTTCTGTGATTAATTAGTCTCAACTTTATTTTCCTCACCTACTGAATGAGGAGGTCAGATTATGATCCTTCCTAGTTTACACATTTTGTATTTTACTCAAAGAATTGAGATTTAGAGCTATAAGGAATCCCAGAAGCCATCAATTCCAACCCTCTCGTTTTGCAGAAAAAGAGTTCCAAGAAATTAAGAGTTTATCCATGATCACATAGCTAGTAGGTATCTGAGGCAGGATTTGAATCCAGAGCTTCCTGATCCCAAGTTCAGAGCTCTAACAACCATACAAATTCCAATAGATCTCTCTCAATAGACCTAATAAAAAACCATGGAGTTATTTTTTTCTTAAATTATTTCAAAGAGGTGAAACAAAACAATAATGTGATTTCCCTCACCTCTCTCTTACCCTCTCCATGGTTTCCTTTAGGAGCAATGTTTAATTCTTTTAAAATATCAGTTCTCAAAGTATGGTCCAGGAACCTCTGGGGATCCCTAAGGTCCTTTCAGGAGATCTCAAAATCAAAACTGTTTTCATAATAACATGGTTGCTGTTCAGTCATTTCAATCGTGACCTCATTTGGGGTTTTCTTGGCAAAGATACTATAGTGGTTTGCTGTTTTCTTCTCTAGCTCATTTTATAAATGAGGAAACTGAGGCAAACAGGTTTAAGCGACTGATCCAGGGTCACACACCTGTTAAATGTCTGAGGTCAAATTTGTACTCAGGAAGAAAAGTCTTCCTGACTTCAGGTCTAGCACTCCATTCATTGTACTATCTAACTGCCCCATAATAGTATTAAGGTGTTTTAATTTCTAATACAACAAATCTCTGTAGATTAAAATCACATAAGCAAGTCCATTGAGGGTCCCCAATATTTTTTTTAATTTAAAGAGGTCTTGAGACCAAATATTTCAAGAACCACTGCTTTAAAACACCATTACATATTAGTATACCAAGAAATTATTTATTGTCCTATCCAAGGGTCCAGGATGTAATCCAAAACAGACATATTTCCATGTTGTCATGGAGAGAGCGCTAGACTGTAGCAGTAGGACATGTGAGTTCTAGTGTCAGCTCTGTCACTAATAAATCAGTAAATCAATCAACACCCATTTGTTAAGTTTTGACTATGTGACTGACACTAGGTTAAATTCTGAAGATACAAAGGCAAATATAAAAGCCCTTACCTCCATCTAAACATTTACATCCTCACATTTTTGTGCCCCCCCCACTTATTGATTTGTATCCCCGTCATTACCTAGCTCTGTGCCTTGCACATCAACATTCAAATACTGTTTATTGGATTGAATTATGTGTTCTCAAGATAAGTCTGTCCTTTGAGTACATTGATGACTGGATTCCAGGGGATGAGATCTAATAGTTTCCACTTGAGTTGTGCTTTTATGCTTTTTCATGTCCTGAAGGTGATTATGAGTTCTTGAAAGCTATGCTCATGGAGCACAAGTGTTAGGTCACAGCAAACTGGACCTTCTCTAGGTAGGAGGGATTCCATACGTAGCATCCCAAGCCCAATTCAGTTAAGCGTCAAATAGGTTGACCATTGTATGATGATTGTTTTTAGTCACTCATGAAAATGCATCCTCGGGTTTTAGAGAGTCTGCAATCTGCATCAGCAGAGGTAGTATCCACCTTTAATTAGATCACCAATGCAATGGACTTGGTGTCAGAAAATAAAACAAAAAATTAAAGTAGGTTGTCGTCAAGGATATTCAAAACAGATTCTATTCTCAGAGTCAAAAAACATGTATTAGGCACCTAGTATTTGTCAGATACTATGATGCAAGAAAGGCATAAGACAGTCCCTGCCCTCAAGGAACTCACACTCTGATGAGGTATGACAGCATAGACAAAGAAAGCTGAAGGAGCAGGGGCAGTTAAAGGAGGGTACCAGCTTTACCCAAAGGATAATGCAATGGCAGAAATTATCTGAAAAGATGTGAGCTAGAATCCCAATTCATCTTTCAGAATAATGTGTTTCTGGAGATCATGAAATCCCAAATGGGAAATGATAAAGTGAATTCAAAGTCCCATCCTTAACTGGTGGAGGATTGGTGAGGAGATTTCCAATGTCCAACCTCCACCCACTCCAGCTAGATGGATGGAAGCCGGGAAGTCCCAGGGACAGGGGATGGTGAGGAGGTATGAGGTTCACAGCTAATTTGATCTTGCAGAATAATAAGTTTCTGGAGATCATGAAATCCAGGAGATCAGTTGGGTGTGAAATGATGTCCACATTAATGAAATCACCAATCTGTTTGACCTGATATCAGAAAATAAAACAAAATGTGGACAATGTGTCACTATCAAAGATATTGAAAACAACACGCTAAGCTTCAGAGGCAGTTTTAAATGGATGCTTTTTGAGTAACCACTTTGTTA
>CM053601.1:57554580-57574822 GCA_028646575.1 Pseudocheirus occidentalis
TAGTTTTTTGTGTTAAGTGTCTGAGGCCAGATTTGAACTCAGGTACTCCTGACTCCAGGGCCAGTGCTCTATTCACTGCACCACCTAGCTGCCCCCATTTGTTGTTATTTATTTAAAAGGTTATGTTATAACCAAAGTCATAGCTTGGACCAGACTCTACCTCTAACTGAGAGTTGGGCTCATGCCCGCTTTCTACAAAAGCATTGCTTTCTGTTCTTCGAGAAAACTAAAATGAACAAAGCCAGGGATAAGTATAACACACACACACAAACATGTATACACGTGCACACATGCACACGTGCTGCAAAGATGAAGAGGAAACTTTGAAAATACAGTGCTTATCATTAAAATAGAATCAGTGGGAATCGGGGCACACATTTAAAAGTGGAAAAGATTATCTCAGGAGGCTTAAGCTGATTAATTGGAATGAGTCAGGTCCTGGGTCCAGCCTGAGAAACATGAGAAGAAAGACCCCAATTCTGTGGCTGTTATTTGTGTAGCCTCATGCCTGCCCCAGTAATGGCACAGTTGGATGGAGATAGCTCATTCACTTCCTGCAGAGAGGGACAAGGGAAAGTTAATTGAGAACAGTTCAGAAATATTCCACCAGCTGTCTGGATTTCTTTAAAAGGCAGCCAAGGAGTTTAAAAACCTGCTTGTGGTTGAAATATTTCTTTACTCATTTTCTACAGATGTGCCTTGGGATCCCCAGAAGCACTGGGTCACAGCAACATTTTTTGGGTTCTTTTAGAGCCAGGGTTGTTCAGGAGGAGGCATGAAATACAGGGCCTGATCATATCAATGATGGCCAGGGAGCATATAGGGATAGGGCTGCGTGAAGTGTCTTCCAAAAATGACCAGGACACTCAGAAGACCCTGTAAATGGGAGCTGAGGACAAGCTTCCTCTAAGTAAAGACCATCCATCATCCAAGCATATGGAGACTAGGGATTGTCTTGGGGAAAAATTAATCCAGACCCACAGGTCCAGCACAAACCTTCTGGCAGGCCCTCAAAAACTGCATGGCAGAACAGTTCATCCATTACTTTCTGCTCCTAGCAACAGTTTGGGAATTCCCAGTTCAGACTTGTTTGGTGGTCTTAAAGGGATGTAGCCATTACAACTTCATGGTACACAAAGGAAGAGAAAGCAAACATGCAGTTCTCGCTTTAATACCCTTACTCTGTATTCAAATGCTTTGACGATTCCAATAGCGTCTTCCCACCTCCACTCTCTACCCAATTTAATTCAACTTTCATCCTGCTCTGCCCAGTCTTTGTTAGGTATAAATCTATCTATATCACTCTTTTATTCATCAACTTACTATAAGATCATTGGTTTAGAGCCATTTTGTGGAAGAGGAAACTGAGGTCTAGAAGCTAAATGACTTTTCTAAAGTCACACAATTAATAACTGACAGGATGGGGATTTGAATTTAGGTCCTCTGACCCAGTCCAATACTCTTTTGATGAAAGCAATTCCTGTTGCTTATAGTATAAAGTATAAAGTATATAGTATGTAGTATAAAGTATATATATATATATATAGTACAAAGATCAAGGTCTTCCTCAGTTTATAGTCAGTTTATCTTTCTAGTCTCATTTCACACCACTAAATTTAACACTCTACATTCCAGCCAAATTGTACTACTAGTTCTATCTTGCCTCTATCTCTCCTGTCTCCCTAAATTTTCTGTAACACAATTCCCCAAATTTGAACTGTCTTCTTCCATCCACCTCTCTGTCTTTGGAAATCCTTGGCTTCCTTCAATGCCCAGATGAATCCTTTCTCCTCCTCTCCAGCCAGAAGCTATCTCATTCTTCCAGAATTCCCACCTTCCTTCTTGACCTTTCCCAAATGCTTCTTATTCTAACTTAGATTTGACCATTTTGGCTATTTCCTCCACTTGAACAAATCACAGCCCCTTCACTCCCTTTGTATGCATTCATCGTGAATTGCTTGGATCCAAAATATCCATCACCTGCTGGTGAGTCTTCTAGTGATTAATGAATCTCATTTCAATCATTTAGCCTTGTCCTCCTATGGTGGTCCATCACTGATCCCATAACCAAAGCCTTTCCAGTTTAGAAGAACCTACCAGAACCTGAGTTCTCCTCACAGAGAATTTGAGAAGAATAACTCATTTTATAGGGTTTTAACGTTTACGATTATAAAGCACTTTTCCTATTTAGTATTGTCCTCCTTGTTTTATAGTTGAGGAAACTGAGCCAGAGAAAGATTAAATGACTTGCCTAAGAATGTAAAGGTAATAAGGTTCAGAGGTACAAATCCAGTCATCTGATACAAGTTTAACTTTATACTATGACCCATGGCCACCCCCTTTACCAGGGGTGGGGAACCTGTGACCTCAAGGCCATATGTGGCCCTCTAGGTCCTCAAGTGCAGCCCTCTGGAATCCAAACTTCACAGAGAAAATCCCCTTAATAAAAGGATTCGTTCTATAAAACTTGGACTCAGTCCAAAGGTTGCGCCCAAGGACCTAGAGGGCCACATGTGACCTCAAGGCTGCAGGTTCCCTACCCCTGTCCTATACCATTATGAAGTAGTAGAGAAAGTCTCCATGTTAAAGGCTTGGTAAATCCAAAAAAAGGCAAGTAAATGCTAGTTGGAGCCTTTATTTTCTTGATTGAGTTATTAGCAGAAAATTACAAAAGCCAGGCACTTAATAATTTCCATTGGAGAACAGGGAAACCATTGTACAAGCATCTGAATTCAGCGTTAGTCATTCTTAACCATCTGGATTCATGAGAGGGGACTAGACACCTATGTATGTAGTACTTGCAATAGCAGCATGTACCCCCTCCCAAAAAATCAGAACTATAACTACTATATGAACAGTGAAAGCCAAATACAAATAGTGTCATTAATCTTATGTATACATAAGTCTGTTACTTTATACTGTGTTTTTCTTTTCAAATGGAAATAATCACGTGATATTGCTGTATTATACCTAAGGAGAATCCCAGTAAAAATTTGTGTGTACCTCCCTCCTACATTTTGGTGACTCTACATAGGGACCAAGTGTTCTCATGGTGTCCCAAGTTCCCTTAGGGATCCTTGCTATTCATCACACAAGATACTTCCATCTCCTGCTTTCAGGCATTTTCAGGGTGTACCAAAAGGCAGTTTTAAGTTCTAAAGTTCTATATGTGTGTGTGAGTGTGCATGCACATGCGCATGTGTGTATACACACGCATGTACACATGTATGCATATGCATGTATGTATATGTATGCACATGTACGTGTTTGCCTTATATAATAGACATGCATACATGTGTGTATGTACATATGCATGCATGCATGTGTTTGAAAGATTAATTCATATTGATTTGCTTCTTATTTAAAAATCAGCATAATCAGTATCTATTGCTATATATTGCTTTAGTCAATTTTCAAACCTTAGAAAAACTTTTTTGAGCTTCTGCTTAGTGACTGAAAGGATTGCATTTGTAATCTTAGCCTTAAGCTCATCCAAGGAACATAATTTTAATACATAACACAACCATTTTGACATGACCCACAAGAGAAAGTCTAATGCTGTGGACGTGATTTCAGCTTACCAGAGAATACAAGTGACTTTTTCTTCAACATTTACCATCTTCAATCAGAGAAACTGAAAACACACACACACACACACACACACATTTAAATTTGTTATTCAAAATTCAAAACCTAAATGTTTTATAGAAACTTAAGTTTTCAAATGATGTTTTTGTAAGTTCATAGCATTTATATTTTAGAAGTTATTAAAGATTAAAACTGTATTAGTCTTTTGGGATATTCCATATGTATAAGGCACTGTGTTGAGTACTGGGGAACATATTGAGATACACAGCTACTAGAAAACAAGCTTCTTTTTTAACAGGAGCCTTAAATACCTTGAAACAAAGGCATGAGCAATGATGGGAACCAAATCCACTTGTGACAGGCGAATTGAGCATTGGAGGTGGGAAGATTTTCAAGCAGGTCTTGGGACCCCTCAGATCTTATCCCCTTAAGTTCTACTGGTTTCACTTATTCATAAGGCCAGCCCTGAGGATCCCTTGTCACAGAGATTTGTATACTGGCTTTCTCAGCTTCCTTCAGAACACTTGCTCAGTCCAAAATGGTCTCTCAGATTCCTGTACTACCTTCCTGTTCCATGCTTTCCCCCTTCAACAAACAAACATGTTATTTCACACAGTTCTAGTCACATCACATCCTGTGGATTGAGGTCTTTGTGCAAATCACATATACTCAATATTTTGCTTTTTTATCACAAGCATAACAGCAACCACAAGCATTTTCCATAATTCTGGCTACAGAAAGGGCTATTCCAGAAACAGAGCCCCAATTAAGGTGGCTTATTTGAATACAATATTAGAGAGAGGCGGCCTGTTCAAAACCATCCAAGCTTCCCACTGAGCTCAGGCTGATAGAAACAATCATTCTCCTTTTCCAACTTGGCTCATCACAAAGATCCTGGCAGTATATGTATAGAATGCTTGTTGTTTTACTCCCCTACTGTTCTTCGTGATTGAATCTGCTCTAGAAGACAGGTGTGGAGAATGAAATGTTCTTGAAATACAGGGTGATGAAAACCATTAGTCCTAAAGCTCAATTTTCTAAGTTGGATCTAAATCATATTTTCAAAAACTCCATCAGATTATAGCCCTGGTGTCACTTCTTTAAAAAAAAAGTACTTTTCACAATCAATGTAAATATAATGCAAATCCAAAAAGCATTTATCAAATGACCAATATATGTGTGCTAGACCCTGGAGCTGCCAATATAAAAGGAGGAAGTTTGCATTCTACTTGGGAGAAACAATTATATAAAGATAGATAATCACTTGATGAAGGAGAGAAGGAAGAGACACATAGTTTGATACTTTAAAGATATATAATCTCTTCGGCCTGGGTTATTCCTTCTATTAATGCAGATCAAAATCCTTCAATCAGTGAATAAGAAATTTATTAAGCATTCATCATGTGCTGAGTACCATTCCAGGTGCTGGGAATGTAAAGCCATTAATGAGATAGTCTATGCCCTCAAGGAGTTTACATCCTATTGGAGATTACATGTATACATACATATAGATGCACATATAAAACATAACTCATAATATAGATACATGCAACATAGAGATGTAAGTATGAAATATGGGATAGGAATGGCATCTCTGATTGCACTAATAGAGGGAATTCCCACACCTTCTCTGTGGCTTATCACCTTGGAGACTCATCTAGGGCACTAAGAAATAAAGTGACTTGAAAAGGATCACACGGCCACTGTAAGGCAGAGGCAAGCCTTGAACATAATTCTTCTGGACTCAGGTCAGCTCTCTATTCCCAGTGCCATGTGCCTCCATCTACAAAATAAATGCATCTTAATGGGGGTAGGGGAATTAGAGGTAGATGCTAGTAGCTAGGAGGAATTGAAAAGGCTTCATGGGCAAGCTGGCATTTGAGGAGAGTTATGATGGAGCAAAGTCACAGATGAAGAGTTGGGAGGGACCTCAGAGGCCATCTGGTCTATCTCTCTCATTTTACAGATGAGAAAACAAAGTCCTAGGGAGGCTAAGCTTCTAACCCATCATCACATGAGTGTCAAAGGTGGAACTAAAAATAAATTATTTAGTAAAAAGATTCTAACTTCCTAAAGAAAAAATAAGAAAGAATTGATGGAATCTGAATGCATATTGAAGAATACTACTTTCACTTTTTTCTGTTTTTTTGTTTTGTTCTGTTTCTTCTTTCACTATATGACTAATATGGAAATATGTTTTACATGATGGCATATACATATACATATATATATATATCCTATATCAAATTGCTTACTGTCTCAGGGAGGAGGAAGGGGAGGGAAGATTTGGATCTCAAAATTTTATATAAAAAATGAATTTTAAAAATTGTCTTCATAAGCAATTGGAAAAAATAAAATACTATATAAAAGAAAAAATTTTAATTCATTACTCTGGAGGTCAATCTATTGATGAATATCATTTTTTAACTTAGCTAAGCTGATCTTAGGACAATAGACTTACACTCCATTACTGAGCCTGTGGTCAAAGCTACCTTGAAAAATGTTTCCTGCTTCTCTCCATCCAACACCTTCCCTCTAAGGTAGGAGAGCTTAACCTGGAGACATAATCAATTTCCTTTGCAATCCTATGTTTTATTTTATGCATTTTAAAATACTATTCTGACCACTGGTACACAGGCTTCCCCAGATTAACAAAGGGACCCATGTCACAACTTACCCCAAGGCTACCTACCCACATACTTTATATTTATTTTACATGTACCAGTTTATGTATAAGTTATCTCTTATGCAAGTTTCTTGAAGACAGGGACTGTAAATAGCTTCGTTTTGTTTTCTTAGAGTCCCCAGGGTTTTGCATGGGGTTTGGCACCACATATAATCAAGGCTTTTAAAAATACTCAGTGATTAATTGATTGGAAGGACAAACCAGAGTTTGAGCTCCACTAATATTGCCTTTGAGAAAGTACAGTCATCTCCATGGTACAATGACAAGATTCTGTCTGAATCAAGAATTTTACTAGAAAGCAATAAGGATAAGGGAACATATTTTTAACAAGAGAAAAAGCTAATCATCATTAGGTCCTGATAGACAACTGCCTTCTATCAGTCTCTGGTTCTTACCCAACCTTGCCTTCACTAAGTTTGTTTATTTGTTTTAAATTACAATTTTTAAATTACAATTTTTACTGAAAAAAAAATTGAGGTTATTTGCCAAGAGCTCCCTCTTCTCCTTTCTTTCCTCCTTACCTCACATCACCCAAATTCCTTCTGTTACTATCTCCTCCTTTAATCCTGTTTCACAAGGTTAGATGGCCCTTCTTTTTTAACAAGGAAAATACCTCTACATACACAATTAATCCTTTTCCATTCTGTCTTCTCCAGAAGATTTCTCCTCCACCATTCCTCCCCTCTCACTTATCTTCAGTCTCCTCTCTTTGGGGGGGGGGGGGGTGAGGGTAGTTGGGGTTGAGTGACTTGCCCAGGGTCACACAGTAAGTAAGTGTCTGAGGCTAGGTATGTCCTTCTGACTCCAGGGTCAGTGCTCTATCCACTGTGCCACCTAGCTGCCTCAGTCTTCTCTTATCTACAAGCTACATCCCTGCTTCCCCCAATGAAGGGTATCTACCTACTCAGCCTGCTGGTTTATGTTCCTATCTCCAGTCTCTCCCCACTCAGGACCAACCTCCACTCAGCTGCCAAAATTAATCTTCCTAAAGTACAGATCTGACCATGTCATCTCCCCTATTCAATAAACTCCAATGGTTCCCTCACCTCTGGGATCAAATACAAAATTCTTTATTTTGCATTTAAAGCCATTCATAGCCTCACCCCCACCCTACCTTTCCAGTCTTCTGACACCTTATTCTCCTCTATATATTCTATGATTCAGTAACATTGACCTCCTTTCTATTCCTCACCCAAGACATTCCATCTCCAGACTCCAGGCATTTTCTCTGGCATTCCCCATACCTGAAATGCCCTCTTTCCTCATCTCCACCTCCTGGCTTCTCTGAGTTCTGAAGTACTGGAGAAAATTCTATCTTCTACAAGAAGCCTTTCTTGATCCCACCTAACCCTAGTACCTTCTCTCCACTGATTTTCTGCAATTTATTCTGTCTATATCTTCTTTGCACATGACTGCTTAAATGTTGTCTTCCCCCACTGGACTATGACCTCCTTGAGAGCAGGAACTATCTTTTACCTTTCTCTGCAACCCCAGCATTTAGCCTGACACATAGCAGGTCCTTAATAAACTGTCACTGACTAACTAATATACTTCTAGTTTACCTTCCTCTGCTATAAAGAACAATTTGAAACTAGTGTTGCTGTTTATGGGAATAGAAACCATGGGCTAGGAATTCCTATCAGAGAGTGGGATACAGTGAGAAAAGCACTTGTCTTGGATTGAGAAGTCCTGAGTTCTAATAGCAACTTTGACATTCTATCTGAAATTAGGGCAAGCTATTTAAATTTTCTAGGCCTCAGCTTCCTCATCTATAAACCCAAGATCATAAAGTGGGTAAAAAAACAAGTGTTTTGTGTAGTAGGAAGAACTATGAAATATTAAAAATATGAGTTATTATTGTGGCCCCCACCCCTTGACAAGAAACATGGTCCAACTATGCCCATCAATTGACACGACAGGAATCTGGAGTTTGAGCTGGAGGAGATGGAACAGAAAGGGAACTGTGACCTTTGAGACTCCAAATGTGTTTCGCTTTCCTGTTTCTCTTTAAAGTGGTTAATACCTCCCTGAAATAAGACAAACATCAACCAGATAAGTATGAAAATTTCTGCTCAAAGAGATGTGACTGTGGGCAGTCACATCAAGTAGCCCACAATCTGGAAAAGTTCTGGCCAAGAGTTTTCAATAACAATTGCAAAGCATGGCCTACTTGCCTTTAGTGTTGCCACAAACAGCTGTGGATGGTAAAGGCCTTCAGTCTTCAAAAGAATACCTAACTCCATTTGCATCCATGTTTACCTCCCTTCTGCTTCAGGCAACCTATCAGATTATAGTCATGCCCATGTCAGTGGGATAAGAGGGGATATTCAGACAAAGAGCTATAGATCTATGTATCTGACCTATCTCCACAGTCAATCAGTTCCTTAGAGCAAGTTATAATGAGAGTTTCCATGTAGCCAGCATGGGAGTATGAGAGTTGTTTTAACCTTTTTTTTCTTCTATTCTATCCTGGATCTTAAAGGTAGTAGCAGAGCTAAAATGCCCTGAGAAAGAGCATGCCCAGAATATTTCTATCCTGACCAGAAATATCATAAGGGAGCTGGCCCCTGAGAGATGTCTGGCCCAGTTTGCATATACCCAAGAGCTAGGGGTAAGGGGGGGGGGGAAGAGGAGGAACTAAATCACGGCTACTTATCCAAATATATTCTTTTTGAAATTGCCCATTCCTCATAGTTCATTAGGCTCCCTGCATATAAAATTTCATAGCTGAAAATATTCACTGAAAATCTTTCCTTGTCTTTAGATTTTTCTAGTATTGATATTTTTGCTACCAGCATTTTTACTTAAAGACTTGCTACATCTCTTGCCTTCCTTAGGAATTCATTCCTGTTGAACGTTCTTAAAAGGATAGCAATGAGACAAATGTAATATTGGCCATCAATTTCTCTTTAATTCCTAACAGCAGAAGAAGAGGGCATAGTAACCGTATTGAACTAAGTTTCTCTCTGTTGCCCAAAAGCCATTGCACTGCTGCCTACTCAATTATGAGCAAATAATTAGTTTTAATGACTGCTGTTCACTGCCTAAAGCTCTTAAGGAATCCATAAAAACAAAAAAAAAAGTTTTTCAGACTCCAAGAAGAGAAAGCAAGGAAGTTTCTCGCAGTCATCGGGAACAATTTGCAAAGACCAAGATTTTTCTTACCAGCCGGCCATGAAATGTACGTGAAACAGAATGTGTTTTTGTTCAAGAAAGGAATGCATGGAGATTGGTATAGATCAGTCCACTGGTGGCTGTCAGGATTCTAAATGGAATTATTTGACTGCTTGAAATTAATTTTGTCAGGATTTTGGAGGCTATAAATAGAACCTAGGCAATACAGATTTTTATCAAATGTAAATAAAGGAGAGGCTAAGGGAGGTAAATATTTGATTTATCAGGAATGAGAAAAATGAACTATTGTTTAAATGAGCTATTGTTGTATGGGGTTGGCTTTTTATTAGTATCCTCACCCAGTTACTCAAGTTCAAAAAAAAAATCTGTGTCCTGTTTGCCAATTATAGGATGAAAATCATCTTCATTTGTAGGATGACTTTCCCAGTCCCCCAGCTGTGCCTCTTCCTATAAGGCTACTCTCCATCTACTCTGTATGCCTCTTATGTGTACCTATGTGTCTCCAGCAATGGTTCTCAAACTTCTGGGTTTCAGTTCCCCATGACACTATTAAAACTAATTGAGTACCCCAAAGAGCCTTTGTTTATGTGGGTTATGTCTATTAACATTTACCATTCTAGAAATTACAACTTATAAATGATTAAAATGGCAATTCATTTAAAATAGCAAACTTCATTTAAATAGCAACAAAATGTACATATAATGACATTTTATAAAATTCAGCTAAATTTTTTTTTAATACTGAGGAGTGGCACTATTTTACACATTTTTGAAAACTTCTTTAATGTCTAACTTAATAGAAGACAGCCGGATTCTTATATCTACTTCTGCATTCAAGCTGTTGGGATGTTGTATTTGTTGAAATATATGAAGAAAAATTCAGCCTCACGCAGATATGTAGTTGGAAAAGGAAGGAGTAATTTAATAGACAAATAATAGCTAGGTATTATCATGAAAAGTTTGTCCCCAGAGGCCCCCTAAAGGGTCTCACTGACCTCTAGGGGTCACCAGATCATACTTTGAGACCACTGATCTATAGTTTATTATCTCCACCATTAGAATATAAGGTCCTTGAGGACAGGGGTGATTTTTGTAATTTCTTTTGTACTTCAGTGTTTAGCACAGTGCCTAGCATAAAGTAAACTCTTAATAAAAGCTCATAGTTTTTTTATTGGTTTATTCAGCTCTGGTCTGAGTTTCCCACTATGAGCACAAAGTCTATCAGAACTGACATCACCAAGAGTTAGGGGAAAGAGAAGAGACACAATAAATACACTGTCCTGTTGGCAAAGACACTTTAGAGTAACCACAAAGATGGACCCCTAAAAAACCAGGGGAAATGGCAAGGATGAGAACCAGAAAGGGATCATCAGAGAAATGTCTTAGCCTAGTAATTCCTTTCTGACCTGACTCCTTTCTGGGGTTGGCTGTCACAGGAATCTGGGTTTGGAGGATATGTACATGGCAGTCTAGCTAAGGTTCAATAGCTGTTCTCAGTAATCAATTAACCAGGAAGAAGATGGTAGAAAAGAGACAAGAAGTAGGACAACCAGGGATGACAAAAGATATTTGTGCATCCGGTGGAAGCTTGGCAAACTGAAATCCCTTGTCCTCACAATCCTTCTGGTAACACACGAAACCGGATTTGCCTTCTTTTGAAGGGGGAGAGGAGGGGAACCCATACTGTTGATTTTAGAATATGTTCTGAGAGTTTCTAATTGTGGAAATTCCCACCCCTGATGCAAATCAGCAACTTTTCAGTAACTTGTAGTCTTGGAGAGCTGCCTGGGCTCACTGAGAAATTAAGTGACTTGTTCATGAATATGCAAAAATTAAGACTTGACCACAAGTCTTCCCAAAGCCAAAGCCACAAGCAGCACTGCAGAGTAGAAAGCTCTCTTTCTACTTTGCCATGCTGTTTATCTGACTTGACCTAGGATCATAGTGTAAGGTAATATCCTTTTAAGATAAAAGCATTTTGGCTGCTGAAACAGGCAGGAAAATTACTTTTTGCATATAGAAAATAAGAATAATAATAAATTAACTGGGGAAGAATAAACCTTTCATAAGTGAACAATTTGAAGATTAGGTGGAACAGCGGATAGGGCACTGGGTCTAAAGCCAGGGAGACTTGAGTTCGAAATTAGCCCCCGACACTTATTATCTGTGTGACTCTAGACAAGTCACTTAACCTCTGTTTGCCTCAGTTTCCTCAACTGAAAAGCAGGTTGTTATGAGATAATATCTGTAATGAGTTAATTTTAGAAATCCAAGTTTTCTGGGAATCACTTTTCTATTCTTGCCTCTAGGAAATCTGCTGTCCTTGAGAAATCCAAGTGAGCACCAGGGAATCTGGTCATACACCCCCAAGTTATCCCCTAAGGATGCCTGGTTTACTGTCCAAATAAGTCTGGCTCACTATCTTTAACCTTGCAAGTAGATTCAAACAATGAACACTTCTTAGCTACTGGAGAGAAGGATAAGGGTTGCTGCCAGCCCCTCTCTCCCAACTTCCAATCATTCATATCATTCTTCATGCCTCAACTATGTAACCAATCATGTTGTTATCAACCCAAAGATGTCACCAACCCTATAACCAATTGTATTATTTCTGCTTACCCTCTTCTGCTCTTTATTCTAATCTTATAAAAAAAAAGAACTAAGTCCCCATCTCAGGAGTCTTCGACTAAATCTAGACAAGCCGCTGACTCATTTTGCTGGCAGGTAGTACTTCTAATAATAAAATGTCATGATGCTCAGGGAAAATGTGCCTAAGTCTACCTTTGTTACATTTCACTTGGGAGAACACTTCTTACAGTGCCTGGCACATACTAAGCACTTAGCAATCCCTTGCCCTATACCGTAAAAACTTCTAGACATCCAAGTGCAAAGAAATAGCAGTTTGTTTCCCAAAGGGGGAAGAAAATTACTTTAATATAAATTTTGAAGACTTGGATCAATCTGTAAAGGATGTAAAGTAAATGACTCATTTACATGTGTTCAGTTTGGTTGCTGAAAGGGAACAAAAGAAGAACTTTTATTTTTGTTGTTGTTCAGTCATTCAATCATGTCCAACTCTTCGTGACCCCATGGACTATAACACGCCAGGCCCTTTTATTCTGCACTATATTTCAAAGTCTGCCCAAGTCTATGTTCATTATCTCAACAATACTGCCTATCCATCTCATCCTCTGCATCTCCTTTTCCTTTTGCCTTCAATCTTTCACCAACATCAGGGTCTTTTCCAATCTGCTTTTCTTCCAGTCTTCCAATCTTTCCATCTTCTCATTATGTGGTCAAAGTATTTAAGCTTCTCTTTCAGTATTTGACCTTCCAATGAATAGACTGAATTAATTTCCTTAAATATTGGCTTATTTGATTTCCTTGCTGTCCAAGGGATTCTCAAAAGTCTTCTCCAGCACCACATTTCAAAAGCATCAAATCTGCAGCACTCAGTTTACCTTATAGTCCAACTCTCACAGCCATGCATTTTTTTCTACCAGATTTTTCTCCAAGAAAAATCATAGCTTTGACTAAATGAACTTTGTTGAAAAGGTGTTATCTCTGCTTTTTAGAATTCTGTCCAGATTCAACATAGTTCTCCTTCCAAGGAGCGAGTGTCTTTTAATTTCATGGCTGTAGTCACCATCTGCAGTGATCTTTGAGCCCAAGAATACAAAATCTGACACTGATTCCATTTCTTTTCCCTCTGTTTGCCAGGAAGTGATGGGACCAGTTGTCAAGATCTTAGGGTTTGGGGTGGGGGAGTTTCCTGTTAAGTTTTAAGCCAGCTTTTGTACTCTTATCTTTTACCCTAATAAAGTAGCTTCTTAATTCCTCTTCTCTTTTTGCCATCAGAGAGGTATTGTCTTCATATCTGAGATTATGGATACCTCTCCCATCAACCTTAATTCCAGCTTTTGATTCATCCAGTCCAGCATTTCATATGTTGTATTCTGCAGATAAGTTCAATAAATAAGGTGAACACAGCCTTGTCATACTCCTTTTCCAATCTTAAACCAATCAGTTGTTCCACATTCAGTTCTAACTAGGCCTGCATACAGGTTTCTCAGGAGACAAAGTAAGATGATCTGGTATTCCCCTCTCCTTGAGGATGCCACATTTCATTGTGATCCACACAATCAAAAGCTTTAGTGTAGTTCAATGAAGCAGAAGTAGATGTTTTTCTAGAACTCTCTTGCTTTCTCCATAATCTAACAAATGTTGGCAATTTGATCCCTAATTCTTCTGCCTCTGAAAACCAGCCTGCTTTTCTGGTAATTATTGGTTCAGATATTGCTGAAGCCTAGTTTATAGAATCTTAAGTATAACCTTGCTTGCATATGAAATGAGTGCGATTGTACAGTAATTTGAACATTGCTTGGCATTGCCCTTCTTTGGAATTGGGACATAAACAAATCTTTTCCAATTCAGTTGTGTTTTCCCAATTTGCTGGCACGTTGAGTGAAGCGCTTTAACCACATCATATTTTAGCTTGGCTAAAGATCTCAGCTGGAATTCCATCACCTTCACTAACCTTATTGTTAGAAGTGCTTCCTAAGGCCCATTTCACTTCAATCTCCAGGATGTCTAGCTCTAGATGAATAAGCATAGCATCATAGCTATCTATCTTGTATAGATAGTTCTTTTGTGTATTTTGCCAACTTTTAATTGCTTCTACTTCTGTTAAATACCTACCATTTTTTGTATTTTATCATATACATTTTTTGCATGAAATGTTCCCTTGATAGCTCTAATCTTCTTGTCTTCCTCATTTTGTTGTCTTCTTCTATTTCTTTGTATTGCTCGCTTAAGAACACCTTATCTCTCCTTGCTATTCTCAGGGATTCTGTATTCATTTGGGTATCTTTCCCCTTTTCCTTTCCTTCTTTACTCAGCTATTTGTAAAGCCTCATCAGTCATTTTGCTTTCTTGCTCCTCTTTTTCTTTGGAATGCATTCTGTTGTTGCCTTCTATACAATATTGTGAACCTCTGTCCATAGCTCTTCAGGCACTCTACCAGATCTAATCCCTCAAAACTATTTATCACCTCTACTTTATACTCGTAATGGATGTTATCTAGGTCATAACTGCATACTCTGATTTTTTTTTTCCTATTTTCTTCAATTTCTCTGAATTTTACAATAAGAAGTTCATGATCTGAGCCACAGTTAGCTCCAGGTTTTGTTTTATCTGACTGTATAGAACTTTTATTTACGTTTTTAAAAATGCTTAAAATGTAAGTGTGACAAAACAGTTTTCAGAAAACTCTCAGAGACTACTGAGAGGTGAATTTGAGAACCAACAAGTTCATTCACATGAAACTTTTAAGTATTAAGAGGTTAAAACTCACAAAGTTGATAAATCAAGTAAGTTTTTCTGAGACTATGGGATAATCTTACAATCCCTGTTAGTTTTATAACTAGCCAATAATAAATACATGTAACCAAAATGTGAGTTACTAGCTATCAAAAGGTTCTGTTTCAAACACCTGAAAGTAGAGAAGAACCTACCAGGAATGAAGAAACTGACAAAAGGAAAGTCGGAGGACAAACAAGCATCAGTTACTAGTTCCCTGGTTGGCTAGATAAAGGCGGCAGCTCATCAGAGCAATGAATTACTCCCCTTGTGCCATCTGCAATTTGAGAGCTGTGAAGCGTCTCAAAGCTGCCTGTTGCTCTCTACCGCCCTCTCTGGTTTCAGAGGGAAATAGAGAAAAGGGAAATACACATGATTTGCTGGTGTACTGGCTGGCAATGAACTCAGTGATGCAGAATCTTGGTAAGCAAAAAGCTGGCTGGGTTTGGTGCAGTGGATAGATAGACCACTGGTCTTCAAGCCAAGAAGAGTGAGTTCAAATCATGCCTCAGATTCTTCCTAGCTGTGTAACCCTGGACAAGTCACTTGCCTCCCCTTTTTCATCCACAAAGTGGGGATACTAATAGAACCTACTTCCCAATGTTGTTGTGGGGATTAAATGAAATAGTTTTTTTAGAGTTCTTTCTTAACCTAGAAGTGCTATAAAATGCAAGTTACTATTGTGGTTGCTGTGCTTCGTGTAGCCCAGGATGAGAGGCAGGCCAGTGGGACTTGAAGATCTCTAGCTTAAAGAGAATAGCTAGCCAATACAAAAGTACACTTTCTCAGCATCCTCTTAAGGGTGATTTAGAGAGAGAAGAATTCATCCTTGCTCCGTCAATTTGAAAGCAGAAGGGAATTTTCCTACCAGAGACCAGGAAGAGAGCAGTTAGCAGAGAAATAATTTTGTATTCTTGAATGGACCAATGACATCAAGGCCTCTAGCCCAGAGTTGTGCCTTAGCCCAAACACAAGTATTTTCCTCATTTATGTTTTTCCTTGCCAAGTTTCTTTAAATGTGTACGTGCTCTCCTCACCAGATACTGAGAACATTGAAGTGAGGGTGCAAACCAGATTCAGGCATCAATTGTGATATATTGATTATTATTGCTTTTGCCTTATTGTTATGTTTAAGATCTAATGATGTCTAGAAACACCATATGAAAGGAACAAAGCATCATCTTTTAGGAAGAGCCTAGAGCAGTGGTTCTCAAACTTCCTAATGCCTTAACCCTTTAATACTCGTATGCGGGCATATCTACATGTGGGCAGACCCATCTGGAGACAGATAGAGGAGCGGTGTCTCGGTTCCTAAGACCATTAGAAATATGTGTGACCTCTGTGAAAGGGTCATCTGAGCCCCAAAAGGATCGTGACCCACAGGTTGAGAACCGCTAGCCTAGAGAGAAGAGGCCTAGCAGGTAGGCAGTTCAGTGGATAAAGTGTTTAACTTGGAATCAGGACTGCAGAGGAAAGACCTGAGTCAAATCCTAACTCAGATACAGTGAGGTTAGACAAGACATTTAATTATTCAGCCTCAGTTTCCATAATAACAGTGTTATTATGCACATTATATGAGAAGGTATATGTGAAATGCTTTGTAAACTTTAAAGTGCTCTCTAAATATTCGTTATTCTTTTTAATCATTTTTGAGTATAATGATCAACTGAAATGTCTTCTTAGGAACATTTGCCAGATATCAAAAAAAAATTAACCAGTGTCTTATGCTTATGCTTAAAGTTTAATTTCAGTGAAAAATATCTCAGTTGCTAATAACTGAACATATATTTGCTGGGTGTCAACTATAATCAAAGCATTGTGTCAGGCACTTGGAGAAATGTAAAGTGACAAGATCTCGTCCACAGGGAGGGGATAATCTAGTTATGGCAATGAGATAATACGTCAGCAACAGCCATCAAAAGCACAGCACCAAGTAAGACTGGTGCGTCCCACAATGCCAGGTAGATCGAAGAAATAGTATCAATTAAGGCAGGAGTCAAACTACATGTGGAAACAAAAACTCACCCTCACCACTGAGGACCCTTGGAAAAAAAAAACAAGTTAAAACTTAGAATTTCTTTCTACTCCTACCTTCTCTATGATTCTATATAGCTTCTGTCTCTATTAGTCCTCCATCCTGCCCTACAGAACCCTCTCACAAGGGCTTGGAGTCACAAGGCAATGGTCTGGTCAGAGAAACATAACTCTGTGACAACCAGAAGATAGAAAACAGCATGGTCATAACTGGAGTTGAAAGAACTAGACTGGGAACTGCGATCAACACTTAACAGCTGTGAGACAACAATTAAATCACTGTACTCTTCTAAAATTAAGTTTTATCACTGGTAAAATGCAGATAATAACATTTGCACCACCTACCTAAGTCAATTAGTTCATCAATAAGTCGTTTTAAAACCCCCACCATATGCCAGGCTTTATCCTAGGCGCTGGAATATGAAAAGACTTCTAGTCTAGCTATAAGGGGAAGACAATATGTTCATAGAAATGTATATAAAAGTAGCTATGAGGTGACTTGAAAAAGTGAGCACTAGTAGGCGGGAAATAAGGAAAAATCTTCACTTAGGAAGTGGAACCTGAACTTAGCCTTGATGGAAACTACAGATTATGAGAGACTGAGCATGAAGAGGGAAAATATTCTAGGCATAGAGGCAGACAATAAAACATTATTCTTTAAGGAACAAGAAGAAGGACAATTTGGCCAGACCATAGTGCTCAAGGAGGGGAGAAATGTGTACTGTTGGCATGTTGTGTGGAAAGTACACTATAAACCATTATGGGCTATAGAAAAATGAGTTATTATTTTACAGTTGTATATCATTTCAGGATAGGTTTGCATTATTTGGGGAAAAAACCCACTCCCTACCAAGTACATATGATTTTTTTTACATTTTATGTATTTTTTAAAATATGCAATCATCGGACTACAGATTTAGAACTAAAAGGATCCTCCAAGGTTACCTAGTCCAAACTCCTTTTTTTTATGGATGAAGAAACTGAAGCCCAGAGAAGATGAGGGATTTGGCCAAGGTCACACAGGTAACAGTGGCAGAGCAAGGATTAAAATCCAGGTCATCTGCCCTCAACTCCAGTGTGCTTTCCTTGGCTCCAAACGGCTTGTAATTCCTTCAAAGTAATCAGCAAGAGTCTCTTATTTAATAATAATCAGTCAGTCTTGGGGCTGGGGAATGTTTATAATTTGCAACATGTGTTTGGGCAAAAATAAATGTGTTTATATACACAGATATGGTGTCATAATGTGTCTTTGCTAAAACTGTTTCACATTTAAATAAAATAGTTCATTGTATGATCAAGTACCAAGCCTTCCGTTATTTACATTATCCTGTAGGAGCGGTATCACTTATTAGAATCTTTCCCCATCTGAAGGCCTGCCACGTTTCCTACAGGACAGTTTATAAAAGATGGGACAATGGTTATCCTCAACCTTTTGTCACCTTATTATACTCAGGCCTTTAACAGGCAAGGAAGGACCTTAGATGCTATTGAGTCCAACCCCTAAGACTAAGTGACTTGCCCATGACCACATCTCAAAAGCATCCCAGGCAGGATTAAAATTTAGAGAGACAGCTGAATCTGCATAGTAGATCTAGTTCCAGGTTTGTTGTTTCTGAAGATCAACCGGCAAGATAAATATCAGATACTGATGTCCTGTCTTGAGCTGAACTTCCAGGCATTCAAACTCTACTGCAGAGAGTACAGCTCCAAAGGGTTGACCACATAGTCTGAATGCAAAACACACATTTATCTAAACTATTTTACCTAGACTATTTTATGGAAAACTCATACAAGGTAGGTGCTCACACAGAGGTCAGAAGAAACAATGCAAGCACTATCTCGAGGTCTCTCTAAAGAACCCTGGAATCTGTTGTGACACATTTTGAGACACTGACACGGGACTGCCCAGTTGGGCACGACTGCATCAAAGAAGGCTCTGTGTTCTATGAGCAAAGCAGAATTGCTTTGAGCAGTAGCTCAAAAGAAACACAAGATGGACAAATTTAAAGACATCTCCATGTCTTTCAAATGTTCAAAGGGGCTATTTGTGCCTTCCAAGATCATTTTGGTCTGATCAGCCACATCAGATCAAACACACTACCTGGACCCCAATATTATGATGTATTTTTATTCCTTTACAAGCACAAAAGACAAACAATAACATGCAGAGTATAGTATACTATAGAACAGCACGAACAGTATATGAAGGATCACACTTTAAAATGACAAATGTGTTTAGCATGAGTCACTTTTCAAAATGTCACCATTCTTTCAGACGTTCCAAAGATAACAGTAAAGGACCTTATCCCACTCCGAGTTCAGGAGAGGTAAATTTTCTTCCTTACTGATGCTGAAAACTTAGTTTATGGATTCTATTGATACATTTAAGTTCATTAATTCAGTTGCTGCACAATTTCTGACCAGCCCCTCGCTGTTTTAGAACAAGATGCACCTCCCCACCCACCCCTATACCCTCCCCCCAGGAAAATTCTGGAAGAGGCTCTCTGTACATCAACCAACAAATATTTGGCAGAGCCTGATTACCTGTTTGATTACTACTATTGCCATTTGGTTTAGAATTTTGTGTAAGGTAGATTGAAATGAAATGGACGGAAATCACATAGCTTCTGTGGGTCAGCTTAGTACTGTATATGTTGGAAGGATCAAAGCAGATAGGAGGAAAGGGGAGACAAATGAAAAGATTTTTTTTCCCACAATGATGGGTTAGCTTCAATTTTATCATATGAGTTAAGACCCTACTGTGCCCAAACACAAGAAATATGCTTTGTTTTATGAAGGTCTAGATATGGAGAATATGCCTAGCTCAGTTTTCAAAGAAGGACACTACTTGTAGGTTAAGATTAGCTCAATTTAAGGACAAGGTTGGCTCCCAGAAGGTAAGCTTAGATGAAAGGGAGACCCTATGAAAGGCACTGAAGAAGATCAAAGGTAAGGAGAATTATTTCACCAAGGGCTGCCTTCTGATTAAGGTAATTAATAAGCTAATAATAACTCCCTGATACCTGCAGTGCCCAGGGGCATGCTGGATCTCCCTAGCAGAGTACAAACTCATGAAAGATACAGAACCTGTTACTTCTGTATTTTTATCTCCAGCACAGGCACATAGTACAACAGGTACCAAGTAGTAGGGACAGCTAAGTGGAAGAGGAGATTAAGTGCTGATCTTGGAGTCAAGGTAACTTCAGTTCAGTGTCTCAGACACTAGTTATATGGACTAGGACAAGGCACTTAACTTCCCTCAGCCTCAGTTTCCTCATTTGCAAAGCAGGTATTATAATAACTGCAATTTCTCTCACTGGGTTATTGGGAAGATCAGATAAGAAATGATACCTATACCCTATTTCAGTGAAATGATAGATCTAGTCCAAAAAAAAATTATTAATATAATTATAGGCCACATTTCTAGAGAACTTTAGAGTA
>CM053601.1:57574922-57585573 GCA_028646575.1 Pseudocheirus occidentalis
TGGAGTCAGGAGTACCTGAGTTCAAATCCGGCCCCAGACACTTAACACAAAAATCTAGCCGTGTGACCTTGGGCAAGTCACTTAACCCCAACTGCCCTCCAAAAAGCAAAAAAACAAAAAACAAAAAAAAACAAAAACAGATGAGGAAACTGAGGCAAAGAATTAAATGATTTGCCCAGGGTTAAGTGACTCAGGAAAATGAGTCTTCCTAATTCCAGACTGGGACTCTGTCTACTTTGCTACCTACCTGTACATAGTAAGTACTTAATAAATGTTTATTCTTTTTCCCTATCCCTCCTTTCCTTGAGTAGAGCAGCATAACCCAAGACAATATTTCACCATATTTGGCCCCAGGAATGCTTTTGAAAAGCAGGTTCTTAGCAGGGTCAAGTAAGTGCCAAATGATTCTATAAATTGAATAACATTTATTTCAAAAAATAACAATAAAACACATTCACTGAGAATAAAAGATGGAAGAATCCCCCCACCCAGCGGAAGCATTCTTGCCCGTGACACATAAACATGAATGCAAGTTCTTAAAGAAAAAAACCTCACAGCTGCCTCCGGCCACTGAGTTTATTTGACCCTGTCTGCTCCTTAGAATACTAGCTTAAAGGTTAGAATTTAAAGTATATTAAATTTTCACCCAAAATTTTCCAAACAAGCAATCTTCTACCTCCACTTTTCAATTTGACTACCATGATTTGCTTTTGTTTTATCTGAACTGTTGGGTTTTTAAGTTTTATTGATGTGTTTTGTTTTTATGTTACAAACATTTACAGATCAGTCTCACTTTGGGAGGGATCTTTTGCAACAAAGTAAAACAGCTAAGTCAAATTAATAATACAATTAACTTATCTGGAAATGCACGCAACATTTATATCTGTAGCACACTCTGTCTTTCCATTAAAAAAAATAAAATAAAAGCCTGTTTTCTCTTCCTACCTCACTGGGGATAAAAGGGAAGGGAATGGGGTAGGGAGGACATACATATATAGGTAGTCAGGCAAAACAAACCCCTTCGATGGCAGGCTGGACACATGAATTTTCTCCTTCTATACCCTAACCATATCACCTTTTCTTCACATGTTTCATCATCAGTCTTCTGTAATCATGAGTGGTCATTGTATTTACTATAGTTCTTACCACTTTTAAATTTATTTTTTACAGTGTGATTATCCTATTAATTGTTCTGGCTCTGATCATTTCTTCATTGGTTTAGAAAAGTCTTCAAAACTGTCCATTTTTATAGCATTGATGCTATAGCTTACATTGTGTTCCTGCTTCTGTTCTTTTTCATTGTATTACAGAAAGGAAGGACAGCCATTTGTATCCGAAGACCCAGAATCTAAAAGATTAAGATAGGCATTGAGTCTAGTAGGCATCAAGATTCATGTACCTGGGGGCGGCTAGGTGGCGCAGTGAATAGAGCACCGGCCCTGGAGTCAGGAGTACCTGAGTTCAAATCCGGCCTCAGACACTTAACACAAAAAACTAGCCGTGTGACCTTGGGCAAGTCACTTAACCCCAACTGCCCTCCAAAAAGCAAAAAAAAAAAAAAATTCATGTACCTGCCCTCAGGGTTGAATCAAGCCTTGTGCACAGCTGTTCTCTGAGTTGCTGTGTTTCAAGGAGGCCCCAAAATCAGGCCTCTGCTATTTCCACTTATCTTCCAAGGGGGTGGCCATTTCTGCTTTCTCTGAGGCCTAATATACAAAACTAAACTTCAGTAAGTTGTATGAATTCTTTTTTTTTTCTTTATCAGTTGTGACTCTTGGTACATAGCCGAGTCTTTTCAGTCCTGGAGTTCCTAAAACAGAAGTAGCTACTCTTTTGGTCCAGCGCTGTAATGTCAAGCAAAGACAACTTCCAAGGCTCAGATTACCAGCATAGCAGACCCCATTTATTCAGCAAACATTCACAGAACAGAGAAAGTCAAAATACAGTATGACTCATTCATTTAGCAAGTAAATTCTCAATTCAACTGCAAAGTACCAAGATCCAAGCATCCCACTCCTAGATCAGTAGTCAAAGTAGACCACTCCTGGGCAGTACATTCATTTAGTCTCTTCTCAAATGGAGCAATCACAGAGCACCAAAAAGGCCAAAGGTTTCCCACCCCTGGACACTACTGAATTACAGTACCATCCATTAACACCAAGCACTTTCTCAAAAGGGGCAGGAGAGCACTAAAGGCCATCCACCCTTAAACTATAACAAGGTTAAGATATCATCTCAGCATTGAAAACAAAAGGAAAGGCCCTTCTTTCATCTTGAATCAAGGCAAGCCCTCAGCAATCTCAGTTCCTGGGGACACAAGGCTAAATAAAGCCATAGCCAGTGCCCTCATCAAGTCACTCTCTGCCTGTAGAATAGTCCCAGAACCTCTGAAAACATCAGCAAGGCCCTCTTCCAGGATTTCTGTAAACATACAACAGGAGAAGCCTCCTTCAGCACTTCTGAACCAATAACAAGGTTCCAGGACCTCTACAACAGCAGCACTGTCCTTCACTATCAGGTGAATCTGGCAAAACGACATCAAAACAGACAGACAAAATACCAACATCACAGCTATGCCTCCTCAGTTCTTGGCAGCTCCGCTTGGCAGTTCTCAAAAGTCCTGGCCAGCTCCAACTGGCCCTCAGCAGTCTTTCTCTCTTCAATTCAGGCTCCACAATACTGGATACTGCTCTCCTAAAAGTCCTTCTGGACTTCTCTCAGGTTGGGCCTCTCTCCCAATTCACACTCCTCCCAGTTCAGCCCTCTCTTCACATCAACAAGTCCATCCCACAAGTGGGATTCACAAGCTCTGGGTTTTAACACTCAACCCAAAAACCAAGGCAATACAGGGGCATCTCCAAATTCCATTACCATTATAAGTGCTGAGACAACCAGGTTCAGAAATCGCAGAATAATTTTGAATCTCCTCAGGAAAATTTTCCAACAATATTGATGAGGTGTAGGCTCTGGGAGCCACTCGAGCTCCTTGAATCTTCAAGGTACAGGCTCTGGGAAAGTAAATCTTCCCAGGGAAGGCATTTGCCTGAGGCCATGGGCCCTAAGTTGTGGCTTTGCCCAAGTCTTTAGCCCTCCTTTGTTCCAATAGTTTCCCACCTTTGAACTGGCCGGGCCCACCATTGTCTATGGTCTCCAGGTAGCCTCCAGCAACTTCCCACCCTGGATCACTCATTACTGGAGTCCAACCCCATCTCGACCCCTGAACACCCTCCCCAAACTCATTACTGGAGTCTGACCTCATCTGACTCCTCCTGAAGACCCTCCCCAAACTCTACCTCTAGACCACCCCTAGATTCCTTGCACAACCTTTCTGTATATAGGATCCTCCCCTCCATGTGGTGTGAGAACGCCACAGAATGCCCTAGCACAGACTTGCTCTGTGAAAGCACCATAGAATGACCTAACATAGACTGGCTCATTAAGAGTCTACCCCATATGGTAAATTTTTAATGAATTTTCAAAAACTTTACTTTCTTTGGCTGAGAAGACTTGAGTGGAATTCTTTCTGCAGGACCTGGCATGTTGGTATTTTGGGGTCTCAGGCAACCATAACTCTCATTGGGTAAACCTCTTCAATATGATCTAGAATCTTCCCTTGATGACCATAAGTAGTTATTTCCATGAAAAGAAACTAATGTGGGAAAAGTAAAAGGATATGACTTTAGGTAAATCTCTTCACTTCGCCTCAGTTTCTCCATCTGTAAAATGGGGAGGAGGGGTAATTAGAAGGCATCTGTGAGTTCCTCCAGTTCTTAACCTATGAAACTATGAACAAGATGGCCTCTAAAGTCTCTTTCAGCTCTAAATCTATGGTCCTGTGATCCTATAATCTTGTGATTTATCCAGACCTCTCCTCCAACACCACAAGCACATATTCTGAATTTTAAGAAAAACAGCATTTCATAGTGACTTCATCCTCAGGTCTATGTCTTGAGAAGGGGAACTCGCATACATATCTCTCTACATTGGCCTTTTCAATTTACAAGAATAGTATTTACAACTGAAAGAATAGCAGGAAATGTCTAATAGGACTTAACACTGGGTCTCTAGGAAACCAGAAATACCACTGGTAATTGCTCAGGGTGAGATCTCAGAGCACCTCAGTTCCACTTATTAAACTGTCTAAGCAAGCATTAGAAGGTGTTTACTTTCCTAGTCATGGTTTATTAGGAACAGATTAAATTAAGACTAAGACATTATAGAAGCAAGAGATGAAGAACATTTACTTAAAGGCAGATGTCAACTGTTAATAAAAAAGAATTACCCCTGCCCCACCCCACCAAGGAGGTAATGTTTTTTCCAAAGAGAATTTTGCAGAGAGACAAATGTTTCACTTGGGATTCCACTTGGGAAATGAATCTCCTCTCAAAAATCACTCATTATTCCTCCAGAAGGACAGGGGTGGGGGGTGGGGGTGGGGGGTGGGCGTAGGGATTGCTTCCAATAAAGTGTTGCTTAAACTTCACACTTTATGGTCACAAATTCAAGAGGACTATTCATAATCTATGGTTACTTTGATCAGACAAGATTCAAAGTACTGATGAGAAGAGAATTGCCCCCTTTCTCCAAGGTTGATGTTGCCCTAGTGTGGCAAACTCTTATGAGAGGCATTATGGGGCAGTAAAAAGAATATTGGACTGGGAGAGAGAAGGCCTGGGTTCTAGTCACACATCTGCCCCCTAACTTGCATGACCTGAGTCAATCACATGACTTCTCTAGGCCTCAGTTCTCTCATCTATGATATTAAAAGCTCCAAGGTCCCTTGCAACTCATCAAGTTTAGGTAACCATGAAAATTTCATCCTATGTAAACAACCTTTGCATCAATATGCAAGCAAAATAAGGTGAACAAATAATGTGTGTGATACCACTTTCTGTGGGCTTGCTGCATATTATTTTATTAAATGTATTTTTTTAATCAAGAGAAGTTCACTTTCTTTCATTCGCACCTCCCACACAATGAAACCTGCTACAATCCTTCAGGTCTTTACTGTTCTTTGGAAAGGCTCTCTTAAACCAACTAGCCAATTGCCTGATTGACACAAATGAGACTCTCACAAGGGAAAACAACTATCCAATTTATCATTGAACCCCAAATCTCTTCATACAAACCACATGTTCCTTGTACTGATGATGGGGTCCCTGAGAAAAAACTGAAATTCCAAGAGAAAACTTTCGAAGTAACAAGTGTTTGGAATTCCTTAGACTAATGGATATATTGCTGCAAAGTCGAATTCATCTTGATTAAAAAAAAATTCCTAAGAAAATTTAGTGTCAGGTGTTAGTTTAATGACTATGGCCCTCCTCCGTTATGAGGCAAGGTAGTTCAGAGGAATAAATATTAGAACTAGAGGAAGATAACTAGAATTTACATCCTGTTTCTTCCATGTATTATGGGTAAATCCTTGAATCTCTCTCCATTTGGGCTCCTTCATCTATAAAATGAAATTTTTGGATTATATGGCCTCCGAGATCCCTCTTAACTCTAAAACTGAGATTCACCTAATTTTTGAGGCTCTATCAGGGAGATAGAATGGATTTTTCTTTTCTCCTCCCTTCTCACATTTATAAAACCAACTTAAATTATTATATCTTCAAACACTCATCTGACCCGTGTGTGTGAGAGACTCTACCTTATCTTCCTTACTCTTAAAGTGTTTCTATTACTTTTAAAGTAATTTCCCTGGTCTATTTCCCTGACATCTTATCTCTCTTCCTCTCCCTCTTTCACATGTTCTTCTTAAGCATCAGAGGTTTCTCTATCTATTCTTTAAATCTCACTGTCATTGAAGTGAGAGCCTTCTCATTGCCATGACTGAAGACTTCAATCTCAGGCTCCTTTCATGTATTCTTTGTTCTTTGGTTTAAATAATACACTTGAAGTAAAATTTTTATAAAGTCAAATGAAATTTTTTAAAAGTCTTCATTTTATTAAGTAAGGCTACCTTGTTTGATTTCACACTATTTAATCATGAATTCCTGATATTTTTCTAAAGAAATGAAGACTCGGCTTTAACTGAAAGCTTGGCAGTACAAAAACAGCAGCATTCGTTGAAAGCAGATGTTAAAATAATATCCTTGATCAGCAAGACACCATCCCAAGATTTTAACACATCCTGGCTCATGTAAGCTCAATAATTACAAAAAGAATACACTTTGTTTTTTGAAAGTTCATCTTGAACAAATTCATTGTTGGGTTTTTTTTCTAAAATGCCATTAGTAATTTTTAATAAGGTACTCCCTGTCCAAAAATACTTTGCAACCAACTCATTATTTGTAGAATATTGTTTTGCTACTCAGAACATGATCTCGTGGAAACAAGTGGCTTACCTTGTTCTTGAACAGAAAGTCCTAACATACCCAAGAGAAAGATCCAGCAGTGGAAAACATTTCATGAAAGCCCCTTTGGGGGGAAAGCACTACCTAATCACAATGAAGCCAACTCTGTGACTTGTGCTAAGGAGCCAAGATGTCTTCAGTACTTTGTGTAACTTAATGTGATTCATAATGAACTTGAAGATCCCTCCCAATTAAAGACTCCTTTCATGTGCTCTTAAGAAATGGATAATTTTACAAGTACAAGAGCAGATCCTTGCATGCTACGTACTTATATATACCAAACTGGCAGGAAGGAAAATCAAATCAAGTGCCCTACTTGCCCTTTGAAAAATAACACCTAACAGCACAATTTGAGTAAGTCTCTCCCACCTCCCCATCCCAATCTATTGATGTTGCAGAAAACAAAGACAATAAATTGTTGCCAGATTTCTTCAGTAGTTTTTCAGTCATGTCTGACTTTTTTTTTTTTGCTTTTTTTTGGAGGGGGAAGGCAGGGCAATTGGGGTTAAGTGACTTGCCCAAGGTCACATGGCTAGTTTTGTGTTAAATATCTGAGGCCACATTTGAACTCAGGTCCTCCTGACTTCAGGGCCATTGATCTATTCACTGTGCTACCTAGCTGCCCCATGTCTGACTCTTTTTGACCCCTTTTGGAGTTTTTTGCAAAGATACTAGAGCAGTTTTTTTTTTCCATTTCCTTGTCCAGATCATTTCATAGATGAGGAAACTGAGGCAAACAGGGCAAAGTGACTTGCCCAGGGTCATGTAACCAGTAAGTGTCTGAGATCAGATTTGAACTTAGGAAGCGATTCTTTCTGATTCCAGGCAGAGTGCTCTGTGTGCTATGGTACTAGTGGCTAGTAACAATAACAATAACAGACATGTAAACAGTACTTTAAAGTTAGCAAATAGCTATACATTCATGTTCTTACTTGAGCCTCACAACAACCCTCTAAAGAAGGCTGTACAGATATTAACATCCCCATTTTAGAGAGGAAGAAACAGAAATCCAACAAGCATAAATAACAACACAGGACTACACAGTTATCTCAGTGTCAGAGGCAGGATGTGGGTCCCAAGCCTTCTCAACTCCAAATCCAGATGCTGTCTGCCATGTACCACTGAATCTCAAAGGGCTTTGTATTTATTTTCCTCTTTCACAGGGTCATGGATTTAGGGTTGGAAGGGACCTTACAGATAATCTAGTCCATTTTACCACTAAGCTAATGACACTGGGGACGGCTAGGTGGTACCATAGCGCATAGAATGCCAGACTTGGAGTCTGGAAGACTCATCCTCCTGAGTTCAAATGCCGCCTCAGAACACTTATTGACTATGTGACTTTGGTCAAGTCACTTAAACTTTTCTGCCTCAGTTCCCTCATCTGGAAAATGATCTAGAGAAGGAAATGGCAAGCCATTCCAGTATCTTTGACAAGGAAACCCTAAAAGTAGTCACAAAGAGTTGGACGTGACTGAAATGACCAAACAATAGCAATAACGCTGGAGATGAAAAAGATAAAATGACTTATTCCAGGCCACAGAGGAAGTGGCAAGGCCAGGAATGTAACCTAGGTCTCCTGACTTCAAATCCAGTATCTTCCCCCCACTATAGCCTGATGGCTCCTATCACTTTTGTTGCCGTCAATGAGGCTATAGTCGTTGCTGTTCAGTCATTTGTGACTCCATTTGGGGTTTTCTTGGCAAAGATACTGAAGTGGTTCGCCATTTCCTTCTCTAGCTCATTTTACAGATGAGGAAACCAAGGCAAACCGAGTTAAGTGCCTTGCCCAGGGTCATGCAGCTAAACAAGTATCTGAGGCTGCATTTGAATTCAGGTCTTTCTTACTCCAGGCCCGGTACAATAACCACTGTACCACATAGCTGCCCCATCACTGTCGGTCCAATCTTTTAACACACCATCCCACCTGCAATACTGGCTTTATTTTATTTTGTTACTTAAAATATCCCAAATTCTTTTTGTAACCCCTTATCAGCAAGGAGGCTGATGGGAAGTGCATTTTTTCCTAGTAGAAAGGGGAACTAAAAGAAGCTTCACAGAACACGGAAAGCCATGGGGAACCTTTGCTCCCCCCAGAGGGGAGAGACAAGGAAGACTCAGACCAGTTGTGGCCCAATGGCAAGGAACTTTATCTGACTTACTGACCCACGTAAGCTCTGCCTGCACAAAATTTACTGATTGCCTAGATGTGACTGCTTGCCTTGTGAAGTTATCCCCTTTCCACCTCTGGCTCATCATTGCCTGGCTATCACCACTACCTCTGGGCATTTTCTGCTCTACTTAAATTTTGTTTATTTATATTCTCCACTTTTATGAAGTGTATTGTCTCCCATTAAAAAGAAACTGATTTGGTTGCATTCTGAGCGTTTAATATACTAGAGTTGACCAACAAAGAAGGGAAGGTCAAAAGGGAACCTGAGATCATTTGTCTCAGCTTTAACTGTGCATCTGAATTAAGCTCCCTTCCTGACTAACAAGGAAGGATATCATTTATCCAATGGCCACTGATTATTTCAGTACTGGAGACAGTCCATATTATTTATTATCACCCAGTTAGCATTCAGTGTAACTGAAAAACAAACAAAAAAAGAGTTAAATAAATTACATCTATGCTTCTTTACTAACTTAATTGGAAATCATTTTTGAAATGCCAGCAATGATACTTGTTGTTCTTGTTATTTAGTCATTTGTCCATCCTGTCCAACTTTCCATGATGGCCATTTGAGGTTTCCTTGGTAAACATCCTGGAGTGGTTTGCCATGTTCTTCTCCAGCTCATTTTCCAGATGAGGAAACTGAGGTAAACAAGGTTAAGTGACTTGTCCAGGGTCACATAGCTAACACATGTCTGAGACCAGACGAACTCAGGAAGATGAGTCTTGTTGACTGTAGACCCACCACACCACCTGGCCGTCCTGTCACACATACTACCCCTTGAAATGCTGAGTTGTGTATTCAGTGTTCCACAGTTCATTGTCTTCAGCAAACAATTAATATCAGTTTAATTCTAAATCAGAAGTCCTGTACTCAGTACCTGCCATTGACTTTGGGCTCACTAGCCATTTCCTTTCATCATCAGCCCCAAAAGACTTTTCAGTTACATTTGGGAAAATGAGAGCTTGTCAGAAAACCCCCCGCTGTGTTAAGGCAGCCTTTGCAGACCTAGCCATCTCCCCCGTGCTTCCTGACAGTCATTCACACAACTTGCCCTAACTGCCAAAGAAAGTCAGAGACCTCAGGAAATAGACCTGAGAACTGTTTTCCCACCATTAAATTTGGTAAAAGTAGAATTGGTCAGGTCATGAGTTTCCTAAATAGTCTCTGAGCTTTCTAAAGTGTGATACATCCTGGATCTTCCTGTCACTTTTACAACTCGCTGGACAACTCAAAGTATAGTGGTACTGAATATACTCCTTCCACCTTGATAAGGTCATACGTTGGAAGCTGGGAACTTTTTGAACCCTTTTCAAACAGGTCAAATTTTAAGGCCCAGAACAGACTGGACTATCGGCATGATTCCTGTGTATTATTGGATTATAAAGCCATTCACTAATGTCAACTTCACCAGCATCATGTACTTCAATACTTTTTTTTTTACCAATGAAAAGTAATTCCCTTCAGTTCATTTCAAAACAAATTCAATAAAACATCCCAGTGAGATACAAGCTTCATCTTCAATTTGTGTCTATCACAGTCAAAGTGACAGCTAGTCCACACCAATTTGAAGTACAGGAACCCAATGGACAGATTTATCACAATTTATCATTCTTTCTCTTCTCTGTTTCCATCTTCCTTCCTTCATTTCCTAATCTTCTCCCACCATTGATTTCTTGTAGGTCAATTTCTTTGGCATATTATTTCCCATTATGGGGAGGATTTTTGGAAAAGAAATTCCCAAGTTCTGATATGACTGATCTGTAACCATCTGAAAAAAGAATCTCACTCTGGCATTAGTAGTTCCAGTTACTTACTTAAATGTATTTTTTTAAAGATCCTTCCACTGATATGGTTGCCTCTTTCACACTCTCTCTGTCTCTCTCTCTCTCTGTCTCTGTCTCTCTCTGTCTCTCTCTCTCTCTCTCTCACACACACACACACACACACACTGGTATTCTTCCACAAAATAGCAAATCATTTCAAAGTTATTTTGCCCCAAAGTGTTCATTTCTTGGTCATTAACCTTAAAATGATTAATATATATTATTACATTATAATTTTTAAATTTATTTTAATTATATTAATTTTATTATTATATAATAACATATTATAATAATA
>CM053601.1:57586073-57616725 GCA_028646575.1 Pseudocheirus occidentalis
GGAAGTAAAGCGCTTTGGGATCCTTAGACCTTGGCAGCTTTCCCAACTATCTTTGCGTCTCTTAAATATGTTTGCATTGAGTTTGTTTCTATAATAACCTGCTTTAAGACTCCCTCTCCCTCCCTTTTTAGATTTTCTTTTAAAAATTGGCTTGTCAGTACCCCAGAGGCGCACCTGCCGAGGTTTTGGGCAGTCAGAGATGTATTTTATAGTTTTATTTAAGCTTGTGCTGAGATTTTAGGATGAGGAGCAAATTTTGAAAGGTGCACTACCGAATGGAAAACCGGCAAGTTATCGCTGCAGTTGCCTGGTGTCTTAAAAAAAAAAAAGCTCTTTTTAAGACAATCCTCTCCTCCAGGATTATTTCTCCTTTGACAAACGTAATTCTTTCCCTTTCATCTCCTTTCTACACACTCAAGACCGATTCCTGTTGCTCTCAGCATTAACTTCGGACCTTTCCTGTGAGATGTTCGACTCCGACGGCTCCTCTAAATCACTCTTATTCTGCCACCTCCCCCGTGTCTCCATTGGTTTGGTTTGCTCTGATGCCCTTAGCCATTGGTTAATTTGCTTTTATTTTCTGCACCTCCTTCAGTGAAGCTCTTTCTGTCCATTTATGAAATTGTCTAATCTTCAAGTCTTTCCAGAAATTTTTTTTAGGAACTCTTAAGGCATATAAAGATAGCTGATGACCTACCTTGGTGTTAACTTTGCACAGTTTATCCTATTTTGTTTCAGTTGAGCTTAATTAAGGTCCATCTTTTTATTAGATTTTGTGTGTTTTTATTATCCAGATAGCCCTAACGTTAAGTTCATATGTCTGCTAAGTTGATAATATAGCATAGAATTGGCCAGGAGACTTTGACAAAATGTTGGAGTAAGCTGCTTTTGTGTGTGTGTGCAGGAGCCGGTTTGTGACAAGGGTATTCAACTCTTAAGGAATTTTAGACATAGAAATTTTGTAATTTTTTGTGGTTGAAGGATTATAAAATTTACATTTATTTTCAGAAAAAATGTAGAAGACTTCACTGGACCTAGAGAACGAAGTGATCTGGGATTCATTACATTTGATGTCACTGCTGATATCCTTTATGAAAATAATTTTTTTTAAGTATACATCAGTTTCAGTGATTTCATATTTGTTTTAAGCTGCCTTACAAAAATATTGTAAATATTTTAAAATATTCTAGTAAGAAACCTGATGAGAGCTTTAAAGGACTTGGATTATAGTTGGGAATTTGCCTCCCACTTGTATGTTGTTTAAAAAAAATTTTAATCTCTATACCCTAGTTTCTTCACTAGTAAAGTAAGATTAATCATAACTTTCTCTATGTATCAGTAGGCTTTAAAAAAAAAAATAATTCATGGGAAAAAATGTGACAAGGCCTGGAATTGTTAAGAAGAAACATATAAATCTAATCCATCAAAAATGAGATTTTGAAACCTTAAAACTTTAATTTAGAGAGAACAGAATTATGGTAAAGAGAAGAGCTATATAGGAAGTGCATTTTATATCCCTTTGCCTAGAAGCTATCAGTGCTGTTATTGTAGCAGGTTATCTAGCAGTACCATAAGCAGTTTGCTTATGTAATGTTAGGTTATATGTTTTAGTGTCCACTCAGTATCTGAATAATTAGTCAGTTAACTATCTCAGTTGGCGATTACTATCCTTTTATAGCATTTATGATTTTATAACCACAGCAGAATTATTTAAAATTACAGAAGTCATTTTATGATTGGATTTAACAGCTTATCTGTGTTCTCCAGTTTTCTGGCTTCTGCCAGCCATGCCTTCCTGACAGATGAAACAGTTTTCTACAGCCTCTAACCCTTCCCCTGTCTCTCCCCCCCCCTCCCCCCAGTTTATTGGGCTAGTCTTGATTTGGAAGTATCTCAGTCACTTTTAGGCCTGGTCTCCTCTGTTTTATTGAGACAGCCCTCTTCCACCATTCTGTATCCTCCAAACTACAAATGGGTCTGAGGATTTGGATCAATCATTTTTTTTTTTTTACACCAGGCATTTTTAAACTGGGGTTCGTAAATTTAAAAAAAAATTTTGATAATTGTATAACAGTATATTTGGTTTCCTTTATAATTCATTTTAATTTGTAATTTTCTTTTGTATGAAAGCATCCATGGGTTTCACCAGTCTGCCAAAGGGAACTCCATGACGCAGGAAAGGTTGAGAACCCTTTCCCTAAGTGAAAACTTAAAACAGAAGATCTTTTCTTTTTCCCCAGGCCTAGAATCTTACAAGTAGCCTACATTGAGCTATATGCTGCAACTGTGGTCTACAGGCAGCTACTATGAAAGCAGGGCTCACATTTAAGAGGAGAAAAAAAGTTCATTTGTTACACTGAGTGTTTTCTGTATCCTGCTTTCAGGTGTCCGTGGTCATCTTTAACCCAACACTGCTGAGAAGGGATTTGGACTAGACTGAGAATTTTCATATTAAAAGTAGATTGCTCCAGCTAGTTAATTTACATATTTTTATCCTTTGGTTCATTCAGATATTTCTGACTGATAGCTGGTGGTGTGTGTATTTGTCAGTTTACTAAAACAAAGTTACATATTACAATCTGGGAGTGCCTGTTCTGTAAATGGCCTATGTTATTTGCATATAAATATAATAGATACAGAATTATTTGATTTCAAAAGAAACACCAGTCTTGTGAGATTGGGGGGAGGGAGGCCTTTAATTATGTGGTCCAAGATCTTTTGTTTTACCACAGTATCCCCTGAATTTAAAAATTGAAAAAATATTGATCTAGTTAACTGAAAATAACATAGTTCATAACATATTCGGTCTGGTTATTTCACTCAATTAATAAACATTAAGTGCTTACTATATGCTAGGCACTGTGCTAAGTGCTTGGAAATATTTGAAAATTCTTTGAAATATTTTGCTCAGTTTAAAGTCTCACAGTAGATTATAGTGGTTTAGAAAAAGCATAGACTCCACAATACACACAGCGTAGTAGGAGCTTTCCCTTCATTTTTTCTTTTTGGACTGGTCTTGCAACTTTATTGGTATAGGCAAATATGCCAGTGATGAAACTGCCTTTACCACCATATGTAGGCATCTACTTTCCAGCATAGTTTTGGAGTGTTTGTGAGCACTGAGTAATTAAATGATTTTCCCCAGGATCACAAAGTCAGTGTGTTTCAGAGGCAGGATTTCAACCCAATTTCCCTTTTTCAAATTCAGGCTCTTTTTCCCCATATGATGCTGCCTCTCACCTTATATGTAACTTTGAATTTGATTTTGAATCCTTTATTAATTTTGGAAATCAGCTGAAAGAGATCTAGATCTAGTCTAGGTGGCTCCCTCATTTTATAGATAAGGAAACCAAGGCCAGAGAGGGAAACTTATTTGCTTATAGTCACCTTGCACATTGATGCTACTTGATTCACTAATTGAAAGTAAGTGTAATTTATGTATTGCTTTAAGATTTGTAAAGCCCATTACACGCATTACCTCATTTGATTCTCACATTAACTCTATGAGGTAGGTACTGATATTTCCTTAAAAGTGGTAAACAGATTGTAATTTATCTATGAAACCAAAATTTGCTTTCTTTGTAAATTTTCAGCCAGATAGCATCAATTTGGTATGTGAGTTCAGGCAATTAATTTCAACCTATGGATCTCCATTTTCTTCTTTGTACTATCATAACGTAGATGATCTCTATGGTGCCTAAGAATTCCATGATTCTGTGCTGCCTTCTTTTAGTAGTGGTTGAGTGAAAGAGGGCATTGATTAAATTCAAACTAAAAACTAATTTCTTTGGCATTCATCAAGTTTTTTCCTCTCCTTTTACACTAGATTGGGTATTCTAGCTAAAAAATTTTTCAGACAAAAGAAATTAATTTGCATGCCAAGAGGCAGTATCTTATTATGGAAAGTGTGCCAGATTTGGGTTCTGGTGCATAGGTGCCAATCCATTTTGCTACCTGTTATCTAAGTGATCTGGAGTAAATTATTTAATCTCAGGGCCTCAGTTTCTTATCTATAAAAGGAAGGATTGGACTTTGATGATCTCCCTTACCCCTTTCAGCATTAAATCTATGATCCTGTGATCTTTTGATAGACTGCTAACAGAAGGAGACATAAACTAGCATATTGTATGACTAAAGAAAGCCATTTTTATATCAGAAATTTACTCTTACAACTCTGCTCTGAATAATTGATAACTGACAAAGTTGTATGCCATTTTATGTCTTTGTTCCTTAATTTTTTCACATCTAGAAAATATATTTGATTGGAATGTAAAGCAATTGTTTCTATATTTATCAGCAGAATATTCAACAAAAAATAATGTAAGTATATATATCTCATATATATTTAGAAGTGTATATTAGCTTTACAAACTACTTAAAATTAACACTGAATACTTATTTTTTTTTTTTTTTGGTAAGAGTTGTGCGACTTGTACCCTGTAAAAATTAAAAAGTTATTTTTACCATATAATGAGCTTAAAAAGAAATACAGCCATGAGAACCTGATGTAGTGATGCTGGGCTCTCTTGCCGTTTCCCTTTTCTGCCACTCCTTTGGGACTGTAGGTCCAGCAAGTGGTCCCTCGGTTTAAGTTTTATAAGACCCTTTACACAGATTGCCTCATTTGATTCTCACAACTCTGAGGTAGGTACAAGACTGGTTTAGGCTAGATCACTGAGTTTTCAGGTTGATTTGGAGGGGAGCTGGGGGACCACTCACCTATGTTACCTGTACTTATTTGGAGTGTGTTAGAGACTGAGTTCTCAAAAGTAGTAGAACTACCTAGCTGAAAATTTTATTTCAGATATTTGATTACATAACAACTTTATGCAACAGTTAGTGTTTAAAGGTCTCAGTTACTGTGTTTACGATTTTCTATGTTTATGTGATTTGGAGGATGTTTAGAATAAATGATCATTATTAGCACTTTCCATTTGAGAAACAAAAATACAATTTGGGTGTCTAAAAAAATAATATGTAGTGAGGTAACACCTTTAATTACCTTGAGGGAAGGATAGGGGTAACTGAGGTAGTATAGATGGTAAATCACAGAATCAACTCCAGTTGGGTTGTGCTTGAGTTTTCTTTTTTTTTTTATATTAGTATTTTATTTTATACATTGCTTTCTGTCAGTAAGCTTTTGATAATTGCTGATGTACATTTGCAGTTGTGTTAAAATTGGTAGTATTGAAGTTGTCTTACTTGAAGTACCTATTGATGACATTGGTTCCCCTAGAAATGTAACCATTATACCAAATTAAGTGGCCCACATTGCCTAGTATATATATAGATAGAGTACTGGTCTGGAAAACCTTAGTACTAACCTGGTCTCAAACACAAGCTGTGTGACCCTCTGCCAGGTCATTTTCTCTCCCATCCTCAGTTTTTCATCTGTGAAATGAGGATAACCTACTGTACAGGGTTCTTGAGATGATCAAATGAAATAAAGCACTTTGGTAACCATAAAGTTCCTTATATAAATATTAGCTATTATTATTAATATTCTCTAAAGTATGTTTAATTTAACAAACATGCCAGGGAATAAGTTTGTGCTTTGTACGATTGTCCAGACCAAGGTACATTGTGCAATAACATTATTAACTCATTTAAAAGAAATAGACTTTATATTCATCCTCGACCATGAAAACACAAAACCTTACTGGTAATACTCCTTGGCTGACTGCTCAGTTTTGACATCATTCTAATGAAACTAACACCCACCTAGCATGTTGTTTCACTTGATATTATATTTTCATGGAACCAATTAGAAAAGCCATCATAAGAGTTCTAAAGGATCACAGCATGGTTTATGTAGAGATTAACAAAATTAATGGTTCTTTTTTGAATTATTTAGAAAGTAGAATTAGAGTGTAAATATTTCTTTTGTGTCTGGGTTACCGTATAAAACTTGATTGTGTAATATTTTGAGGAAGAGTGATGAAGGTGGTCTCAGTTATTATAGATCACGAACTGTTCCTTTACAGTGGCTAATGTTGAGCAGCAGTTATCAGATTGGCATATTTTGTGACTGTCTTCACATTTCCATTTGATTGGTTGCTTTAACCTAATCCCTTAGAACAGCAGTTTTCAACCTGTGGGTTATGTTCAATTTGTAACAATGAAAATACATCCTGCACATCAGATATTTACATTACGATTGATAGCAGTAGCAAAATTACAGTTAGGAAGTAGCAATGAAAATAATTTTATGGTTGGGGGGTCACCACAACATGAGGAACATTGCTGTGTACAATGTCACGGCATTAAGGTTGAAAACCACTGCCTTAGAACATCAACACAGCATTCAAAACAAAACAGTTCATAAACTAGATATGAGAGCAAAAGAGTAAACACCAGCATAATAATTGAACATTTAGCAAGCTTAATAATTTACTTGGATTTTCTTTGTATTAATTTCTTTGTAGCTGGGGTAGCATAAACAAATGAATAATTTTTGAGAAGTATTCCAGTGTACTCTAGTTTTTTCCAGGGTAACTGAGTTTCAGTTTGGTTTGGTATCAGGCCAAGACTATTGCTTTGGGAGATTTAAAATTTACATGACGATAGTTTAGATTTTGTAATAATCCTGGACTTTTCTATTAAGTTCGCTGAGACTTAGAGCTAGAAGAGAACATTAAGTTCGACTCTTGTCATTTTACAGTTGGGAAAACTGAGACCCAGAGAAATGAATTTACTTTGCCATGGTGTCTCATGTATTAAGTGACAGAATCAAATTCTAATTCAGATTCCCTTATTGCACATGTTTGTGTTTCTAGAGAAGTTTTATAGTCATGGTTGGCGTATTCTGGAAAAGCATATAGGGATTTTTTAATAGTTTTTTTAGTGGTTGAGTTGCTACATACTTAGTAAACTAGTATGGATGAAGCTACCGAATGAACGAGAATATTTATAGAATAAAGAAAATGTTATTGAAACTTTTTTGCTTTGTTTAATTTCTTTAACATAGGGGGCTTGTTTTTCCTTTCATAAAAAGAAAATTGTTGTGTGGTAGGAATTGACTACTACTGCACAGTCAGTTTTCATCTATATTTTGGAAATTGTGCAAACCACTAAAAAGCCGGCCTTGATAGAGTTCATGAGAGAAGTACAATGTGCCTATGTTGTTTTTATTTAAAAAATTTTTGGTATGAAAATGAATTTTTTTATAAAAAAAAAGATTTTTTTTCAGGTCATCCCTAATTATTTATCATCTTATGTATGATACTGGAACAGCCTGTCAGGGAGGAGTGATTGAAGTTGACAGTCACCCATAAATCCTCAGGACACTATATGGAACCTTCTAACAAGTGTTGGGAGGAGGGCAGGGTACCCTTAATTATCCATAGTCACCCACAGTGGAACCAGGCACCAGGAGGATAGTCCCAGGAAAGTTAGAGAATATAAGATGGTAACAGATACTTCAGTTGGGGAACTGCTCTGCTTCCCTGGAGCTTCCTAGGTTGTACTTGGGCTACCGTGTCATTAGAACTACCCAGCTGCTCAGTGCTGTGTCACTGACAAATTCTTTTTGAAAGAGCTAGGATTTCCCTGTGAGAGGTCATCTTTATGATCTAGAGGTTCTTCACGTTTTTACTTGTTTTTTGTGTTTTAAGAGATTTCCTTAAAATTGGGCTGATTTATATAAGTCAAACTGCATGTTTACTAATCTGTCTCCTTTGGATCATTGCTACTTTTAATATGCACTGACCAGATGTTATGTTAGAAGAGTTGTCTAATTAATTCTTCTTTCAATGTAGGCTCTGAACCAGGTTGTCCTTTGGGACAAGATCATTCTGAGAGGTGATAATCCGAAGCTGCTGCTGAAAGATATGAAATCAAAATATTTTTTCTTTGACGATGGAAATGGTCTCAAGTGAGCAACTCATACCATTTTAAATGTTTAACCATGTCTTTTGTGAAAGAAGGGAGACACACAGTATTACAGTATTGAAAAGGAGGAAAACAGTGAGAGGAAATAATGTTCATGTATATTTTAACTAACAGACTGCGGGAAGATAGCTTTTTAGGTTGAAGGGTTGAATGGTTTGAAATATAGGGGACGTTCTTTATTTGGAGTCAGCTTTCAGATTCAAACCCTGGCATAGCTGCTCAATGTTCATGTAACCTTGGGCAAGTCATAGCACTTTTGTGGTACCTCATTTGCTTTATCTTTAAAATGAGGGGGTTGGGCTAGATGGGTTCTCAGATCCCTTCTAACTCTCCACCTTTGATCTTACGAGCTTTTTGATCATTCTCTGAGTAGTAGTAGTGGAAACTGGGAGTTTTTTCTCTCTGTGTTTTTCCTAGAGGTCTGTGGCTTCTGCTTTTAAGGGTGTAGGAAGTGCAGGAGCTTACTCGAATGTCAGGATTACAGAGTCTACTCATGACAGTAGTAGAATCTGTGTTTGAAAACTTGGGAAATTGCTAGGAGCTTGAGAGCTTCCTCTGCACAAGCAGTATTACAGTATTGAAAGGGAGCTTCCTTTGTGAAGTCAAACATAAGCTGGAAGGGCCCTTACCTCAAGTCAGCCTTCTTATATGACAGTAGGGCCCTGTGGGTCAATGAGGTTCATTAACTTGCCCAAGACTATACAGCTGGGACTAGATCTTTAGACTCCTAGTAGTGTTCTTTCCACTGTATGGCTGTGTCGCTTATTGAAGCTTTGATTGGACTGCTGAGTTTGTTTTAAGATGTAGGTCATTAGTGATTACCTGCTGCTGACTTTATTTCCCCTCTTGATACCACATTTGAAATAAAGTAGAAAAAGAATTCTGCTTAGTGGCAAAGATGATGTTATTAGTAGTAGCTGTGTACAAATAAACTGATTTAGATCTCAGGACTTTTAGTCATGAAATTGCAAATATTTCTGCTGATAACTGATTATCATCTGTCTTTTACAGGGGAAACAGGAATGTTACTTTAACCCTCTCTTGGAATGTTGTACCAAATGCTGGAATTCTACCTCTTGTGACAGGATCAGGACATGTCTCTATTCCATTTCCAGATACATATGAAATAACAAAGAGTTATTAAATTATTATTCTGAATTTGAGCAACATATTTTTATACTTAATGAATTTTATCTCATTTGCCCCATCCTTTTCCCTTTTCCTGCTCTCCCTCCTCTTCTTTTGTCCTGAAAGCAAGAAATACTTGCTTTTGGTTGTAACTTTTACAAAAAATTAGGTTTCTTTTGGTTTTTGTTTTTTTACAAGAGCCAACATTGAAAAACATAAGTGAAAGGAAAGGTAAATGGGTGACAAAATTTTTTTTTAGATTGGCCACCTGAATGAAGTATTACCTTTCTTTAATAAAAGTTGAAAAACCCTCAAATAGTCTTGATTTGTAAAATATCTATTTGAAGTATTCTCTGCATTTCCATTATTCTTATGGAATATAAAGTGAAGAGCATGAAGGGTAGTTAAAACTTCCAGGTGCCTGTAGAGTCATAAGAACTCTGTATTATGCCTTCCATTCATGCAAATAAGCATTTGATGTGATTCAGATATAGACATCCTCTTGTATCTTTTCTGAGTATGTCTGATAACTGGCAAAATACTGTCATATATTGTTATATATTAGAAGTCTGGTTTACAAAATAGTTGAAAGTGACTAAAATTGTCACTTAGGAATGCCCATATTTCTTTTTTTACATACAGGTAACTAGCAATTTTCTCCACTTAAAGGCTAAATACCTCTTTATATGCTGTAAACCAGTCTGTAACAAAACTTTTTAAAGCCTCTTAAGTGAACCAAATGTGTGTCTTTTAAGTGCTTTTTTTTTTTTGGTCTTTCCTTCCTGTGATATCTTTATATAACTTCTTAGCATTGTCACTGAGAGTTGAAGATTTCAGCATGGTTTGCCCCCCTATATAAAAAGTGTCCTGGTGAGCATGCCTAGTGTCATTGAAGGGGGTTATTTAAAAGCTTCCACCAGTCTACACTTTGATACTAATGGTATGAAAATAGTATCAGCTTGCCACAGCTTACAGGCCAGTCTACAGAGCCATATCTGGTCATCATGTTTGTTACTCTGGATGCTTTGTGCTCTGCTATCTGAATGTTACGTCATCTGGTGAGGGGGAATGAGTAGATGTTATCCTGAGAACCCATCTGTGGAATTTATTTGTAGGCATCTTAAACATTTTTGTATTGTAGAAATTGAGAGAAGGGACCTCACAGGTATAAACCAATTCCTTTGCATGCTCAATTATAAACAGACTACTATTGGCCATACTTAGCATACATACTCAACCCTCATTTAGTGTGCAAATCAAATAGAGATATAGCAGGTAACAAATTTGCAGTTGGCATTAAACTTTTTTATAAATTGGCCTTAAAAGTGGCAAATAGGAAACCAGAGATAAACTTATAACCCCTTAAGAGCACACGTTTAACACGGTGATTACATAATTGGAAACAAACAGCTAATTCTTTTTTAAGAATTCAGATTATATTTCATCTTTAGTGATAATTTGACCACTTTTTTATAAATGCAGATTTAATAAGGGACTTATTACAATGAATATTATCTATTTATAAATCCTAGTCTCAGACTTATTGACAGATTTCATCAGGATTGAATTTCCTTTCTCTAAGCTTCAAGGGAAGGGAAATAAGGTAACTGTTTCAGATTCAGGGGTTCCTTTTAGCACAAGGGATACTGTTTAAAACAGCCCATGGAATGAGGAGCAACACTAATATTAGGAAGAATAACCTACTTCGATCCAGCTTTCCTTTGTTCAGTACAAAGTAATTTTCTCTTGGATTCCCCAGACCTTGCAAATTTAAATCCCTTTCACTAATATGGACTAATACCAACTTGGAAATGTGGAGCCTAGACAGACACTGAAACTCCTGTAATTGAGGCTGAAGGATAAGGGCATTGCTTGATCCTAGGAAGAAGGCAGTGGTTTATAACAAACCTACTGTTCAGTCAATACCTTATTGGATAGTAGTTGAAGTTAAAGAAAGCATAATTGATTATGAGATCTCTATTCACATTAGGTGAGTTTGATGGAGATGAAAGCTAGATTTGTCTGATGTTATTGTTTACTTGATGTGTAATTAGAAACAAAGTATAGTAGCACCTCATTTAACCTGGATAGTCTGACCATGGAGCAATTTGGTTAACAGATTAGTAGTCTACTTGCGCAATGAATTTGCTCAGGGTTAATCATTGGTTGGGTGCCAGATCAACTTGAGTGTCAAAATTATCTTTGAGAGAGGTTTTATTAAAAAAAAAAACCAGTATAAACTTGTTATTGACTTATAAGTAGAAATGCACACAAAGTGCATAAATGTTTCAGAAATGCATGAGAAAAAGCTTTGAAAAATAAAGCTTAAATAAAAGTTCTGAAACAACTGGGCAGTTGGAAGGCACTTAGTAAAGTAATCCTGGTTAAAAAAAGGCTATGATAAAAACCTAAGGCTTCAGACTGCCTCAGTTTTAGTTAATAGGTTAGAAGCTAAATCCATTGTTCCTTTTGGTCAGAAATGCAGTTTCTGTAGTGTCAGTGTTGGTTTAAAATACGAGAATACTTTAGAAGTTCTTGGGAAATAAATAAAATTTCATCAAACTCTAAACTGCATCCTCCAATAACAAACATTTTACTATACTTGCTGTGGGTGTATCCGTTCTGCAGACAGGCCTGAATTAGGTTCCTTTGGTTTGTGGCCCTTGAGAGTTAGAATTATCACAGTAATTAAAGTGACTCGACCAGAAGATTGCAGTCAGGTACATTTAGATGCAAATCTTGAGTGGCAGGTGGAAGCTGTATTGCTTTCTACCTCGAACTTCGGGGTTTACTTATGATGCAGCTTGCTTGAGGGTTCCAGTCCCTGATGTGGGTGCTAGTTAACCAGGTTATTACTGTATGTTAGTTTGAAATGAAGTGAAATTCTTGGTGTTGTGAAAAGCCATAAGCTGTGAACTTTGGTAATGTTGGTAGTAACCAGACTTATGCCCATACGTTTCCAATGCTTTCCTTGCTTTAGCAGAGACTGTTTACATGATGACATGAAGCAATTTTTGTTGTGACTGCCAATGGCTTAGAGACAACTGTTTTAAAAAAGTTGCATATTTTTAATGCAGTTTGGGCAATTGTTTACTTAATAGATTTCATGAGGAAAACAAATAATGGAAATACTAAAGGCATAATTAATGAGGATTTTCTTAATTGCAATAAGTATTCAACATTTTTATTAATAAATTTGATTTATAAGTAAATGATGCATCCTAAAGAACTTTGGGAGTCTTGCTTTTTGTGTGAAACTGTTGATGTAAAAATAAATGAGACACCAAGTATAGACATAATTTCTTAAGTGAAATAATGTTATTTATTGTTAAAGGTAAGATAACTAAATTCATAACTAAATCATATCTAAAATAGGTAGTTGAGGACATAATCCCTTTGTGCCTGCTATGCCAAATCCATAGGGCTTGGTTACAGAAGCTTCCCTTCCTGCACATTTACAAAGCTCTCCATGTGACTCCACTTCCCAAATCTCAGATAGCCTGCATTAAGCCCTTGCTGCGTTGGGGGCTGGATGCTAGACGTAGGTGGTTGTTACGTTGACTGTTGTAGCTACAGCTGCCTTACCTTTGTGCCTCCAGCCCTCTACTGCCTACTAGTGGGGGAGCCTTGTGGGGTAAGGCCATTTAAGTTAATATGTAATCTGGATTACTTCTAAAATAACACTTGACATAAACCATAGTAGAAGTCTACATATAGATTCTCCCTCTCTATGCATTTAGCTTGTATATGTAGAGCAAAGTGGAAAAAAGACATCTTCAGCTGATCAGCTGATTTTTTTATCCTTTTTAGTTTACATTTCTGTCTACTGGCTGTCTAAAGCTGATTTTCTTAATTCTACCAGGATAGAAACGATTATTTGCAGAGTGCATATTTCTGGTTTTAAAAAAAAAAAGCTATGTGTGATTACATCTTTATAGGGAGCTCCAGGTGAGGAGCTTATTTTACTAATAGAGATCTGTACCTTTGTAGTTTAAGGTCTTAAAGAACTGCTCAGGGCCCTAAGAGGTTAAGGGATTTCAAATTGTCATGCAACCAATTGGTGTTAAGAATTGGGACTTGAACTCTGCTACTCCGAGGTCACAGCCATTATGCCATGTTGACTCTGTATTTAATTTGTGATATTAACTTTATTTAGTTATTCGCTTGGCTGATGCATCTTAAGAGGACATATAGTCCCCCTTTTCTTCACCTTAGATGTATCTAAAAACATATCAAATCTCCCTTTTTACTCAGGCATTTTATTCCATTCTTCTAACTAGCTCCCACAATCCTCTGCCTTCTGGGGAAGAACTATTTATTAGGTCTTTCTAAGTAGGCACTACAGTGGACTCTGAAATGGCTAATGAGTTCTTCCCAGTTAGGAGAAAGAAACCATTTTCTTTTGGGATAGACATACAGCATTGCTGCCTACCTCACCTTGTCCTCGGGATGAAAGTACTTTGTAGACCTTACATCCCATATAAATGTGAGCCATTATCAGCACATCTGAGCAAACTAAATTAGCCACACCTCACTTTTCCTTCTTAAAGGGCCAAGAAATTGTTTCCTCCATAGTGCCTATGGACTGCTCAAGCTTTGGAAGTATGCATGCCCATGTGGAAAAGACCAGATAAACAAACTTCCCGTTTTATGGTGCACTTCAGTCCATTAGCTGTATCTTTGGACAAGTAACTTCACCTCAGTCTTAGTTTCCACCTGTGAAATGGGGCTAATATTTGTACTTCTTGTTTAACAGGATGATTGTAAGGATCAAGTGAGAAAATACATAAAGCACTTTGTAATTAAATATTTGTATCAAGAAAAGCATTGGGAATAAGCTTGAAACAAGGTTCAGATTGTTATGTTAATGTTTTTTTATAGTTTTTTTTTAAAAGGAGACTTAAAATGGCATTTCCATTGGGGAATTTCCCCCAAATAATAAATCATCCTTCTGCTGATTCATGTTTTTCTTTACTATGAAAACTCACATGAGAATGTTCTCTATTTTGGTGAAAAACATCTGAGTTGGTAATAAAAGATAATGTAGCTTTTAAATTACAGAAATTAAAAAAATATTGAGTACAAACTGTTTGCAAGGCTTTTAAAATACATAGGGAATAGAGAAACTGCTGGTTATTGAATATAGTTTGTATTTAAATTTTGATTTAAGAAAATGTAAGACCTTATTTCCTGCTGAGTTCGTTTTACTTTAAGTAACCAGAATGCCAATCCTTCCAAAATAATGGCTTAATTTAAGTTTTGAGTTGTGCCGTAAAGGAGCCCAACAAAATTAAAGGCATTGTAATCAAACTTGTTAAGGGCTTGAACACTTCTAGCTAATACTGATTGATGAACTATGTTTAATGACATTTAAATACAGTTGGAAAGGTTAGACAGGCCTCTTATTAAATACAAGCCTAAAAAATGGTTAAGGCATTAGAAGCATTCTTGTTGGAGAAGTCCTAATTTATTTGAAAAACAAATTGTATGTAACTGATTTGGTGGTAATATTTAAATAGTTCGTTAATCAGAACAAATAAGATACAGAGATCTAGAGGAGATGAATGATAAAAGAAATTGATCTACTTAAAATCCATTCCTGTAGTTACAGTCTAGCAGATGTAAAAAGTCCAGAATCAACTCCTATCCTTTTAAGTTAGGCTTTTATTTAGTTTAGTATTTATCATATATGCAATTCTTGTTAAAGTTCCTAGCTGTTTTATTTGCTCTAAGAAAGGGCAAGTATATGTAATTGGACATATTTACAAGTCTCCTATAAGTCCTAATTGAATCTATAATAATAGCTTTTTAAAAATTGGGCATACATTCAAATTAAGGTCTACATGAGATGGTATTTATTGAATGTCCAGTCTCTGCAAAGAACTAAAGCTCTTGGGAACACAGCTCTGACCTTAAAATTTTTTGTTGGAGATACTTGAAGTTCCAGAACAGAATGTAGCTTAGAATTGAAGGGAAAAGGAATCCCTACAAAATGTTTCTGCAGAATTGTTGAATTACTGATTATCCAATTGTAAAAATAATTAGATTTTAACTGGGTGCTTACTAAGTACAAGGAACCATGCATGGTAGAGTTGGGTATGTGGAGAAAAAATGACAATCCCTGCTTTCAAGAAGTTTACTGTAGTAGGGAGATGAAACATTTATACAAGCAGCAGAACACTGAGTAAAAGGGATTTCAGTTTTGTAAGGCTTATGAGAGTGGGTGGAGAGGTTCAATCAAGGGTTGCAGGAACCGCGTAGCTAGGTAGTGAGTCAAACATGGAAGTAGTCTTAACTGAGCTAGCCTTGAAGAATAGGGAAGATAGCAGGCCATGGAGAGGAGTTAGAAAAAGAGCAATGAACACAGCTTTTGTAGAAGCAGGAGAAGGCGGGAAGATTAAAACCAGCAGATGGAAGCTTCACCTAAACTGTGCATCACCACCTATTCTTACTTCCTATATCCATATTCTTTTAAAATGTGTAGCACATGTTTTGCTCCAGGAATTTCTAGTGAAATCAGTGTAAGGGTAATAAAACACTTAGTCTCCATCCAGTTCCTCCTACTCTGAACAGATCAAGCAGAAACCATTAATCAAATAGAGAAGTGTTACAGGGAAAAGTTAAGTCAATCTTTCTAAGTTGTCCATCCACAGATGATTACACTCTCCTATAGATTCACATTGTGGAATTGAGTCTGTGGACCTTTTCCCTGAGCAAATTTCCAGAAACCTTGTGACCCAAGGGGGAGAGAAGGTTCAGGTTACCTGCCCACCTTGCCTACTAAAAGTTGGAAAGCTTTTGCCTAAATCCTTGAGGTGCCATCTTTAGTATGTTTTGGTTGTTCAGCCATTTCATTTGTGTCTGCTTTGGGGTTTTTCTTGACAGAGGTACAGGAGTAGTTTACCATTTCTTTCTCTAATTCATTTTACAGATGAGGAACTGAAGCAAAATGGGTTAAATGACTTGTTCAGGGTCACACAGCTAGTAAGTGTCTGAGGCTGGATTTGAATTCATGAACCTGAGCCTTTGTGGTTCCAAACTCTGCCCTATCCACTATACTACTTAGCTGCCCCACCCAGGTCTGTATGTCTCAAAACTAGTCAATTTTCCATTCTATTATACTGTACCTGTCCTTGGCTGGAACACAGAAGGGTTACAGGTAACTTCTGACACTCAACAGAAAGTCCCTAGCTTTTACCCCTAGCTAAGGATGGTGATGAGTGTTCAACTCCTTGACACCACACAGTACAAAGAGTTGTGCCACTCAGATGGTCATTACCTCCTGCTGAACCCCATTTCCAGTTACCTTTTAAAATCTCATCAGGTCTTCAGTTCCAAGTTCCCATCAGCTCTCCCCATCTGCACTAACAAGCAGTGGACTCTACAAATTGTCTTAAAGCTCCAGTAACTCTCAGGAAATCACTAGAAACACAGTAGGGGTGAACTAAAAGCTGGCATCAGGGCAAGTCTCGTGTCATGCAAATAAAAAGGGCCACATGCAATTTGGATGGTAATACACTTTTGTAAACCTCAGTATGCACAGTGATTATAATCACAGCAGTGACACTGACATTCCTCTCCTCCCCAACTCTGTTACCACTATAGAGTGACAATGCCAGACTGAAAAATGTTTCTTGCCAATAAGAAACATATGGCATGCATTAACTGTTGGACTTACTTTGCCTCATTCTTCATTTTTACAAGCAAGAGGGCACATGAAGAAGTCATATCTCATTATCTCCAGCCTCACCCTGAATTTCTTGCCAGCTTCAGAGAACGTGGTAATAACTTGGATGGAATCAGAGCATTGACCGTCAGAGGGAGAGTGAACCTTCTTTATTGGATGAATCCTTTATTTTTTACTTAGTAACTATTTGTTGAATTGGAGATGTTGGGGAATTGTACTCAGTAATTATAGAATCCTAGATTGAGCTGGAAGGCATCACTGAGGCCATCCAACTCAAAGCCCTTGTTTTGTAAGTGAGGAAACAGATTGTGGGAAGTTAATTGCTGGAGGTCTCAAGGTACTAAATGGCTGTGGTGGGATTGAACCCAGGGTCTTCTATACTTTTGGCTGAAGCATAGTCTGTGAAACATGAAGCTAGGGAGTTAGGTTGAAGCCAGATTAAAGTCCTGAAATTTGTTAAACTATCTTATTCAACAAGCATCTGGGAGCCATGGAAAGTTCCTGAGCATGAACAGTTAAGGGTGTATTATAGAGGTTAGAGACGAGTCAGGGAGACCAGTTAGGCTCTAATAATAGCCGACACTGAAAATAGCACCTTTTAAAGTTTGCACAGGATTTGACTTGTCTAACCTCTTTGGAGCCTCACATTAACCCCAGGAAGGAGGGACTATGTAAATATTGCTATCTCTACTTTTATGGATGAGGAAACAGACCCATGGTCTCACAGCTAATATGTCCAAGGCAGGATTAGAATCTGATAGTCGTCTGAATGCTGTACAGTGTTCACCTTAGAGCAAGAAAAATCTGAGACTCTTGCTAGCTATATAGCATCATCCTGGGTAAATTACTTAACCTCCATCTCACTTTCCTCATCTGTAAAGAACAACACCTATATCACTGTTCCCGCACAGATCAGATGAGATAATGCGCATAGTGTTTTGCAGACCTTCAAGTTGTAGATAAATGTTAGCTATCATGATTTTTCTGGTTTCTGAGTCTGTTACTCTTATCTGTTACACCCCAGGGAAGAGCTGATGAACTCCTGAATAAAGGTATGGCTAGTACAAGTGTGAAATATGGGGCCCCTGCTAGAGAGAGGGTGAGTGGAGAATCAACCTGATGTGATAACTGACTGACTGTGGGAAGAGAGGCGGGAGTGAAGAATGACTCCTAGGTGTGGAGTTCCTGTACCTGTGCTGGGAGTAGTGGTTGGAGATCATAACAGCTCACACTTCTAGAGCCCTCTTATCCCAACAACTATGCGAGGCAGATAGTACAAGTGTGCTTTGTACAGATTCCTCCAGAATTGTACTTTTCTCATGCCTCCTTGTGTCATGACGAGTTATTAGATACTCACATGCTGTGTTAGCATGGCACAAACTGGCAGGCTCTACTGAGCTGGAAAGGCTTGGTGCCCTGTGATGGGCTGCATGTCTGTCATCTGAGAAATCAGCTTGGTAAGTGCAGAGCAGCTTGTTATGAACTGCACTGTTTGGTGGTGGATTTCTGGTCACAGCAATTTGATGACACCCTACTAAATCAGAGAGGAATAGTAGTCTTCATTGGTCCAGGAAATATCCCTGCTGATGAAACTATGGATTTTTGAAATAGACCAATATTTTAGAGATGACAAAACTATGTTTTGGCCGGGGGGAGGAGGGGGAGGCTTAAGTGACTTACTTGTTCATCAAGTAGTGACAGTTGTTAGGAGGGAAGATTATGGACCTACAAAGATGATGAATCCAAAGCTAAATGTGACCTTAGACGTCACGGACTTATCTTGACCTGGAAGGCACATCAGGGACCATCCAGTTCAACACCCCACTTTTTTCTAAGAGTAACCCTGGGCCCAGGGAAAACATCAAAGGTCATACACTGAATATCAGAGGAAGGATTTGAACCTCGGTCTGTTGCCCAGATCCAGTGGTCTGTACCTTATTGTCCTCTGTTTTTACACATGAGGAAACTGAGGCCTAGAAAGTTGAAATAATTTGCCCAAGATCACACAGAGTAAAGGAAGAGGCAGAGACAGAATTCGAACCCAGGTCCTTTGAATCTAGTATTACACTGTAATCTTCACTCCCAACTCCCACCAACCCACAAATCTGGGACTGAAGTTTAGGGAAAAAAACCTTGGAAATATTCATACCTTGTATTTTTCAAAGCCCTAGAGGAATGAATATGACTTCTTGGTTGCAAGAAGGGGGTGGGAAGTGGGGGAAAGAACTGACAGTGATATTAAAGGCACACTGATAGAACATCTTAAAAAAGAATTCAGCCATGTTAACCTTTACAGCGTCTCAAGCAGAATTCAATTCAAGATTTACATTGAAATTCAATTGTTCCTGGGCAGAACTTTCTCAAACCTGGAAATTCAGAAACAGCCTCCTCTGTAGAGGGAAGGAGGATGCCTCTGTAATTCAGGGTTCATTTGATGTGTGTAAACACTTAAGATGCATGAACTGTTAATTTCTGGAACTTGTATTACGGGCCAAATTAGTACACAGAGTTAAAATGACATTTTGTACTGATACACTTTTCCAGCTGATTGCCTGTTACCTCAAAACCTCCCTCAGGAAGTGGTGTTTCTTCACTCTGCAACCCAACCATTTTTAGTGTTTGCTTTCAACCTGATGCAAATGTTTATCTTCCTCTGGGAGATGTGCCCTGTAAGGATAGTTAGCCTCATTATATGATTAGCATACCTTCCTCCTATAATAAAAGCTGGCTTATTTGGCATTCAATCAACATGAAATCTTTATTAACCAGCACTTGCATACTTATCAGTGTGATAAGACTGTTTGTCTGGCACATAGAAAGTACTTAAATACTTGTTGACTGACTGACTGTTTCTAGTAATCAATTGACAAACATCACTTGAGAATTCATCAAAACAAGGTATTGAGCAGGGGTCCAAAGAGGTCCTTTCCCTTGAGAAGTTTACCGTATTAGAGGGAAGGTCAAAGAAAGATTAAACAACACGTAGTATACAATTTTTCCTTTTACACCTTTATTTCTATCCCTCCTCATCCCAAGAAGAGGGACATGATTGACCTATCCATATATGGCCATATCCATCAGGTTGTAATGTTAAAGGCACATTGATAGAACATTTTAAAAAACAATGCAGTCGTGTTAACCTTTACAGTGTCTCAGGCAGAATTCAATTCACAGAAGGAGATCGTGCTTGTACTGACCTCACAGCTGTAACAACTAAGCTCTTGGAGAAGATGACTTGGGAAAGGTGAGGGCAGGAGTAAGGCAGACCCAGAGAGCCTAGCCATGAGCTCCCCACAATCCTTCGGTAGTCCGTGCTTGCTAACTCATCTTTCTGAAGGAGAACTAGCTAGATATACCCAGTTTCAGATCTTGAACAATGAAAGAATGACTCAGTTTAAGCTCGTTGAATACTCTCCCATTCTTCCTCCAAACATAAAAGCAAAGGAATCAGAAAGCATTTTCTCCCATTCATACCCAAGAAAACAAATAGTAAACACTCTTCTGGGCACCAAAAGGATACTATTTTTACTTTGTACACCTGAAGGTAGTGCAGAAAAAAATTATTGCCTTAGAAAGTTTTCTGAACCCCTAAATTCTTTTTCTTTGAATTAATAGATAGAATGACAGATTTAGAACTGTCAGGGTACTCAAAGTCATCTAGTCTGAAACCTGCCCCATGGGCCACCCTCCCCATTTTACAGATAAAGAAACTGAGGTCCAGAGAGGTAATTTGCATGAGGTGATGCAGGTAGCATGTTAGGGTCCTCTAAATTTAATTCTCCTTTCACTGTACCCTGGGAGGAGATCACTTAGTCATTTTCTTGAGGAAGCTAGGTGATGAGGTAGATAGGCCTCTGGGCCTAGAGTGAGGAAGACCCGAGTTCAGATTTGGCCTCAGATACTTACTAGCTATGTGACCCTGGGCATATCACTTAATCTCTGTTGCTCCAGTTTCCGTGACTCTAAAATTGGGGAAAATAATAGCATCTTCTCAGTGTTGTTGTGAGGATCTAATGAGGTACTATTTGTAAAATGCTCAGCGCAGCGATTGGTAGGCATTTAATAAATGCTTATTCCCACCCTCTTCCTCTTGTGTCAGTCACACGTCGGCTCAGAAATGGTCCCTAGGAGTCTGGGAAATGGCTATGCCATTTTGGCCATTGTCTCTAGTTGGTAACCGAATGGTGGAGAGTGAAGGAAGGTAGTATTGGGAAAGTCAAGAAATTTAATACTAACAGTAATAGTTAACATATATGTGGCACCTATCATGTATGAGGCAACGTGCTAAGCATTTTTCAAATATTATCTTGCTTGATTCTCACAACAGCCCTAGGAGGAAGGTGCTGTTATTATCCCCAGGAAACTGAGGCATACCAAAGTTAACAGTCTTGCCCAGGTTCAGCCAGTTAGTAAGTGTCTGAGGTCAAATTTAAATTCAGATCTTCCTTACTCCAGGCCTAGCACTCAACCCTTGCAGGGATCATATCTGTGGAGAAGGGACCAGCCATCCCTATCAAATGCCAAAGAAAGGGTGAACAAGCCGGCCTCGCTGAAGCTGAGAGACGGGAGGCAGTTTATGCTAGGCAAATCAAACCACCCCCACCATCACCATCTTCCCTCAGACCCTGATGCAGATAGCTTAGGCTATCTACCCAGGGCCCATGGAAAAGCAATGCATCTACCCAGTACTTATAGCCACCTTCCTGGGGGATGCCCCCTGTGGAGACACAATATAGAGATTGCTCCTCCAGGTGCAATAGGCACAGCTACAGAAGACCCAGCAAAGAGACTTCTTGTCACCAAAGCCTTTGGCACTGACAGATGGTTCAGCACCAGAAACTGATAGGATTTTGTCAGTGGAAAGAAGAAGCATTACTGTCAGCTTTGTTGCTATCCTGTAAGAACCACGGGACATTTCCATCTTATTTGCTGCTGAAGCATTCTATATGTGTCACCCGCTCCACCCCCAGCCTTCATTAGAACGTGATCTCCTTGAGCGCAAAGACTGTCTTTGCCATTTGGGACCCCAGTGCTTTGCATATAGTAAGCACTTAATAAATGCGTTTTTTTTTTATCATTCACCAAGGTAAGGCCATCTGAGTTGATAACTGGATAAGCAGTTAGAAAATACAGGTCCCAGAGGTCAAGGCTCAGTAACAAGTCAGTATCCAGGCAGGTGGTACTCAGGACCTGGAAATCAAGTTGAGGCAATAGGTTGGAAAGTATCAGATACTTTTGAAACTGTCTCGAGGAAGAGATTTATATGCTTCCTACCTAAGTAGGCAGTAATCTCAAGGTATGGTTAGTCTAGAGCCTATAAGGAGGGTGAGTTGTGTTAGAGAAGTGAGAAAGGGTGGAACAGAGATTATGGAGCCCCAAGATAAGGCCGTTTACTGATCTCAGTGTGTTCTTACCAACTGTTTCCTCTTATACTTGGACAACTCATTTTAAGGACATTGTTAGGCTACCCAGGGAATTATATCTGGATACCTTGCTAAGCTATAGTGGTGGTATAGCCCAGAAGCGTCAGACCCTGAGGGCTGCCTGTGGACTCATAAAACCATAAATTCTTTGATGGACTTAGCTCTTCCCAGCAATGCAAGGACCTAAAACAACTCCAAAAGACTCATGATGGAAAATGCCATCCACATCCAGAGAAAGAAATATGGAATCTGAATGCTGAGTGAAGCGAGACTATTTGCTCTCTTATTTTGTCTTGTTTTATTTTTTCTTTCTCATGTTTTTATCATTTGTTCTAATTCTTCTATACAGCACGACCAATTGTTTAATAAGAATGTATATGTAGAACCTATATCAGATTGCATGCAATCTTGGGGAGGGTTAAAGGGAGGGAGGCGGAGAAAATTTACATCTTATGGAAGTGAATGTTGAAAACTAAAAATAAATAAGTTAATTTAAAACCCCCACAAATAAACATTGCTGATATTTTATTTATTTGATCAAACATTTCCTGATTACATTTTAATCTGGTTTGGGGCCACACAAGAGAGTTTTGCTAGTGTCAGAAGGCTGCATGTGAATTTGACACCTTGTGCACAGGGGTATATACTTGTCTGAGGCTTAATTCCTCTCTTCTCTCTCCCTTTCTCTCTGTCTTGCTTTCTTTCTTCCTGGAGTATGGGAGTGTGAAAAGTTAAATACTTGATAATTAGAAAAAATCTTAAAACACTACCTAAATGTGAGTTATTAACCTACCCAGTATTCCATCACTGACACAGGTCCTTAAGGGTTGTCTTGTGGAAAGGCAAACAGATCATAATAGAATGTTCCAGCAACTAAAAGGTTGAGAATTATTGTCCTGAATGATAGGAACCCAGGAACATAGCCATTTATATAAACCTTCTGTGTCTTGGGAAAACTGGCTGTGTGCCCAGCATTAATCCAAGTAGAACAGTAATGGCCATTGTGTGGGCTGTGAGTTGCTCAGTTGTTTAAGACTTAGATGGAGAAACTTATAGTTGTCAGCACCCACCTATAACAGATGTTGTTCCTACTCACTTCTATCAGATACGTGCTTCCCTGTCTTGCCCTCTTATAATAAATCAAGGAAGAACTAGGGGTATTGGTGGCAGGTGCAGCCTTCCTGCTCCACAGACCAGTCGTCCTGTATTCCTGATTTTAGAAACAGGTAGAAGTCCAGGTGTAGGCTGTTGAGGGAAGCTAATAGAAGAAGCAACTTCAACACAAAGAGCAGCAGCAGCTGTTATAGTACAGTTAGAGAATTTCTTTTAAGCAAACCAACCAGGACAGAGAAGATGAGTCAAAGGCAAGGGAAAGAGAGGCCTTTCAGGGATTGGACCCACCAGTGACCCAAGGAGGGTGACTGCCAAGTTAGGATAGGAGGCCTGAAGGCCAGAAGGCATTTTTTTGGAGGACAAATATGGAAGAGTCTTGCTCATCTAGGGAGCCCAGGAAACAAGAACAGAACTTCCCTAGGCCTCTGTATAAAGAGTCTGAAATGAGACAGGCAACTAAGTGTAAGTCCCTTATAACATACAAACCTAGGAGTGAGTGTGTGTGTGTGTGTGTGTGTGTGTGTTGCATTTATTAAGCACTTACTGGGTACGAGGCACTGTGCTAGTGGGAGCATCGGAAAGAAGCCAGGAATCTATCAAAGACCTGGATCTTCTTAACATAAGGGTTGGGGAAATAGATTTTTAGCAGGGCTCCCTCCTTTGCAGCCTATTCAGCCCATCAGCTAAAAACCCAGAGCTTTATCTAACATCCAGTTCAAACAAGCTTGTACCACCACATGCCTCAGAGGACAAGATATGGAAGCCCCAACTCTGAGTGAAAGGAGGGAGAACAAATGAAGTAGGTGTGGCCTAGTTCCTTGCCTGTTTTCATCTAGGAAGATAATGACCTGTTTAGGCCTCCATATATGTAGACTTTTCCCCATTGTATCCAGTGACACAATAATTGCAGTACCTAACACATGGTAAATACTCTAGAAATGTTAGTTATTACTATTATAATCATGACCATTTTTGATTATTATAATAATCATTGTAACATTTCTGTAGATTTCCCTTGAGTGTTTGTAAAATCCTTACCAGAAAATGAGTGTGTCATTTTCTGGGAAAGAGTCAATGGGGAAAGAAAAACCGAATCCTCTTCAGCAGGCAAATCTATGGTGGTGGCAGCAGGGACCACCAGGGGGACACGGTATCACATCCCTGGGCTTTGAAACTTGGCGAACAGCTTGTGAATTACAGGGGACACAATTCCACTGTTCCACTTAACTCAATATTTAGTGAGGTTCTATGACATGAGTCTCTTTCTGATCATTATAGAGCTACATAGAAATATCTATATTCTTCGCAAAGGGGGGAAAAGCATTATAAAATGAATGAACTGCAATAATTTTAAAAATTTGTTCTCAGATTGTAGGAGCATTTTTCATTACAATGCAAGCAAGCCAGATTACCTTCCTATTTGGGAAAAAAAGGCTTACTTGTGCATCAGGCACAAGACAATTCTCAATAGTCATAGAATTCTAGATCTTAGAGATCATGACCAGAGCAGGCAAGGACCCAGCTTTCCTGAACACAGTCCAAATCGTCTATTATTAACGCATTTCAGGCTTAGTGCCCTCACAATTTATTTCACTCCGCAGAATTTAAAAAACTTAACAGGTTTGCTGTCACATTGGTAAAGCAATGAGGTATTAGGCTTTATAAAAAAACAATACTGTAAAAATGGTTCCTTTCTGTAATGTGGACAGTAGGCGCCCTCTGGTGGAATAGATGAGGAATGCAGGATTATTGTGCATCTGTTCTAGAACATGAAAACAGCATTCTAGTTGGCAGTGGTTTGTAATGGATGAATAAGCATTTATATAGCACCCATGTGCCAGGCATTGCATGAAGCACTGTCTACAAATATCTCATTTGATTCTTCTGCAAGGTAGATGCTATTATTGCTTCCCTCTTACAGATAGGGAAACCGAGGGAAACAGGTTAAGTGTCTTGCCCAGGGTCGTCCCACACCTGGCAGTATTGGTCTGAAGCAGCTTTCTGACTCCAGATCCAGTGCCCCACCAGCAACCTTTAGAGGAAGGGGAGAAGTGTAATGAGATCAGCATGTATACCAGTCATCCCAAGCTGCCTCAATCTTGCAAGTGTTTTGGGACACAGAACATTGCAAGAGCTGGGATGTGAGAGTGCGGTGGCTGCATTAGTCTGCTGTGACTCAGATATGTAGATTAAACTATATTAATATAAACTGTGGGTGCATATATATTTTATTTTTCTCTGGAGAGCCTGGTTGTTAAATATTTACCAGCGGATCATGGTATTGCTCCCTAAACATTGCTTAACTCAGCAGAAGTTCAGCAGAAGGCTCAGGGACTGAGGTTACCCCCCAGATTGGAGACTTGTTGATTATAGACCAACAATAACAACAGCAATAGTGGTGTTTATATAATACTTTAAGATTTGCAAAGTGCTTCACATCCGTCATCTCGTTTACGTTTCACAACACCCCTGGTAAACCCTTAATAAAAACTGATTGACCTCACTGGATGCATACAACATTTACAGAGATAAGTAAAAATAAGAGATTTTGAGGAGGGAGAAGGCACTGAGGAAAAGGTTCTTAACCTGCGATCTATGGATAGAAGATCTGTGAACTTGGATGGGGGAAAAATACTTTTAAATTTCATATAATTCGTTTCTTTTATAATGCTATTTTATGCTTTTATTTTTGCTTTTATTTTATGCTTTTAGAAACATTCTGAAGTGTTTGTATTATTTACCAGACTTCCAAAGGGGTCAATGACACAAATAAATCAAGAACCCCCTTCCCTAGGGGAATTAGGAAAAGCTTTCTACAGGAGGTAGAACCCACACTGAGCCTTGGAAGAAGCTAAGAATTCTAAAGAGGTGGAAGGAATGAGGAAGTATATTCTCAAACAGATGGGAGAGGCAATATCAATTTTGGAAAAGATGACATGGGTCAGCTTGGCTGGAACACATAATGCATGAAAGGGATCAACATGAAAAAACAAAACAAACAAAACCTCTGGGGAAATAGGCCAGAGCCACACTGTGAAGAGCTGTAAGTCAAGCTAAGGAGTCTGTGTTTTATTCTACAGGCAATAAGGAGACTCTGAAGATTCTTGGGCAAGGGAGTTCCATGACCAAAGTTGTGCTTTGGACAGATTGTTTTGGTGATTTTGTGGAGGATGGACTGAAGAAGCAAGAGAGTAGAATTCAGGAGATGAATCAGAAGGCTGTTGAATCAGAAAAACAACAGTTTGGGTGAAAAGAACAATTCTGCTTGTTCTAACAGTCTTGGCTTTCAGGCCTCTTTTAGGATCATTGAGCATCAAGGGAGATGGTGATAGTGAATTATGGGACCTCAGTTTCTTTACTTTCCCCACCAGATGCAGGCAGAAGTCAGGATGAGAAGAAAGAACATGGGCTTTGATCAATCAATTATTCAACATTTATTAAGCACCTACTATATCCCAGGCATTGTGCTAAGCAGAGAGGGGCAAAAGACAGTCCTTTCGTTTCAGACTTTCTAATTCTAATAAATAATATTATAATTATAATCACACACAAAGCAGGTGACATATAGAGCAAATAGGGGGAAAATGTCTAAGGGAAGGCACTGGGATCAAGAAGGATTGGGAAAAGTTTCTTGTTGATGTGATTTTATTTGGAACTAAGGAAGCAGTGGAAGTCAGTAGGCAAGGCAGAGGAGGGAGAACATTCCAGCCAAGAGGAAAGTTGGAGGATCTAGGTATAAATGGAACCTTTGATGACCTGCTGTGTGACCTGGAGCAAATCACACAATCTTTCTGAGCTTCTCTTTCTTCACATGTAAAATGAACTATCTGTGGCCTTTGAAGACCCTTCCAGTTCTAGATCTAGGACCCTTACACTTTTAAGACTTGTTCTAAACCTGGAGACTGTGAGCTTGGAGATGAGAAAGAAATTTTCACTTTTATGTATTTAGCCATAGACATTACTGAACTGACACAAAAAAGGATGAGAATATTTGCACTAAACATAGAACTAAAAATGGTGTGGAAGGCTACCGTGGTCAATCTGAAAAGGTTTCAGGGGACTGAAAGGTACTAGCGATGATTTCAAACCCTTATTCAAAGTGCCAGCATTTTATATCTACACTGAGGATGGGTATTATGATCTCAGTCTGACAGAACAGAATGAATTATAAGAAATTTCCCCTTAAAAGATCTTCTGGGGTTTTGTATTATATAACTAATATCTGTCTCCTAGCTTCACTGGATTTATTCATTCATCAAGCATATATTAAACACAGACTTGCAAAGATACAAAGTTTAGATAAGACATAGTCCCTGACCTCAAGGTGCTTTAAGCATCTTTTATTTTTCCCTTACTCTGTAGGCCGCATGGGGCAGTGGATAGAAGGCTGATCTCAGAGTCTGAAAGAACTGAGTTCAATTCCCACGTCTAACATATACTGACTGTGTGACTCTGGGCAATCAACAGCAGCAATACTCCAAACAAATTCTTTGGCAGAGTCAGCTAATCCTTTTTTTTTTTTTTTTTTTTTTTTTTTTTTTTGCTTTTAGGAGGGGCAATTGGGGTTAAGTGATTTGCCCAAGGTCACATGGCTAGTAAGTGTTCAGTGTCTGAGGCCGCATTTGAACTCAGGTCTTCCTGACTTCAGGGCCACCTAGCCACCCAAAGCATGTGTTCTTGATCATCCCATTGGTCAATGATCAACACTGCTCATATTTGCCCAGTCCCTAGTGTGAGCTGTCTGGAGAACCATTGGGGCATGTGACCAGTTTCTTGGGAAAAATACTACTCCTTTCTATTCTTGGGGGTAGGGGACAGAGGAAAGGTTGGAATGCTACCTGATCAATATACTAGCAACTGAAAGTAAGTGGGAGAGTTTTTAGAACAGTTCCCTGTGGGGGTAACTGAGCAAATACTGGCTAGCTTAGGAAGAAGTATTTGTCCTGGAAGCTTTTCTGGATTCAGAAATAGGGTGTCTGTGTGGGTGATTTATTCCCTGACTAGTTCTGAAGTGGTTTACAGATGAAAGGACAGTGAAAGATAAGCCATTTATGGATAACAAGGACCATCTGAAGGAAGCAAAAGGAATAGATGTTTTTTTTCTTTTCAGGTACCTGAATTGAAGACCACTTGGGCAATGAATCTGGCTTTATGGTTTCTGGCAGCTATAGAAAAAAAAATAGAAACATGTTGGGAGAAGATAGATATGAAACAGCAGGGATAAATTTCAAAGTGATACATGGAAATACCTTGTTCCAGAGAAATAGAATCCCAGGATAGACTTTCCACTAACAGAAACCAATAAATAATTGGAGGAAGCATTGTATAGGGGGGAAAAAAAAACACTGACCCTATATTCAGAGGACATAGGTTCAGATCTCCATTCTGATATTTACGCCCTATGTGACTTTGGGCAAGTCACTTAACTTCCCAGGGCCTCAGTTTCTTCATTTGTAAAATTAGGGGTTTGTACTAGATACCCTGTTAAGTTCCTTCTGGCTCTGTGTCTCTGTCTTTCTCACACACACCCTGAGTGTATGGAATAGACTTTAAATATAGTAGGGGATGAAGAAGAAAGCATTGGGGTTTGGAATAGTCAGATACTCTGAAAGAGTTGGAACTTGACTGGGAACTGAAAGAAAGATAGGATTTATGTAGATGAAGAAGGGGAGGGGAGGACATTGCAGGCTGAGGGGAGTATGTAGAACAAAAAAGGAGATGGGAATGAGCATGGTATGTGTGCAGTGGCCAGACACATGCTCCTCATAGAGTCCCTCTCTTCCCTTTAGTGTTTGAAACCTTTTCTGAACACCCCAACTGTTAATGTCCTCCCTTTCAAACTGCTTTGTGTATATGTGTTTATTCTCTTTTTTATGCTGTTTAGGGAGTATCCCAAAAGAAAGTACAATTTTAAGCTATTAAAGCTTAGCTTTCGACAAAATACCTGTAGACTGCGGAAATCTCACGCTAGCATGTCATGAATAGTTTCTTTGAAAAAAGAATGGGTAAGTGCTAGACAACTGAACACTGAGCCCCTTGAATTGAACTTGATTACATTTTATAGGATAGGAATGACTCACTTTTGGAGAACTCATTCTTGAGTCAGTTGTCTACTCAAAGCCAAGGCACAGACTTGTTAGTACAAAGATCAAAATTAGTAGAGTTGAAAGAAAGAATAAAAACGAGGAAAAAAAGCAGCAACATGTAATTGAAATAACTCAGTCCTAACCTAGTTAAATAAGTTTTTGACAATGAAGAATGGGAACTAGATAGCAGAAAAAGATGATGATAGTTCTATCAAAAGTTTATCTAATGGAAATTAATAGTAATAACAGAACAAAAACCCCTTAGGAAAGGACTTCAGTCAAATGTCAAGTGGAAAGATATGGAAGCCAAAGACCACTTAGACTGAGAACATTTGTAAAAGTCTAAGAGGAAGGAAGATGGAAGATGGTACGACCTGGTTCACTTCCTAAAACAGAGGGCAGAAGAGGGTAAAACCAGTGTAAAGAGAGTTTGTCAAGAAACCCAATTAAGGAAAGTAATTGTAAAGGCAGATGAAAATGGAAGAGAATGATAAAGAGAAGAATTAGAAAAGATTTGCATAAAATAACCTTTTTTTTTACTTTCAAGGAGGAGGAAATGGCCATTCTTGAACTCTAACCTGGATGTGTTTACAGAGGGGATAGAAATGTCACTAAAAAGAAAAAACAAGGAAGAGCAGCTGGAGAGATCAACTGACAGGCATTTATTAAGCATTTACTATGCATCAGGTATTTGTCTTAGCGTCCTGCTCCATCTACAAAATGACTTCGGATTACTTTGGGGCTCAAAGGAAATGACTGAAAAGGGGAATTGATCAGATTCTCCTGTTTCTATTACTTCTTACATTGGAGGGCAATTGCCCTCAAAAGGAGTCATTTTGTGATAAAAGAACTGCTCTACTTGGGGAGTAAAGAAACAGCGGTGTGGTAGGAAGAGAAGACTGTGGAATCTGAGGGGATGGATGAAAATTCTCCTTTGAGGCTAATTACATGTGTGACTTTGGGCAATTAACCTTCTTGGGCCTCAGTTTCCCCGTCCATTGTCTATTGGAAAAGAAGGCCTTGGAGGACCCTCCCAGCTCTAGACCTGTGATGCTATGTGTGATAGTTCTAGTTTGCCCTTGGGAACTTGATTGTTCTCAACTTCCCAGATAAGCTAATCCTTCACATCACCCCAACAAATGTAGAGTAGGCCTAGAGCAAGTTTCCCTTGGCACCTGATATGCCTTGTCATCTAGGAGCACAAGAAGTCCAGGTTGCATGAAATTAGGACCTCGTAAGCTCGATGGGGGCCTAAGACCATATGAGTGGTTGTACTCTGATGACTTACTGATCAGACACATTTCCAAATGGAGATGAAGGGATCC
>CM053601.1:57638116-57677129 GCA_028646575.1 Pseudocheirus occidentalis
CTCAACTGTAAAATGTGAATAATGGCACCTACTTCTTAAGGCTATTGTGAGGAAAAAATGAGATAATGTCTGCAAAGTATTTTGCAAATTTTAAAGTGCTACATAAATGCAAACATTTACTATTATTATTATTTCCTTTGTTGCTGATACCTGACTTAATCTGTACTGCTTAACTTCCTTTTTTAAATTTCAGTCAATAAAAATCTGCCTTCTCTCTATCCAAAAGAAAAAAAAAAAAGATTTGGTCTTTGACTTTTGATAACCCTCTATTTGACCTCCAGTGAGAGAAGGGCTATTTGACTAAATATCAATTATTTCTGCATCTAAGTATATTCATTTCTGAGAATTCAGTTCAAATACAAAAAAACCTTTTTTTTTATTTAAAGACTCCAAGAAGATCAGATTTGTCATGATGGCTTTCTAAACAAAAGTGCTAAATTGGTTTTCAAAGGATTTTTGCCTTTATGCTGAATTTAGAATACTATGGTATCTTAGGGTCAAGAAAGGGCAAACCTTTTGTTATGAAGAAAAAACGTGTAGTCACTACTACCCTGCAAGATTTCATTTACAATTGGAAAGTATTTCTTTTTAATTCAAAATGGAGACATTATATATTCCAGTAATTTTTTGAATAACAACAAAGTTACATTCAAACAATGACTATCACTGCAAATGCCAAAGTTAACACAGCACCTTTTACAGCAATATATTTTCATACTTTTATACGTGGTACAGTAGGATTATTAACGTAGAAACCTATTACAGCCAACAACATCATCTTGTCCACATTGTCTGTTACACAACAATGCTAATATTTTTTAATTTTTAACAATGCTAATATTAAGTGTCCTTTTAATTATTTGGATTTTTAATATTCAAAATTGGCTAGTAAACATTAATGGATTGATTTTATAGAGGAATTAAGTTTATACTGTCTTCTATACTAAGGCATTAGTATAGCAATTGACTCAGTGAAGTGGCAATAAGAATAGATCAGGAATAGGTGTTTGTTCTCTGTGCTGTCAGGCTGCTCAAGAAAGGTGTGAAGTGACTCTGGAAACAGTAGTAAAAATATTCTGGCTACAGTCTATGTTCCCAACCCATAAGTACACACATGTTAAGTGCACTCTGTTATTATTCCCAAGTAATTGCCTGCATATCTGTCCTAGCTGTATTCATTAAAAAAAAATTATCTATAGCCAAATTCCAGGGAAAAAAAATCTAATTAAACTATTGCTCTTGTGCTCAAACATCAGGGTCTGTAGAGTACTGCTTTGTTTTTTCAAGCAAATAGTTTAAAAGGAAAAAGAGTTAAAATTACATGGTCTGTTCCAATTGTTTTGAATAAATGTGTGGTCATGAACACGCTTTGTACTATCTTGAAAATTTTAGTTAAGATCAACTGACTAAGAACAGGTTCATTATATACATTTTAAATGTTAATCAAAATAAAATTAAACAATTAAGCCATATCTATCTAATTTCAAACATCTAGATGAAAAGTGAGGAGCTGAGTTATTGATTCTATAAATTCCAAGACACCCGATTGAATTTTATAATTTTGGTTAGTTTATTTTGTCAATATGGAAACATAATTTGAAAATATGTGATTAAGGAGATGAACTTTTCATGTGACTTGAAAAAAGGAGTTGATTGAACTATGGACACATTTATTTACACTTATCAAATTTCTAAGAGAAATATTTTATTAAACATGTGCTAAAGATAAAAAGGGATAATTACACATTTTACAAACCACAATCTGTAGGTAGTCATTTAGTTTAAAATCTGTAGGATGTCCGGTCATAATGCTTATCTTTCCTTTTATATATTTGAAACATTATAGATGTCAATGTTTTAACTACTTGGCATTTTGGTATTTTTCTTAGTGTGCAAAGTATTCTCATACTTTGCAGATAATATAGACTTTTATAATTTAAATATTTTAGTTGCCTGATAAAAAGAATATTAACTTTTCTTTCAAACATATCTGTCATTAGATAATGTGATGATTTTTCTTTAAAATCACTTAAATGTTTCATTTTCATCATTTTTCATTTTCCTTCCCTTATTGTGAAAATTCCAATATATTTGTCATTCAGAATAAAATCAACTGCCATTTTCTGTCCTTCAGTAGCTGAGAGTAAAGTAATATTAGCATGTAGGATCCTTTCCCCTTACCCCCTGAAGCAATTTAGTATGGAGAAAAATAATTCTTTCAGAATGGATTAAGTCGTATTCCTGTCCCTAAGGGAGAGAATGGATTCACTTTTGCCCACATCAAGGCATCATTCAGTGAAATTGCTGATTTTCCATCTTCAAGGAAAAAGACAGGACCCTATGATACAAAAGTAAGGGGAGACATAAGAAAGGAAGTTTATAAATAAGAAATTTGTTTTAAACTTCTAGAAAATAATCATTCTCAAAGTTCATATAAGTATCAAAGGAAATGAAAATACATGGAGAAAGACTGATTATTACGAGTGACTTCAAACATATATTTTAAATTTTGTTTTAGTCTACAATAGATAAAACAAATTAGTTTTCATTTTTACAATCCAAATCCCTTACATAAATATTCATGATATCGCTGAGAAGATAATCAACTTTATTTTGAAGATGTGGTATAGTTACCTACTTTAAAAAGAAAGCATACATGCCCAGTGATGTGTGTATGTGAATGATAGACATGTATTCAAATTCAAAATTTCACCTGTTCACTGGGAAAAATGAAAGCACATGAATGTTTGACACCCATGCTAGGATTATCACTCATAATCCTCATATGAAGAGAGTGATAGAATAGAAACATATGGTACTCTGATAAAAACAGGATAGATAGATAGATTCGATTCGATTCATTTTATTCAGTTGTTTCAGTCCCATTCAACTCTTCATGATCCCATTTAGCATTTTGTTGATAAAGATACTGTAGTGGTTTGCCATTTCTTCTACAGCTCTTTTACAGAAGAGGAACTGAGGCAAACGGTTAAGTGACTTGCCCAGGGTCACACAGCTAGTAAGTATCTGAGGCCAGATATGAACTCATTTGACTCTAAGTTGAGTCTTCCTGATTCCATGTCTGGCACCAAAGGGGATAACTGAATTAATTTCATATAATTGAATATTTCAGATATTAGAGAGAAACTAAGTGCTATCAATTTACATTAAGTTCAGACACACAGAAGTATGAGATGTTCCTGGAAGAATTTAGAAATTATCCTCTGGGCAGGACATGTCATTTTAGAGCCCAGTCTATGCAGCTTCCTCTCATATCACATTTCAAAATGTTATATGTCCACCTGCCATCCAAGTATTCCATGCCACATAAGGAATCAGTGTAATTACTGACAGGCAGAACCTTCTTTGTGGTCTTATTTCACAGGTGCCTTGAAGGCTCTACTGTCTACCAAAATCTCTCTCTTATTCCCTTACTGATGCCTGAATTTTCGTAATTATAGATTAATTCCTTTGACTTGGTTTTAATTTTATGTTAAAATGCAAATAGCCAAGGGAGAGGTAATACATTAAGTCTTAAGCCTTATCAGCTCTTTATCACTTTAATGCACATCTCTTTCTTAGATCTTTTTCTGAGAGCAGGTTCAATAGAGGATGGAAGCTATGATGTCATTAGGCTGACTAAAATGGGAAGGAAGAATTGAAATCCTAGGCTAATGGGAAGGGGGAGAAAGGGTTATATAGAAGCAGAGAGAGTTAAGTAGTATTGAAGAGAGGACCGATTTCACAAATTTATCTAGTTCTAACCTTGACTATGAATCTACAGTCACTCTTTGAATTTTCAGCTGTTTTGACTAGGCAGATGGCAACACGTTTATTTACCACCAAATCCTATAGTAGTAGTGTTGACAAATACCAATGCCTTTTGACAACTGAATTGGTATGTTAGCTAACCCAGTTTTCCTTGTAGTCAGACCCCACTTATTAATAAAGTGTAGCTGATTGTGACCTATGTGGTTTAATTCAAGAGATGTTAAGGTCCTCCTTCCTATCTGGAGTACTTTCTCCATTAGCCATACAGTTTATCTTTAGGGATTAATTTCTTGGGTCTTGAAAGTTTTTTGGTCTTCCATGCAAATTCCTTCCACAGGATAGACGCCTAGGGACTGGGCATGGTCAGGTAAAAGTATAATGAAGACAAACTTTAAGTAAAATTGCTCTACTGCTATGATTTACATATGCTCTGAATTCCACCAGAGGTACTTGAGACAGGGGTGGTACATTTTAGCGTTTGATCTTACCAGTGATGGATACTCTTTTAGACACTGGTATCATTTCCTTGGGCACTCACCAACCCTTCCATAATGATTCCCTCCATTTTAGATTACTGAAAATATACGTGATTGATATTCTAAGGGGAATTTGTTATTCTGACAAGAACATATATATCTTAAGTGTCAACTATTTTTGGTATATTGCTATCTGTGGGCTTGTAAGGGAAGACTATCAATTCAATTGCATTTTCCATATATAATTTTGTATGCACTTAGTCTTATCATTTGGTTTGCTTCTCCATATTATGATAATTCTTTGAGAACATGCTTTAAAATACCTACATGTACATACTATTCACTGTACATATTACTGAGAATGTTTCTGTAATAGACTGAATCACTGGCATTGCATGTTAGGGGGGGAAAAAAAGACATTTAAACCAGCCATTGGAGACGGCTGAAAAACAGATCCCTGTTGGATCCCACAACATTTTACTTGTATACATTAATTTTGACATAATCATATGCTTAAGAAATTATTTTCAAATTATATACACTTATTTTAACAGTCTACTTGCATAATATAAGGATGTACCTGGATCTTTAATCCTGTCAGACAAGAGATATGAACATCTGAATGACTTGGAAGATTTGATCCAGTGACAGAGTCTGGTCCAGTGATTCCTCTGAGTGTTTCTTCCTTCATTTTCTTTAGTAGACTTTCATAAATCATTCTTTGAGAGTCAGAAGGAGGGGTATAAGGAGGTTCTTCTGTTGATCTGTATATTCAATATGTATTAGTTTTTAATGGCTATGGAATCATAAAATGTTAATGACCTCAGAAATAAGCTATTCTAACACATGTAAATAAGGAAAATTATCTATTTTATATTGATTAATAGAAAAACTAAGGCCTATAAAAAGACAATGAAAGGTTAGTTTTGGTTAATGTAATTCAGAATATTTTACATAAATCAAGATTCCTTCATTCTGCCAACAAATAATGACTCCGGATTGTATTTTATTAAATAATGACTCAGGATTTTATTTTGTGAAAATAAAATTCAATTTTCCATTTTCCATTTGATTTTCTACATCATACTCACTTGTTAGGTAAATGTAGGCAAGCTCTCCAGGCATCCAGTTCTTCAGAAAGTTGTTCAATTTTCAAAGGTACTGACACATCCCTTCTTTTTAAAAGCTGGCTGAAATAGAGGAAGATAATTTATGTTTCCATATCACCTGAAGGTTTATAAATGTTTTACATACTTATGTGATCTTCAGACCCAACCCATAGGAGTTATTAGGATTGTCATTTTATAAAAGAGGAAATTGAGGGTCCCAGAAGTTGAGTATTTTGTCCATGATTATAAAGGTGATAGGTCTCAACAGCATGTTAACTCACTCTACATCAGCCAGACAAAGAAATGGTCAAATACTAGCTCTCACCCTTAACCACAAGTGACCAACTTCCCTAATTAGAAACTCTGATATCCCCTCCCCGACCATGATCTCTTATCCTTCCACCTCTCCTTATGCCTCACCCCTCCTAACCCTGTTCTTCACAGTCACTGAAACTTTGAATTCTTCCATCCCCTCAATAATTTCTGAATTCATTGCCTTGTTTAGACTTTATTTTCCTTCATCTCCAATCTCAACCCAAGAGTTAGCCATTTCAGCTCCACAGGGTCTTCTCCTCCTGAAGCCCTTTCCTCTCATCCTCTCACCACTCATCTCTTGCCAAGACTACCCTGGATTACTCCACCATCTGCCTCTCTACTTCTGCTTACACACTGCTGGATGCTCCTGAGATCTCACACTCACAGCTCAGCTATCCGGGTACATTACCAATTAGGTTATCCAACCTCAGCAAGGGAGTCATTTTATTTCTTACTGATTCTCACACTGTTCACAGAAGCTATTCAATACCTGCTCTTCCTTCCTCAAACCTTTTACATCTCCCTCCCCAAGAGTTTATTTTTACTTTACTGAGAAAATTGACCCTGGAAATGCCTCTATCCTGTAGTCCTCTCCCCTGATTGCTGAGTTCCTAGCCTGGACCCACGTTTCGTAAGGTGCTAACAACTCAGAAATTGGAAAATGCTACAAATCAAAGCTTGATTTGTTATTTTGTTGATTGTTTAGACTTAAGGAAGTGATGGAGAAAAAGTGTTAATAATGCAGATTAAAATTAAAAGTATGTCATGTGTACACCATGTTTTTGGAGAGTCTGTTGTTAAGCATTTATCAGCATACTACATACTATATATACTGTCTCCCAGAATTAACATTTGAAAGTAAAAGATTAATATACCAAAATAGCAAATGCAATTTAAAATAACATTATTCAGATCAAAAGTCTTTATAGTAGATTCAGAACAAAAATAGAGCAAGTGCTAAATGAACATACCAATCACTACTAGTAAAAAATACTGTTAGGTGGTGTTTAACCTTATTTAACCTTAAACAGCAGATAAGGACAAAGTAAAGACTGTCTGAGGTGTTTCCAAATGGAATAAAAAAGCAAGCAGAAGAGAGACTAAGTTTTCTCCTGTTTTTATTGCTCATGTAACAAGTTCTGAAATGTGTAAAATAAGAATATATGGTCAATTGAAAAATGAAACTAAAGTATCAATTTATACTCACAGATGAGAATAGTAAGAACTAGAAAAAACACTATACACACTGATTGAAATATATACAGGGGCGGCTAGGTGGCACAGTGAAGAGAGCACTGGCCCTGGAGTCAGGAGGAGCTGAGTTCAAATCCGGCTTCAGACACTTAACACACACTAGCCATGTAACCTTGGGCAAGTCACTTGACCCCAACTGCCCTGCCTTCCCCCTCCAAAAAATAAGCAGAAAAAGAAAAAGAAAGAACATATACAAAAACAATGAAAGGCAGCTAGATTCAGATCAATTGTAATGACTAATTTTAGCTCTGGAGACTAAAAGATGAAAAATATTTCCCTTCTCTCAGGAGAGGGGACTACAGGCATAGGATGTTCCATAGGCCACCAGAGGAAGTCATACTATTGGCTTTGTTTTGTTACAAGGAAAAGTTCTGTTTGCCCTTTTTAGGGGGTAAGAGTGGGGAGGCCAGGGAGATATATTGGAAAATGACTGGGATGTAAAAAAAACAAAGGCATCAGTAAAAGTTTGAAAATGTTAGAATCACATAGATAAAAAATTATATTTCAGAGCAAGAAGCAACCTTAGCTATCAAGTCCAACCCCATAATTGCAGTGATAGAGAAAATGAAGCCCTGAGAGGTTAAGTGATTTGTCTATGATTACAAAGACAGGTAGAAGAGATAGGACCATGATCCAGATCTTTGGACTTTATGTCAAATGTTATTTTTCAGAGTCTTCATGGTCGTTAGCTATTGCTGTTACTTATTTTTCATGGAAATGACAAGTGCAATCCCCATTTTAGTAAAGTCCTTTTCTAAGTAGAAGAAACTTTATATTAAGTATGGCTTATTGTAGTCTTTTCTGCTTATGTGTTCACAATTTCCTTTGAATCATAGCTGCTTATAACCTAATACTTTTGCAGCTTAAAAGTTCAGTGAGATAAATCTGAAAATCAAAATGGTAGCTATGCCTGACCTTGGGAAAATCATTTTTCTGGGCTTTATTTTACTCTTCTGAAAATTTAGAGGGCTGAACTAGATGGTGTCTGGGCTCTTTTCGAGTTCCCAAAATCTGAAAATAGGTTGATCTTTCTCAGTCATAGTGTTTAGTCATCCCCATTTATGTGAAATCTGGCAAATATTAAATATAAATAACATTGATAGTCAGAATGATGTGTCATAGGGAAAAGAGCAAGAACTAAGAAAATAGAAAAATGGAGAGGCTAAGGGGCACAGGGAACAGAGCACCGGCCCTGGAGTCAGGAGGACCCGAGTTCAAATGCAGCCCCAGACACTTAACACTTACTAGCCATGTAACCTTGGGCAAGTCACTTAACCCCAGTTGTGCTCCCAAAAACAGCAGAAAAGAAAGCAGAAAAATAATATTTTATGTGAGAAATAATAAAACATATACTAAAACAACAAACATTTAATGCAATATTAATATAAATAAAAGGATGAAGAGTAAAAAGTAAAGCAAATGCATTTAAGTGAAATGCAGGGTAAGAGGAGAAGAAGGCCTAGATTAAATATTATAAACATGTAGATTCATAGTTGGAAGGAATTCCAAATCTAGTCCACCCTATAAATGCAGAAGAATTCTCTCACAGATAGTTGAAGGGAATATATGCATATGTATATATATATACATATATATATGTATACATACATATGTATGTATGTATAGGAGGGTGTATGTGTATATATATGTGTGTATGTGTGTGCGTGTGTGTACATGGATACATAGAGGGCACAGGATGAGTTGAATATGAAGGGATGATATCTAAAAAATAGATTAAGAAGTACAAGAGGAATATATTGGGAGAAGGAGAAAGGGAGAGACAGAATAGGGGAAATTATCTCATATGAAAAAAGCAAGAGAAAACTGTTACAATGGAAGGGAAAAGCAGGAAGGTGAAAGGGAATGGGTCAACCTTTATTCCAATAGAATTTGGCTTAAGGAGGGAATAACATGCACACTCAATTGGGTATCTTACCTTACAGGAAAGTAGGGGGGAAGGGGATAAGAGGGGGGATGATAGAAGGGAAGGCAGATTGGGGGAAGGGTAGTTAGAAGTAAATACTTTTGAAAAGGAAAAGGGTCAGAGGATAAAACAGAATAAGTGGGGGGCAGGATAGGATGGAGGGAAATATGGTCTTTCACAATATAACTACTACAGAAACGTTTTGTGTAACTACACATGTACAACCTATATTGAATTGCTTGTCTTCCCAGTGGGGGTGGGTGAGGAGGGAAGAAGGGAAAGCCTCTAGAAATCAAAGTTTTAAAAACAAATGTTAAAAAATTGTTTTTTGGGGCGGCTAGGTGGCGCAGTGAATAGAGCACCGGCCCTGGAGTCAGAAGTACCTGAGTTCAAATCCGGCCTCAGACACTTAACACAAAAAACTAGCCGTGTGACCTTGGGCAAGTTACTTAACCCCAACTGCCCTCCAAAAAAAAGCAAAAAAAAAAATTGTTTTTTACATGCAACTGGGAAATAAGATATACAGGTGCTGGGGTATAGAAATCCATCTTGCCCTACAAGAAAGTGGGGGGGAGGGGAGAATGGGAGAAGATATAAGAGAGAACAGATTGGGGGAAGGTATATTCAATAGGCTCACTATCTTGGAGTAGGGCTAGGGGAGAGGAGAAAATTTGTAATTCAAAATTTTGTGGAAATGAATGTTGAAAACTAAAAATAAATTTAAAAAAAAGAATTCCCTCTGTAACATCCATGACAAAAATTTTTCCAAGCTTCACTTAAAAGCCTCCCAAGACAGTCCAGTCATTCCCCTGGGCACATCTAATTGTTAAGGCATTTTTCCTTACGCTGGATCCAGACCTACATCTCTGTAGCCTCTACCCATAGCTGGCCTAAAGTCACATCAGCTTTTTTGGTGACCATATTGCTCTCCCTTCCACTGCTTCTCCCACCTTCTCTTCTGTCTGCCACATCCAGTGAGTACCCCTGCCACTTAGACAATGTATTTCTTTTCCTATGATCTCTCCAGTACTTTGCCAGACTGATGCTACTTTTTCTACTGCTTGCCAGAAAATTCTCACCATGTGGATACACCCTTAATATACATATATATAGGGAGAGAGCTAAAATGAGTATAAAATTTCAAATATTATGTGAGAGAATTCAGTGATAATAATTATGACAGTATTGTTTCAAAAAGTATAGGCATCTAAAGGTTAAAAGAGCAATAAAAGAAAATAATGTCAATTGATAGGAAGCAGTAGAAATGCTGCTATGCATCAACCTTGGGGTTGTCAACTTTTCTGGCAGTGTGAATGTAAAAAGTTACATGAGCAAAAATAACATGGCCTGCTTTGGAAGTGGGTAGGACAGTAGACATAGGGGCCTTGGTCAGGGACTGATTGATTCTAAGACCTTGCATAAATATCTACTGCCATAGCTTCTTAATTTAGTGCATCAAGGATCTGTGATTTCATCAGTGTAAAGAGTGCCTCTACTGATGCAGATTGCAACCTTTCTGACTGCAAGCAATTTTGCTGCTGTGGTCAACAATATATCACCTTGTAGCCATCCTTCTGGTGATGCTCCTCTCGAAAGTCAGCTAGACTGGTCCTAGGAAGACAAACACACAGTCTATCACCAGGCCCCTACTGGAATCCTTTCCATCTTCATAGAATTTGCCACATTTTGGTCTCCACTGGCATAATCTTCGAGAACCAAAGGTTATTGTCCTGCTCTGTCACTTCCTACCTGTGTGACTTTGGGCAAGCCACCTTATCCTCCCTGAGGCCTAAATGCCTTTATCTGTAAAATGAAGGAGGGTGGACAAGATGAAACTCTAAGATGTCTTTCAACTTTATGTCTATAATTCTATGAATAAAATTTTATTAAAATATAATTTATAAAAAGAACAATTTTCAGCAGTTCTCCATGGAACCAGTCATCAGAAACTCAACAGGTAAACTTATTTGGGAATAAAAGGAAGCTAGGGCTTTCAGAAGAAGTTTGAAAAAGGTAAATATGCGTGATTAATCCTCTTAGTCTGGGTATGTTCTGGGAATGTAGCAATAGCTTGACAGAGAAGATAAAATATTTAAACCTCAAGCTCATGTATGTTTATATCATTGTAGCAAACCAGTTGCATAACATACTAAATTGTTTTTTCAATTACCAGTTTTAATCCTGAGTAACATAGACAAGAAATTTAACTTAAATTTTGCCTTTAACAAGTATGGCTAACCTTTGAAATAACTTTAATAGATGTAATTTCCTAGTCTTTATTTTTATTTGTGTCTGTCTTTTGGATGTTGACCTTGCATGACTGATCATGTTTTATTCTCTTTGTTCAAGCTAAGTGTCTCCACATGGCTAACAGTCACTTTCAGTATCCTCAAAGAAAATGATTTTTACACAAATAAAAGTTGGGGAGAAAGATGGAGAATAATTTCATCCCTTCTACCTTATGTTTATATATTGTTGTTGTTTGTCCTTCATTTTCAAAGAGGACCGATGACATGGAATGATATCTTGAATTGTGGATGAATTGGATTTAAGTCAGACAGTTACACAAAGTTATCAGCCTCTTCCAGAGTCATCAAGTCCAGTGACAGGGCAAAAGTCAAGATAACTGGTGATGAGCTGGTATGTAGTAGATGATGCCAGAGTCTTCAAGGTCTGACCAAGCTCTGGGTCCTCTACAATGCCTGCACTAGCTACCTTCATGTCCATTGAAACAAATTGTTCTCATCTGCCCATTCCACTGGCAGACGTCTCCACAGGCTTTGGGTGGATATCCCCCTAACTCACCAATGGGTTTGAGACCTGTTGGTTACCCTCAATTTGGTTTATCCTACCTGTCAAGACAGTTTTATTTTTTACTATGGTGTGGCTCTGCACATGGTACAGCCTGCCTGCCTTTGGTCTGCACCAGGAAGTAATTACTATTGTATGTCTTCCCCAGCCTATAGAACTAACAGTTAAACTGGTATTCCTGGTCACTCACTGGTCTACCATAGTTAATCATCATTTTCAAGGATACAGTGTTTAGCATGGTAGGCCTGTGAAAGGGAAAATACTTCTCCTGCTTTTCCCACTAAGTAATATTTATTTATATATTGATTTTAGTTAAAGAGATGGGGGGAAAGAATGATATCCATGTCCCTATTTTCAAAAACAAATTGTTCTTTCATGACAGCAAGTACCTTGTGTACTCATAAAGAGCTGGCACAATGCTCTGATATTGTCTTCTGATTGCTAACAAAGCACCAATGTAACCACATAATATCAGCAACTCATTGCGGACTCTAAAAGAGAACACACAGAAGAGAACATTATTCTAATGTTTATTTCATATAATAGCATTCTACATACATCCAAAGAAATATTTATTACTATGTATGATTATTAAAATTTCAGTGAAAGCTGCATTTGAATTGCTGAAGATTTGCAGCTTATAAAATTATCTACCCGTACATATATAGATAAGTAGCAGAATGGTAATTATTCCACAAATGTTTTCAAATTTAAAACAGTTAACATTTTAAATGGAAACCCTATCCCCTTCTTCTTACCATCCCACTTTCCTACTCACAACAGGGACAAGTTAGGGATTCTTTGGTACTTTGTAGGGATCCACAGAAATGACATTGAACTCCACTGCTCTTATGGTGCTGGGTAGACCAGAAGGGAGGTTTCCCTGCCCATATTTCCTGGTTCAGCTTGGGCTTCTAAAGCCACAGTGACCCTTTCTATAAGGAAGATAAAAGAGGATTATCTCCAATGGCTGTCTACACAGTCACATTAAGTCAACAAGCATTCATTCACCACTTCTGGGTGCCTGGCACTGTGCTAAGTACTGGATTAAGGAGAAATGCAGAAAACAGTCTCTGCCTTCAAGGAGCTCACTGAGGCTGGAAGCCCATGGCACCAATTCCCAATGCCAGGTAAAGGTTTGGGGCCAACTCTGCTTGAGCCATGTGTAGGTTTCTCCTTCCCTGTCATTATGTGGGGTCCTCTACATCAGTGGTTCCAAACCTAAATATAAATTAATTCCTGCTACTGCATATTAACCTAGAAAACCATAAATTAGCATTATCTTTGTTGTATTTTTATTTCATTTGATCAACATTTCCCAATTATACTTTACTCTATATACTTTACTTGTAGCCTGTGGGCCTTGAGTTGGACACCTCTGCTATAAACTCTATTATTTTGATCCAAATTGATTTCACTGTCATTTTAATAAGTTCTTGACTACTCTTACCCTTCTGACCCTTCCATCTCCACCCCCACAGGATAAGTTCAATGATCCAGATGTTCATTGGCTTGTTCCAAGAAACTAAATATCAAACTGACAGTGGATTAAGATAAAAGATAACAACAACTATCTTTAAATAAGACTTTAAATAAACTTTAAATAAATTCAATTTCAGCATCTGAAAGAAAGATGTACTCACTCACTACATTTATGCAGGACTAGTCTTTCAGTGCGGATATAGCTTAGCAGATCAAGAATTGGGTAGACTGTATCCAAGGTCCAATCTGAATGGGCCATTTGTTCTAATTAAAAAAAGAAAATATAACCAATCTTGCAATTAATAAAAAAGTGCTTGTCAATATTTGATCCTCAAAATTCATATAAACTTCATATAAAAACATTGCTCTTCTCTCTGTAAATCAATTTCCTCTACTTCTACTGTTTCCCAGTCACTACAGTAAGAGATCATGGCATATTCACTCAGAGTGCCCTCTGAGACACCACATTCCAAGCAGACCAAACAAAAGAGAAAGGAAAAACAGCTCATTAAACTGAGCTGGTCTTCTGTTGGATTTTCTCTTTAAATTTTAGAACCACTGATTTATTTTAGTCTTTCAATACATGAGCCATTGTTTAATTTTAAGACTGACTGCGAAAATAAGCAAAGAGGTCAAATAAATGGGTAGATTGAATATAAATGTTATGTTAAAACTCACGTTTGATGAAGCGAATACCAATAGGAAGGGCTTTTTCAGGTTCTTTACTTAACAAGTAATACTTGATAGTTTCAAACACATTTCCATCTGCAAGGGCAGTCTCTGCTAATCCTGTACATTCTTCCAATGTGGGGAGATTACACTAGAAAACAATTGTTAAAAGAATAATAATTCTAAACACATTGATAAAGATAATTTCGGGGAAACAGAAAAATTGTGGTTTGTTTCTTGAATATTTTTCCATCTGAAATGACAATTGTAGAGAGATTTATACAGATTTGTTATTGTTAATCTCTACAGTAACATTTGGTGAAAGAGAGGTAAGGTTTCATGCTATTTTCTTTGATGGTTGCCTTCACTTGGTCCTATCACCCTGCTACCCCTATCACATGGCCATTCCTTCAAGCCTTAGAAGTGATAGCCTTAGAAGTTGTTTATGGTCATCAGTTCAACTTCCTTACCCTCCTCAGTTCATTTCTCAACCTCTTTGAGATCTGGCTTTCACTGCAACTGTTGAACTGCAAATGGCCTTCTTTATCACTCAGTCTTTAAACCAAATAGATTTTTCCCAGTTCTCATACTTCTTCACCTCTTTACAATGTTTGACTGTTGAGTATCCTAGATGCTATTCTTTCTGAATTTACCAGACAGTGCTCTATGTTGGTTTTTTTCTTCTCTGATAAATCTTTCTCAGTCTTTTTTCTAGAAATGTCATCTATATCCTCACCCATTTTGTGAATCAATTAATCAACAAGCCTGTGCCCTATTCTCTTCTTTCTTTACTTTTTTCCAACATCATTAGCAACCATGTCTTTACATGTAATTCCCACATCTACAGATTCAGTCTTCAGTTCTTTCCTGGGCTTTAGTCCTCTATCTCATAACTGCCTGATGAATGTCTATATAAATACTTGTTGAAATGAATGAAAAGGTTAGAGAAATAGAGGCTAGATGTGTTAGCCAAGTCAGGTAGATTTGGAACTGTCAATAATTAATGCCAACTTGGAGAGTGATCTCTAGTATGCTAACCCACAGATTTGTCCTTAGTTCCGTACAGTTCAATATTTTTATTAATCACTTGAACAAAGGCAAAAATGATTACATTTGAAAGTGGGAAGCATAATTGGATGATAGAATTGGGATCAATAAGCTGATGACCAGAATCTAATAAAAGAGAATTAATAAAATAGAGAGAAATATAAAATTCTAAACTTAAGGGTAAAAAAAAACCTCACTAGTACTGTTTTTGGGAAGATATGGCTTCTATAAAAAGTTCTGGATGTTTTAATATACTGTAGCAATACCAAGAAGGTCACAAGAATCTAAACATATCATGAAACTTTAGACCTCAAAACTAGAAGAATAGTGTCAAGAATGAGGGGAAGATAGAGATTATCTTGTCATCTGAGGACTGGTAGAAGGAAATGGGAGTGTCTATCCTGAGGAAAAGGAGACTTGGAGGAATGAAATAACTGTTTCCTGAGATTTGCAGAGGTGTTATGTGAGAGAGGAATTCGATTTGTTTTGCTTGGGCCCAGAGGAAGGTGGGAGTTTGTTGCAGAGAGGTAAAATGTGACTTAATGCAAGGGCAAACTACCTACCAAAAAGAACTATAAAAGTGCTTCAGCTTCTTTCAGAGGTAATGGGTTCCTCATCACTGGATGCGTTCAAGCAGAATCTGAATTTTCCTATCTATTAGAGATTCTGTAAAGGCGATTATTCTTCAGGGTAGATTAGACAAGATGATCTCAATGAGCCTTCACACTATGAAATTCTGTGATTCTGATGTCAGTTATGCAAATCAGCTCTTTTCTATTCAACATTTTTATCTATAACTGGGATTAAGTTAGAATCTTCTATCTCTTCTTCCAAGTAATATGCTCATCAGATTCAGTATTAATACAAAGCTAGGAGAGGGAACTAGAAACGTGGAATCTCAGATCAGAAAGGTCCTCAAAGATCAAACAATCCAAACTATCCCTGAGTCACCCTTTCTGTAACATTTCCCTAAAGTAATTATACATTGCTTCTTGAACAGTCAATAAATAAGATCTTAACACTTTCTGAGGTCACCATCTCCACTCTTGCACTAATTTGTTAGAATTTGTTACCTTATATTTACTCAAAATATGTCACTGTAACTTCTGTTCATTGGTCTTAATTATGTATTGAGTCAAAGCAATAATAATCTGAAACCTTCTTCCACATATCAATCTCTTAAATATTTTGGTATAGTGATAATATCACTGATAGGTTTATCTTCTCCAAGTTACATATTCCCAGTTCCTTCAGTTCTTTCTTTTATAACTTGAATATCAGTTCTCTCACTATCCTAGTCACTCTTCTGTAGTCATACTACAACTTATCAATGTCCAGTCTGGTATGAAAAGTTAGCACTGGACACAACACCCCACTGTGTCTTACCAAAACAAAGGATTATGCTTCTATATATGATTGCCATTTCACATTAACTCCTCTATATTTGTTTCATACCAATGTCATCTAGCCATGATTTCCCCATGTTATACTTGTAGATTTGATTTTCTGAATCCAAATATAGAACTTCATATTAATCTCTATTAAATTTCACTTGGTTATTTTGGTGTTACACTTCCAGCTATAATTGTGCACTTGATAAGATCTCCCACAGAATGAAGCTTGAATATGTCTGACTATCCTGTACTATTTTTCAAAAGCAATTTCATTAGTATAAGAAGCAACTCTGTCTAAAATTTGAAGAATAGTTCTGGACCTATATAGGTAGGCAGGGGTTCCTTACCAGAAGTTTCTTGCACCAGTGAAATCACAAGATGGGGGAGATTTGCCCAGACCATATGGTTCATGTAAACAAGATCTTGATTATTTTAATGGACTGTAAACTCAATATGCCTCAGTTAAGAAGCCTAACATGATCTTTTGCAGCATTAGCATAAGTCTGGAATCCAGAAAAAAGGTACAAATTATTTCACTGGACTATGCAGTAGTTAGATCACAATCGAAGTACTGTATTTAGGTCTAGACGAACATTTTAGGAAAGACAGTGCGAAACTGAAAGATGGTAAGAGGTATCTGAGAGGTAATCAAGATGGAAAAAAGACTTAAAATTGTTTTAGAGATCAAAGAAAGGGGGAATGTGGCTCCAAAACGGACAAGACTTAGGGTTGACTGGATAGGCTGATAGGAATAGAGCTGGAAGAAGCAAAGGATCAGATTGAAAGCTGAAGCTTAAATGTCCTGGAGTCTAACTCTTTCATTTCACAAGTGAGGAAACTAAGACCCAGTTAAGTGATTTTCCCAAGGTCATAGATAAATAGCAGAGCTAGAAATTGAACACATTTCTCTACTTCCAAATTAAGTATTCCTTCTGCTACATAGATGACTTTAAATATTTTAAAGGTTGTACTATAGAAGCCTTTACAAAAGTCCTATTACAACAGTTTATGATGGCACAGAAGTGATCCACCTGGAAAAACAAGGACAAAAAATGTCCAATGTCTGGACCAGATGCAATAAACTCATTGCTCCAAGTATGGCTTGAACCAAATACATCACAACATAGATAATATTAATTTATAGTTGTCTACGCCAATATGTCCACAGGAATACATTCCTATTTGAATTTGATACCACTGGTTCATACCATATGACATATAGCTAGATGAGCAGCTCATATAGCTGAGCCCTCAATATGTATATCCCAGACAGACAATGCAGATAGTCAATGATCTGGATCCAGAATAAAATAGGTAAAGTTGTTAGATTATATTTGGGAAATTTCACAGTACTCTCAATGTCCCCAAGTTTTTCCCTAAAACAAAAACTCATTTTAAAAACACTAATACATTGTGGTAAAACATGAAACACCATGAATTCTTAAAGATTAGTTTGCCCAAAGGGTAGTGAATACACATCTGGTAGGCATACATATTTTGCCAGCATATTATCTGTGACAACATACACCCATGAAGTGGCCTACAAGAGATGCACTACAAGAAAGGGTTTCAGTTATGTGTTAAGAGTTAGGGGTAACAACAGCCTATGGGACATCTCACCTGTAAGGATGGTACACAGGTATATTCAAAGACCTAGAGAAAAGCTTGGCAATTTTGAGGATTTCAGGGAGGACATGAATAAGAACTTCGTAAGAAAATTTTGGGTGGATTCCAGTCCGCACAACTGGAGTGAACACCTACATTGAGAAGAATATGCATCCACTGAAAGTATTGAGGTGATTTAGAAAAGGGACTCTTATTAGACTTATTCTGGGAAGTTGAGAATAGCCCTAGGATCAGGACGGAGGCAGTCCTATATCAAATCTTTCTAGATAGAATTAGCATGAGCCCAGTTGCCAAGTCTGCAACAAGGCTTATTCATTTAAAGGACTTAAGATGTATCTATATGGATATATAATTTAATTGGTGTAGGTAGTGAAGAGCCTCTTTTTACCAATAAAAATGGCAACAATTCTGTAATTAATTGGTGTAGAGAGTAGCCTGGGGACACCGAAAGGTTAAGGAACGTAGCTGGAGAGAGCCAGTGGGTATTAGGCAGAACTTAAAACCTCTTCTTGTCCTTAAAGTCTGCTATCTACCCAACTATGTCACATGGCCTCTTTGTTCTACTCTAATTGTCAATATAATTAGGAGAAAAATATTCTAATCAGGTTAAGATAATTGATTTATTTCCTTATATGTTACAGTTTCTTAACCTCAAAAGGACATCAAAACACAGCAGCCTCTGTCCATCAAGAATATTTATTCTTGGGGCCGCTAGGTGGTTCAGTGAATAGAACACCAGCTCTGGAGTCAGGAGGACCTGAGTTCAAATTTGACCTCAGACACTTAACATTTACTAGCCCTGTGACCTTAGGCAAGCCACATAACCCCAGTTGCCCGGCCTTCCCCCCTCCAAAAAACAAAAAATAAAATAAAGTTTATAAAAAAGAATATTTATTCTCATTAGTTTACCTTCTCGTGGGCAGCTAAGTGGAACAGTGGATAGAGTTCCAGGTCAGGAGTCAGTAGGACCTGAGTTTCAAATATGGCCTCAGACATTTACTAGCTGTGTGAACCTGTGCAGGTCACTTAACTGTGTTTGCCTCAATTCCAAATCTGTAAAATGAGCTGGAGAAGGAACTGGCAAATCACACTTCCAGTATCTTTGCCGAGAAAAGCCCAAATGGGTTCAGAGAGTGGGACATGATTGAAACAACTCCACAACAACATAACGTACCTTCTCATGTAGATCATTTATCTCTTCAACACATCCTGGGTAGAAAGCACAAAGTTTTACTAAGTGAAGCTCATTATTAGGAATCCTCAAGAGAAGATCTGTTGCCAAATCCCTATTCAAATGACAAAAAGGGAGGAAGTTATTAGGAAAACCTAATGTTCATAAAATTTTCAAAATCACAGCATTTTTACTATTTCTCCTTTGCATTATCTATTTACTATTTAAAATAGTAATTTTACATTGAATCTTAGAATGTAAATCATCAACATTAAAGTGGTATGAGGGAAAATTAATCTTGCTGCTCATATACATTTTATGATTTTCAAATTCAATATAATATTTGAGTTACTATGGATATGATTATGTGTATTTACTATGAATTTTATTTAGGGAGTTGGAGTTTAACCAAATCAAGTAGTCCAGGCCCTCTTCTTGCATTCAGTTGATTAATCAACCTTCCTTAAAGTCAAATCATGGCCACTTTTGTTTTGCATACAAGATTGGAAAAGTGAGAACAGTTAGCATGCTAAACTAATTAAAATGCATGACTAAATTTTACTGTTTTCAGTCTTTTGGGACTTCTTAGTAAACCTTCAGGGAATCAACAAGCCAACAAAAAAATAAAGGAATGCAACTGATGGATTTTACTTTTTAAAAATTCATTTAGCGGCCCACAAAATTAGATACATAAATTTGTCAGTAGATTAAAATACAAAACTGGACTGAAAGCTTTACAGTTTTAAACAGACTTTTTAAACGCAAGCTCCTTTTACACCACAATGTAGAAGTTCCAGCTATCTATTTAAGAAAGTGTATTGCAGTTTGAGAAATACGCATGATCAACTTTCAGTTATACAGAGCAATACAAAATTCATCATTATTATTTTTATTTTTCAGGTTCTTTGCTCTTCCTCCTCTTCCTGCTTCCTGTCTTTGGTTTATTATTATTTTATAAGCAGAGTTAATAGAAAATGAAGAAAAGAAAAGGGAACTTGAACCTATTTGAATAATATTTGATTTAGTCCTAGTACATGTTCTATGAGGGAGGTGGTTTGAAGACTGTTCAATGTTATGGTGTATAAAATTATTATTAATAATAAAATAATGCTGTATTAGAGATCATTTATATTAGTAAAGCTTTGTATCTATAACAACAAAATCTTACATATTTTAAACTAGGGGTTCTTAACCTTTTTTTGTGTCAGACTCCTTTGGCAGCAGGTAAAGCCTATGAACTATTCCTTCTCAAAAATAATGTTTTTAAATGAATTAAATAAAATACTTAGAATTGCTAAGGAAACCAATTCAAATGAAATATAGTTATTAAATATTTTTTTAAAAAAATTCACAGAACCCCTGAAATCTATCCACAGACTCTAGGCTAAGAATATCCATTCTAACAAAATATTATAAAATGATAAAATATTATCATTACTTACTTTGACATTTCAAATACTTAATTAGATTTGTGATTACCAGTATGGGTACTCTCTCTATGCATGCAGATTATAACTCTCTGCAAACCTTAGAGATCTTGAGTTAATGTAGAAAAACAAATATTCCCTTTGGAGTCAAACTTTTGGTGATGAGCCATTCTACATTAATAGTCAGCAACAAAGCTGGTCCTTGCATGGATCAGACCCTTCCTTACTTGAAGCCTTTTAGCCGAAGCTCAATAGGATCTGCCAGAGCTTCGACTCCCCTAATACACTCAGAACTACCCTTATTGACAAAGTCACTACCTTTTAGCTGGTCTGGTGATGAGCCTTTCACAGGTAGGGGATATTGTTTCTCAACTACCCTTATTGACAAAGTCACTACCTTTTAGCTGGTCTGGTGATGAGCCTTTCACAGGTAGGGGATGTTGTTTCTCAGATGCCAGGCAAAACTGCCTGTTGTTCAGCCCATACTTGAAGCCTTACCAGTGGGGTATGACCTGCCAAGGCTCAGTTTTCACTACATAGCTTGTTGGGCTTCATCTCTATTGCTACTATAATCATGAACAATAATTTAAGAAAATAGTAGTTTATGGACAACATATGAATCCAATGAAAGAGAAATTCCACTTATTTGTGAATTCCCCACTGAAACTAAGAACTTCAGGAAATAAGTTTGGCTAAACTCATTTAAGGATATTGTTAAGAATTTTATTTGAAACCTGTTCTTAACCTTTTTGTGGTCTGTACTGTCTAGAGTGAAAGGGGAAAAATCTCCTTCTTGGAGTTTATATTAACTACTTTAGGTCTATAGACTATTTAAATTTTGTTCTTTTCAGTCTTTTGACACTTCTTAGTAAACCTTCAGGGAATCAACAAGTCAGTATAAAAATAAAGATGCAATTGAGGGATTTCACTTTTTACAAATTCATTTAGCACTCTTCCTCCTCTTCCTCAGCATTTCCTCTTCCTCCCCAAGCTTGTAAAGCCAGTGGTACAATGAAACTTATACTTATTTCTTAAAGTGGGGTTTATAAGACATAACTGTACTTTAAGTTTTAATCTGATTTACTGTGAGATAATTAGACAGATCAATGATGAGTTATTACCAACTTGTTAAAGACTACACAAAGAATTAAAACTCTTAGTTTTTATTCTTGCAACACACCGGATAATTTTTTTTTCTATTATAGGAAAATAGAAGTAATTTATTAGATATGAAGTGTGGCTATAAAATAATAAGATTTATTTTGATGTATAACATTGGAATCTACTGCACTACTTTGCAATTATACCTTGCATTATTATGAATAATGTAACTGGTTTTGTATATTAAGAAAAATAATAATTCAAGACCATTTCTTTGAATAATGTAAAACTATGTGTTTGTCAATGTATTATTTAAATCACAGCCTTATAAAACTATAAAATACCTGTATCCAAGAAATGGAAAGCTAAAAAGGAGATGTTGAAATGACAATGAATACCCAGAAGACTCAAAATGTTCATTTTAAACCATAAATGGTAAGAAACCCCAAATACTCTTGGTTTATTAACGATGATTAAACAAATTCTCTGTTATGTGAAAACTAATCTAAAAGTGTGTTTTCATCATTTAGACTCTCAATTAGCTGCAAAGACAATAGTAGTTGCTCATTGGAAATTACTCTGACTCTAAATAAATGTTTCTATTTTCAGCTTTCCTCAGAATATATGTATATGTTAGCGTGACATAAAATACAACTGGAAAATTGGAAGAAATTTTTGAGATTCAAATTAATCCATGAGCATTTGTTAAATACGTACTGTGTTCCAGGCACTAAGAGTACAAAGACAAAAATGAAACAGTTGTTGTCCTCAAGGAGTGTCCATTGTATCAGGGGAAAAGTTTAAATATTGCACAAAGTATTAACAAGATAATTTGATGGGGAAGGCATTGTTAGCACTTGGGCGGATCAGTAAAAGGTTCATGTAAAAAGTGGAGTTTGAGGTAAGCTTTTTAGGAAACGAGGAATTCCAAGAGGCAGAGGTTAGGAGTGGAGTAATATATATAGTAAAGCTAAAAAGGTGGGGGTTGTGGGAGGAACAGCTATATGGTTCTGTGGATAGAGTACCAGACTTATAGTCACAAGGATCTGATTCAAATTTGGCCTCAGACACTTTTACTATCTGTGTGACCCTGGCCATGTCACTTAACCGCCAATAGTCTCAACAATAACAACAAAAAGGTAGGTTGAAGCAGTTGCAAATGGCTCTAAAAACAAATAAACTTGTTTTAGATCATAGAGGTAATACTGGCATTTCCTGATTAGGGGAATAGCACAAGCAGCCCTCTAGTGTATATTGGAAAGGGGAAACACAAGAGGCAATTAGGCTAGGCTACTGGAACAGTCCAAAGAAGACGAGATGAGGGCCTCAAGTTGGGTAGTACCCGTATGAAAAGGGAAGGATACAAATATGAGAAATGGGAGAGGTAGAATTGGGGGGGGGGTTAACTATAGGTTAAAATGATAGCTGTGAAAAGGAAGAGTACAGTCAGGTGAATAATTTTTATTATATTTGGCTTAGCTCCACAAATCTTTTATTTTTTAAATATTATTTCATACCAATTTTTGAAACTAACCCTATTTTTTTCAGGAGTTATGCTTCCTTTTAATTTGGGGGTAACTGCCACCTAAAGGAATAATCACAGGTAACTATACTGTAAATTGGCTTGTTTCTGTGCTTGGGGAAAGCTGACTTATAATATACAATCATGCTAAAATGACTGGGTGGTCTTAAGGGACGGCTAGCATTAAATGACTGTGTTCTCAGATGGGTGTTAATAAAAACTGGCTATGGGACAACCCCACATCCTACTGGTTCTCTGAAAGGTGTGAGCTTGAAGTAGAATGACTCTAGGAGATCTGATTCAAGATAGAGAGCTGTTTTTGATCTGCATCTTCTTATGCCTAAAAGGGTGGAATATTTGTTTTGTTTTGTTTTGTTTTTTGTCAGGAAGGGTCCTGGTCACACAAATTAATTTACAGGGGGCAAATAATGGAGGAGGGGCAGAATCTCAAAATGAACTCCTTTCCCCTCTTCCTAGGGTGAAAAATGACTCAGGTCAAGAGCAGATGCTTTTCACAACATTCCTCTGACCTATATTTGAAGGGTTAAAATGTAACCCTGGGTCTCCTGGAGTTTCATCTGGGACTTGAGATAAATTAAAGAATCGCCATTGCCCTCAGTTCCCAGAATGTGACAGGAGAAAAAAAAAATCATTCCTTTGATAGTGCCAACAGTTTAATACATTAAGTAAAGGTTTGGAATCGCTGCTACTGGAGACTGAAGCAAAGGTTTTGTTATATAAACAAAGAAACTCTCATTACTTTAATATCATACCCCATCCTGAACATTTTATTATTACTTCATTCTCATTTCTGGTCACTTCTTTCCCATAATCTTTTTTTAGGAAGAAGAGAGCACAGATCCTTCCTGCATAATTATTATCCAAAGCACCTAACAATTGTTTTTGTTTTTTTAAAAAGAAATACTTGACATGATCTGATGAAAATCCTTGAGGTTAAGAAATCCTTACCATGTTGCAATTGTCATACACTTTCTTGCTAGTAATTCTAAGGCGTAATGGGTTGCTGGTGCTGCCTTCTCTCCTAAGACGGTGCCCATACTGACAGCCAACTCAAGTTCATTTCCACGAATCAGGTGTGCCATGGCAAGCTGGCTCAGTAAGAAAATATTATCTTCAGTACCATAGATGCTGACCAGGTTAATCATTCTTCCCCGCTGCCCCCAATGCACAAATTACATTCACAGGAATGTCAGTTTTATAAACCATGGGGTCATATGATCCCTACGAACTAACCAAGTTTAGCTACACTCTTTGGTCCCTCTCAAAATAGCCTTATTGTTAACTTTTTAGGAATAGTTTATGAAAAATGTTTGATACCAACAGCTCAAAAAGTAACCTGATATTAATAGCTTACATATGAAGAAAATTTTAATAGAAATAAAAGCTTTGATAAAGTCCATATTCTCAGCAATGAATCAAGCAGTGAATACTTATCACAAGTGAACTTGAAGTATGACATACTAAATAATTCCCTTTCATATAAAAGAAATTTAAAACAACACTTTTCCTGAGAACTATTATACTTTATGAGAAAAAAAGAGCTATTGACATTTAATTCATTTACAGAAATGCAGAAATGTTGTACCTCAATATTATCTACAGCAAGATAGCAACATGCTGCCAGGACTGCTCGGCCATCTTGCAAATACCATTCTGCCAGCTCTTTACTGACCCTCTGTAAGAGTCTGTGGAGAAAAAAGAAGAGATTTAACTCTATAAATACTTTAACATAAGTACAGAAATAAATCATCTGCCATTGTCACAGGTTATTAAAAGTAACCTTTGGATAGCTAAAAGTAGGCAATATTTATATAGCCCTTTAAGTGGACAGAACACTTGCCCCATAACACAGATAAAACAACTGAACCGTAAGCAGGTGAAGGGACTTACTTGAGGTCCATCCACATGACTAAGCGTCAGATTCAAATTTAGCTTCCTGACTCCAAGCTGAATGACCTCCGTATGAACAGGCAGATTACTAAATCGAGTTCCATAGGTAGAGCAGTAACCAGAACAGGGAATGGGTCAGGGAATTTGTCCTACGGTGCAGAAATTTTAAGGGCCACTAATAAGTGTTCTTATTCCTTCCTCTGAGGAATTCCAAAAGAAGGAGGGAGGGAGGCTGGTGGTAGGGCAGAGGCAAAGCTGGTAGCCAGAGGGATAGCTAAAGTATTTTTCTGCTGAGGGAGCATCTTAATTTTCTTGGAGATTCCTTCGTTTTACTGACCAGGGCTACTCTGTGAAGGGAAGGGTAGAGAATTTCAAGGATCCTAGAACTATTTCCATAGACAGGGTAGATATGGAGTCATGATTTCCTACCTCTACTTTTCTGTCCCTCCCTAAGACTTTCCTTATCCTTAAATCTTTACCTTCTAAGCTTCCTAATCTTTCTGAAGGAAAAAGAGAGATGGAGGTTGTAGAGGGCTGGAGGCCAGGCTGTTCCTGAAAGGACCGAGGGGCCACCTCTCTGCTTCAACACTTGTCTTTAGTCAGGAAAGCTGGGGACCCTGCTCTGAAGGGCTAGTGCCCTTCTGCATTTAAGGAAAGTCAGATTTCAACAACTTGGCAGAAAGAGTGCTGGCCTTTAACTCAAGAGAGCTAGGTTCTAATTGCTGCCCAGAAACAAACTCTAGGTCTTTATTTACTTCTCTGTAAAATGAAAGAGCTGGACAAGGTCACTTCTAGTTCTAATAATCTCATTTTATAAAATCTGGCTGCCATATGATTATCTCAATTCAACCTCAATTTCAATGAAGGTTCGTGAACCTTCTGTAACCTTGAATAGGTGACTTCCCTTTTCAGGGGTCTCAGTTTCCTCCTTTGTAAAAATCAAGAAGTTGGACTAGACTCTAACTCCGACATGTTCAGAGGGTTTAGGAAAGTCGTCTTCAAGCTTTCTTTCAGGCCCCTCCACAAAACATCTATATGTTGTCTCTAAAAATTATCACTCAGGGTCCAGTAATCAGGCTTTAAATACATACATATATACACACGTATGTATGCACATATACATATATACACTCACACACACACACACACACATATATACATATAGCTATGAAGAAACAAACTAATTATGGCTCATAACTAGGTGTTAAGGTACTTTAGTGAGCTGCTTATTGGTCTTTTCATAGGGATGGCCAGTATCCTAAGCATGTGTTTGTCCTGGAGTCTCTGTCTCCACCCTTTCCCAACTAAACTTGTGGCTCAGGTTTGTGATATTTGCCCAAGCTGCAAAAAGAGCCCTCCTTCCCTCTAGTCTGGGAGCCTACACTGAGGAAAAGTCCTGAGCTACGGGAGCACCAGAGACTGGGATGCAGATGCAACAGCATGGCATCTACAATACCCCATCACTGGCAGGGATATGAATTGCTTTGCAAACCATCTAAACTTAAGTCTTATTCTTCGTTTATCAATAAGTATTAAATGCTTTCTGTGTGCAGAACCCTAGGCTAAACATTGAGGAACAGACAATCATTAAATAAGTCAGCAAGTCAAAGAAGCATGTATTAAACCCTTACTATGTGAAGGGCTGGGGATACAAATAGAAGCCATAAAACATGGTTGCTGGCTGCTGAGCCTTATTTCTTCCCATATGCTACACTTTTTAGCCCTTTTATATCCCTACATGATAGGGATCCTAGAATTTCTGGAATGGCCCTGATGTCAATTCAATTGCACTTAACAAGCATTTAGTCTCTGCTGTGGTACCAGGCATGGGCAGCTAGGTGGCACAATGGATAGGCCGAGTCTGAAGTCAGAAAGGCTCATCTTCCCAAGTGCAAACCTGCCCTAAGACACTTACTAGCTGTGTGACCTTGGATAAGTCACTTCATCCTGTTTGCCCCCATTTCCTCATCTGTAAAATGAACTGGAGAAGGAAATGGCAAACCACTCTAGTATCTTTGCCAAGAAAACCTCAAATGGATCCACAAAGAGTTGGACAAGACTGAATGACACCATGCCAGGCATATTGGAATATAAAGTGCTAGGAACACAAAGAAAAAAATATAACAATTTCAGACCTCAAGGACCTTTCGTAGTCTCAGGAGAAAAAAATACACACACACACTCACACACACACACACAAATGGATAAGTGTATAGAGGAAAGCATATGCAAAATGATTTTGGGTGGGAGAAAACTTTACCAAGTGGAGAGATGAGGGAAGGGCTCCTGTAGGAGGCAGGATCCGAGCTGTGTTTTGAGAGAGGCTGGGGATTCTAAGAGACATGGGTAAGCAAGGCAAGCCTTCTGAGCCTGGAGAATGGCTCTGTACAGGCAGGGGAAAGGAGATGCAACACCATATATAGGCATGTGTGTGTTGAGCTAACTCATACAGCACTAGGGAAATTAGCAAACTACCATCAGGGCTTCTTTTATTGTTTTGTTGATTGACTACATTTAAGAAGGTGATAAAGAAGATGTTGTTAACAATGCAGATTAAACTTAAAAGTGTGTGTATACTCTTCCCCCCAGAGAACCAGTTATTAAACATTTACCAAAACATCACTGAGTTCCATGAATAGCAAGTAGTCCAGTGTGGCCAGGATGTCATATAATGAGGGACAACAATATGAGATCAGTCTAGAAGGATAGGTTGATGCCAGATCATGAAGAGGTTTTAATGCGAAAGAAAGAATTTTATATTTTCTTCTAAAAGGCTACAGAGAACCATTGAATCTTCTTGATTTTTTGGTTTATAAAATATAATGGTTCTTATGGAGTCCTTTAAGATAACTAAGGAATGGATTTGGAAGGAATTTTCTTAGTTTCATATCAGTATTTTCAGTTTCTGCCAATGTCCTTTTGCTGTAAATCTTAGTGAGAACAGGACTGGGTCACAGGATCATAAGCGGAAAAAAAAGGGGCATTATAGACCATTTAGTGTAATGCCTCATTTTACAAAAAAAGAAATTTAGGCCTCCAGAGTTTAGGCAACTTTTTCAAGGTCCCAAGGGCAGTAAAATAGGAGAGTTAGGATTCAAACCCAGATCCTTTGAATCCATACCAACGGTACCCTCTACACCATGCTACCAACATGATTCTCTAACCAGATGACAATATAATTGGGAAATATCTAACAACTACAACAACCACAACCACAACCCCAATATATATATATATAATTCAACATAGATAATGTCAATTGCTGGTTTTCTAAGTCAATGTGTGGCTCACCAGGATTCTTTCTATTTGACACCTCTGCTCTACCATCCTACTTTAATACACTAGGAGCAGTAGATGGGCCTGGGGGTTTGGGTGCTGGGGAGGCAGAGCTGATCTCAAGGTCCAAGCTACATTAAAGCCAGCACTGATCGGGTTACAACATTAGATCTAGTACCAATATAGTGATACCCCTCCACTCCCTCAACCAGGCTGCGGAAGGAAGGGAACAAAACTTCTGTGCTAATTAGTATTGGGATAAATGTGAATGGTTAGTTCACTTCTAGCCCAGGGGAGACAGACCCAGAGACAGACCCAGTCTCCCCCACCAAAAAAATGTCAAGGGATTGGGATATTTGATATGCACCAGTAGAGGAAAAGCCAATACTGAGAAAATCATGGCTGGATGGCTACAATAAAATGGCTACCATGGCTACACTTACTATAGAATTATGTATGCTATGAATTTAAATGAGTGATGACTATTTAAATCCACATTACTCTTATATCTGACAAACTCATTTTAAAAAATACTACAAAGGACCTAGCTGGGATGAAAAGATCTGAGTTGCTTACCCCTTGGTTAATTGGTGTCTCAGATCAACTCCATATTTAATTAGGGGGTGAAGTACACCCTCTCCTGGTAGGGAGTAGATCAAAGAACTTCCTCAGTTAACTTGGTGAGTTTAGGGAGTTGGTGAGCTTTTGTTTGGGGACTTTGATCAGACTGATCTCTGGAGAGGGTGATCCATGCCAAATGACACCCTAGAGGAGAAGATGTTAAGGATGACTGATTGGTCCATTATCCTGGGTTTGAGCTACCCCTTAGTATTAGGATAGTTAAAAAAAAAAAAAAGCCTTCTTTTAGAACAGAGAGCTAAGAACTACCGTCAGCACAAAGCATTCTTCCAGGGAGCAGCAAAAGACTGCCTTGGGGTAGAGGCACATGGTTGTGGTATGTGTTTGTAGACATTTGGCTCGAATATGAAAGATCCCGGACCCCATGTTCCTGACCCCTAACATCCTAGACAGATTGAGGTACGGAGGGGTGGATTTCTTGGGCAATGCCAAATTCTTGAACAGTATGATCTTAAACCCCAATCTTTTAACAAGAAAGAAGCCATTTCCTGGGCAGTGCTAGTCTCTGAGTTGCCTTGAAAGCAATTTCCAGTTCATTTCCCTTGAGGGGAATTCTAAGACTGAAGGGTAATGCTAGAAAATTCAACAACTGAATGTGTCTCTGAGGTAGTACAGTATGAGAGAGTTCCCTCCATAACAACCCCAAAGTCATTTCCCTTCCAAGTGGAGTCCAAACTACTGGGCCAAGCAAGGATTCTATAGAGCCCATCTCCACCCCCTCAGGGGAAGGTAAATGAGACAATAAAAAGGGAAGAGGCACCCTATTGACTATTTATGAGCCTCAGTGAATGCTTAATTTTGTTTTTCCATTTTCTGTGGGACTGAATAAAGACTGTCTGGTATTAGATATAAATTGTTACCCACATAATATAGAAACTTGAGCATGAATTATTTTTGAGACATGTTTTGAGATTTGTTAGAGGCAATTCGGAGTTGGAAAAAAAAGCAATATGATTTGGGGGGCCATGCCAAAGACTGAACCCAGTTCTGTAAGCCCAGAGACAAGGTTTCTGAGCCTCAGAAATGTTTCTGAGTCAGCGCCAACGTCCCCTAAGATCCCCCTTCCTTGGTTCTGGGGAAGAATTTTGTCCAAGAATCATCCCGCACAAGTTCTAGAGATAAACGTTTCTTTCCATGTTAGATTTAGTACATCTTGAGTGCACACACAACATGAAAGAAATGAGAGGGAGGTCCCTCTCTTGGAGTTTGTTCTTTTTTTAAGTGAGCCAAAGAATTGATCATACCAAGAGTCTTTTCTTTCTTTTTTAATCAAGTATATGCCATTTGATTCATATTTATAATATATATTCATGACAGGCATTTTTATTTATTCTTAAAAGATTGTACAACAAAGGCTTTGCTGAAATTTTGTTTAAAAAAAGTTTTGTTTTACAACTATGAAACATTTGGGAACCACCAAGCCAGCATCTAATAAAGTTATAAGCAATCATGTTTCCTTGAAAATGACATGGCTCCTTAGGAGCAGTTTGTTTAGGGGATTGTACCATGTTCTCAAATATGATGTTTATTTAAATTTTAAGTAGCCCTAACACATAATGACTTTGTGATTGGGTCAGAATATTTGAAATCAGGACTCTCCTAGGAAATCCAGGTAATTATAGCCATAAAGCACTGAACCAAGTGCTAGAGTGGAAAGGCAGAAAGTACTCCCTGGGTGACCTTGGGCAAGGCATTTCCTAGGGCACAGTTTCCTCATTTATAAAATGAAATTGGATTAGATGGTTTCTAAGTTCCTCTCCAACTCAAGATGCATAACACTTAGAGAAGAGAGACCAAGTAAACAGAGGAAGTGATAAATGTTCATGTCTCAGTGGTGGGCTATTCAATGGCTCTCAAAAACCATATATTTTAAGTTAAATCTGTACTTTTAACATTTTTCCATCACCTTCTTAAGCCTAGAAAAAAATAATAAAATCCTAACTTGTAATAGTATTGCAGATTTCCAAGATATAAATGCTTCCACTGAAAATTTCAATATATGTTGCTGAGAAGGTGGATCTGGCACATGTCTACATCTAAATTATTTCTTTGGCAAGTGACAGTCTCCCAGGGTCTCAGTTTCCCTGTATGTAAAATGAAGGAGTTAGACTGGAGATGCCTTCATGCTCTAGTTCTATTATCCCCTGATTAGTATCAGTAGAGGTGGCAGTAATGAGGACAATGGAGAGTAAAAGGAGTAGAGTGGGACTACTGGATGACAGGACATCACTAAGTTGAAAAACCCTATTTGTATTCCTATTTTTATAACTAAAATTTCTTTCATTTTTACAATCAAACAGCAGTATCCCAATTTTTACAAATACGGTTACCTCCTTATTAAACTCAAGTTCTTTGTATAATCTCCAAATTCCCTACTTCTCACTTTCCTCAATATCTTTAGCTTTCCTAACAGCAGCATAGAGATGCATGGAGACTCCTTCACGCCTGCCAGCAACTCTCCCTTATATTTTTTGCAAAAGGCCTACAAGAAGGAGAAAATTATAATGAGTTGTATAAGTCATCCCCTTTCTTTGTAGGATCAAGAGAGTAAAGATCAGAGCCAAGAAATAATAAATAGCAACAATAATAACAAATATACATGCGTATACATATGTATACATATGTATACACATGTATACACACATATATGCTTGTCACTTACTCATTGTAATCATCCATATTGTTTCCATCAGAATATGAAGATCTATTATGTATAGACACTTGTGGAGTCTGTATATTTCCCTCACAAGCAGCCTAGAAATTAAATTAACATTGGTAAAACCATTTCCAATTTGACAATTTCAGAAGACTTCACTTTAGATTTAAATAACGTAAAACATGTACTTTAGCATATAACTACTTATTTGAAATGTATTCTATAATGTGGAATTCTATTAGGTGGAATGTGGATTTTTTGGCTCAGATCTGTGATATCATTGGCCTAGGAAGGAAATACCATCCTTTGGACAGATCCACAATTCATCAGTAACATCTCTGACAGTCTAAGTCTCAATTGGAATCCTTTCATTTGTATTGTAGGTCTAAGAGGCCACACTTTAACCTGGGTCATTCTGATTCTATGTCTGCCTCTCTCTCCATGTGCCATGATGTTTCTCATAAATGATGACAGAAGTTGTCTTTAAAAAGTTAATGGTAACAAAATCATACTAAGCCTACATATTACCAGCAGAAGCAGTTTTAAGCAAATGATAAAAAAATTTATTTTAAAAACTCTGTGTGTATGATGTGTATGTGTGTATGCATGTACATACATATAACAGATATGTATATATGTGTGTGTGTGTTGTATACATACACACTTGTTTTTTTTTTAATCCAGCTTCCTATTTCTTTGAATAATCAACAACTCTGTTATGGTGTAGGAGAGTTACATTAGTCCTTTGTCATACCTGTGCAACAAGGAGGGCTTCTCTAAGTTGACCTCTTGAAGTAAAAAAATTAAGTAGCTTTTCCACATCCCCCGTAGCTATACAATATGGGATGACATCATCATTTACTTCCAGAATTAATTGTTCCGCTCTCCTAATAAAAACAATCAAACAAATATTCCAATTACCAAACTTGAACAAAAAATTAATAAAAATCTTTAAGGTTTCTGAAATATTTTGCATACATATCTCATGTGATACTCATAAATCTTGTTGGTATCATCATCCCTATTTTATGGAGGAAGAAACTGAGGTTTAGAGAAGGCATGTGCCCAAGCTCATTCAGGTAACTGTCAGAATGAAGATTTTCTTACATTAGAACACACTCTTTAGAGGAAAGAGTCACGGGGTGAACTCAGATATTTCTGAAAGTCTACAGGAGGTTTTTGAGCTTTGTTTAACCTATTACTCCACTGGTGGTAAAGACATCAGGGAGAATGATTTCCTATCTATCTCAAGGCCATGAATTGAAAACTTTATAACTGAATTGATAGATGCAATGGCCACCTTTTTTTGTTGTTGCTATCTTTAAGCACTGACTCTTAAAGTTTCTGGAAATCTAATGGCCTCATCTTTTCTGTTAGATAGTCAGCCAGCCAGCCAACAAACATTTACTAAGTACTTACTGTGTCCCAGACTCTAGGCTAGGCACTGGGGATACAGAGGAAAGGAAACACAGGGAGTATACATTCTAGTGGGGAAAAAATCCGTAAACACCTACGTACACACAAAACACAATCAGAATAGATGAAAGAGAATCTTAGAGGGGAAGGCACAGTTCTAAAATATTCTGTTTTAGCTAAGAAACTGGATAATTCATTGGTCTGCAAGAAATCTGGTAAGGAAAACAGTAATTCAGAGGAAAACTTCATTCTGGAAGTTCCTTCCCTTACTATTCCCATCATGAAATCCTACGGTATCATCAAAGTGAGAAACATGGTCTCAGTAATCAAAGTCCTTTGGGCAATTAAAAATTACTTATGACATTCTATAGCTGCAAATTTCTTTAAAGTTTCAGTTAGATGTTTGTTCCTCTTTCTGTTGTTTGTGTTTCTATGTCATTTAGTTTTTGATTGTCTTGTTTTCATCATTAGTAAGTTCTCCAAGTAACTGGCAAGTGTTTAGCAATGGAAATCAGGGAAAGCTAATAGTGCAGAGAAAAGTAAAAGGGAAAAAAATACTTTAAAAAATTTAGTGAAGCATCAGGAAAGCACTATGATTGTTCAGTTTGATGACCTAGAAAACCTGCAGTTCAAGGGAGTATTGGGATTGGTCGGTGAACTAAAAATTTAAAGAAACAGAACCTTGAAACCCAGAGAGCGGAGAAAATGAGAATTGATTTCAAAGGAATGGTGAGCGGGAAGTGTAATGTTAATGGAATTTAAGATGTTCCCTGCCCATTAATAGGCCTCATGTGGAGCCCATTAAGGGAAGCTTGTTTGTAGGAAGTCTTTCACACCTTTTGCTAATTTCTAATTATGCACTGAGTCAAGAGGGTTGGGATCCCTCTGGCTCTAAAAATACCTCAGTTGGTATCTTGCTTTGGAGACCTGCTTATTAGAATAATCTTGTGATTCCCTGGTCAAGACTCTGAGTAGCCATACGTTTGGAGCTCCCCAACTGCTCAAATGTAAAGGTTCTCTCCATCCAGAGATGTATTTAAAGTGTGCGGCAATATTGCTTTGATCCAGGCAGTCAGAGCCCTATCTGTCGGTCTTTATTTTTCTGCTTGTATTTTCTCTGTTTGTATTTTCTCTACAGTTCAGGGTGCTGACTCTTCCCTGAACTAGTGAGTGTAATTTAAGAATATTATTCACCCTTTAAATAGTTATCTTCCCTAGGAAAGCGGATCTAAGAGCCTGTGCTAGCAGCCATCCTGGGCGCGTCAGTGAGGTTGCCGTTACAGCAAATAGTTTAAGAAAAGTAAAAGGAGAAAAGGAAAAAGGCAGCAAGCGGTGAGGCGAGTAGCTGCGCACAAGCAGCCTTCCAGAAGAATGCTACTGGGAACGGATTTTAAACTTCTGATTACACAGTACAGTGAACACTCTAGTCCATAACAAATCAAAGCAAAACATTCACAGAAAATCAAGGTGCAGCATTCACAGTGTTACAGCTTATCACAGAAAATCAAAATACAATCGTTCACAACAACTTATTACAGAAAATGGCCACATAGCTTTCACCACAGTGGTCACAAAGTTTTCAACAAAGAATAATCATTTAATAAATCATTCAATCATCCTTAAGGAGGTTCGCCTCCTCAAGGAACACAAAGTACAATAGTCAAACTTCTCCAGTCATGGGGCACACTAAGTGAACTCAATCAGTCACTTATTCAGTCATCAATCACTAAGTACAATCATTTAGTCAATTATTCAATCAACTCAATCATTCAATCATCCTTCATTCATTATTCAGTCATCAGAAAATACACAAACCCTCCACCCTAGGTCACTAGTTAATTTACAATTTCTCAGTCAGTACACAGTATCCAAGTAAAGTCTTCTTTCAGCTTCGCTCAGGGTGGTTCCTCAGATTCCCTGGATCCCCTTCCATGGTCCCAGATCCTACCTGAATTCACCAAACTGTCACCTGGGTTCAAAGGCAGACAGCTCTCAAGTTGCTGTCTAACTCTCTGTGCAGTTCCTGCTCCACATAGGAACTCACAGTGTGCAGTCATCTCAAATCCTTCACAGTCTCTCTTCCTGAGAAGAAAAGGCTTAACAAAGCCACCAACAGGTTCATGAAAAGTACCAGCATCACAGTCATGCTTCCTCAGTCTTTGGGGAAGCTCCAGCTGGCCCTGGGAAATCCTCAGCAACTCCTCAGCAGCTCCATCTGGCCCTTGGACTCAGCTGAAGTTTCAGCTGATTCCCAGAATCAAAAATCACTCCATCCAGGTTTTCAAAATCAAAATCATTGTCTCCAGTGGGGGATAATGGGGGTGCTTTCCTTTTCAGCCTTTTCAGCAGCAGCTTCTGCCTCCATGGAGCTTACTCCAAGAAGAACTGACCTTCCCTCTCTGTGGCTTTTCCTTATATACAATATACCCCCTCCCTGTTCAGCCCCTTCCTTTTACATCAGAGACAGGAGAGAGCAGTTCATACCTTCTGTTTCTTTAACAGAGGCTTAATCTGATCTAGGTGCTAAGTACCTTTTAGCTTAGCAATACAAAAGGAACTTCAAATCTCATTACTATTACAACAACCCAGAAAAGACAGGAGGGATGGAAAGAAATGACAAAAGGGAGAGAAGAACTGCAAGGGTAGTTGTAACTCTGAGAAATGTGACAGAACTGTGAAGTTCTCCTTTTATGATGAAGAAACAAATGGCAGATAAACAGTTTGTCAGGAAGACAGATGATAGAGGAATAGAGAGAGAGATGACAGATAGATGACAGATAGATGATAGAGATAGAATATTGATGACACAGAGAGAGAGAAGAGTCAGAATTGGTTATAGGCTCAGCATATAATTGGCTTTATCCCTTACATCAGCAGTTCTCAACCTGTGGGCCACAACCCCTTTGGGGATCCAACGACCCTTTCACAGGGGTCACCTAAGACCATCAGAAAACACTTATTTCCGATGGTCTTAGGAACCGAGACACTGTTCCTCGATCCGTCTCCATGCAGGTCCACCCACATATGAGTATTAAAGGGTCGCGGAAGGTTGAGAACCGCTGCCTTATACCATCTCTACCTGTATTACTTTATGATAATAATTTTTATTTTATGATCATTCTGAAGTACTTCAGAATTCTGAGGAAGATTTGGGGGTGGGGACAGAAGAAGGGGACTAAATCTGTGATTTCATTTGTTCTGTAGGGAACTCTCAGAATGGAAACTTCTTCAACAATATAGACTGGTACCTGCCCTGCAACAAGTTAGGCTGTCAAAAAGTTCCCTGAGGAAGTGTGAGGTTAAATTAAATAATTCTCCAGCATCATACGTCCAGTAGAAATTGGCGTGGCACTTCACATAAAGAATAAAGCCAGTATGTCTACTGTATAAATGAATGATAACTTGGTTTTGTGATTAGCCAACATTATTTCTCTTAGGCTATGATCAAAACATTTGGAGAGTTCTGAAGATGCCCTAATCCTCTTGGCTGGTAGAATCTTCTTTCTCTTTGTTATTGTTCAATTGTTTCAGTCATGTTTGACTCTTCATGACCCTACTTGGGGTTTTCTTGACAGAGAAAATTTGTCATTTCCTTATTAAAGCTCATTTTACAGATGAGGAACTGACACAAATAGGGTTAAGTGACTTACCCAGGGTCACATAGTTAGTAAGTGTCTTAAGGCCATATCTGAACTCAGGAAGATGAATCTTCCTGACTCCAGGCCCAGCTCTCTATTCACTCATCCACCTAGCTGAATTCATTTTAGATATATTATGATACAGTCTTTTGTATTCAGGTAGTCTCCTCCATTATGCTCTCTAATGGCAGAATCACTTTGTGCCTTTCTTTGTGCCCTCAGCGCTTAGCACGATGCTTGACACACAATGAATCCTTAATAAGTACTTGTTAGTTGATAGATAGCATAGTAATATTGTTGAAGACTAGAATATATGCCATTTAGCAAATGGAATGCAAAACTCAAAATGAGAGTTCATTTTCCTATATTTATGCCTAAGGCCCAAAAGAAGAATAATAAATATTTTAAATGCCTCTTGTTGATGAAAGAAAAAACTGTGCAGCAATGAAATTGTCCTCCGCTAAGCTGTCCTGAAGTTCACTGGAGACGAGTGAGTTCTCCAGTTGTGTTGATGCCATGACATACAAGTGAATTGGATTTAAGTGAGGGAGGTCTGTGCAATTTCACCAGCCCCACTTTCACCTCTGGAACCATCTGGGTCCAGTGATCAGATACAGATCAGTAAAACTGGAGACAGCCCACGATGCAGTGGGGGGACCTTGGCCTTTTCAAGTTAAGATCTTTAACAGTTGCTAAGAACACAAGCCTGTGGCAGTAGCATTCAACTGTAAATAAGAGCCTTTGTTCCTCACACAGCCCCGTTTACTGTCAAGTATGGTAATAGTGGAGTAAATGGTACTGTTTTCATTGCCATGACAACTGGCAACTAAAGATTTTGTGTCTAGTCTTTGTTTTTTATTTGGAGGAGGCTTGTGATTTTTCTGCAGATCAGTGACCTATGGTAGAAAATTTTATTCCATACAAGCAGTAAGTGCAGTTTACTAAATGAGGGTGAGACAGCGTTAACAGGTCTCACTAAGTAGATATATTACTATCCTTCTTAAAAATCTTGTTAGGACACTGGGTTCTAGAATAAGGTCATCTTAAAGGAGAAGGAAGTATCTTTTGGTTAAATGGAAATCCTTTTATTGCATCAATATGTGCTATTACACTCTAGGAATGACAAGACACAGGAGGAGGGAACACCAGGGATAATTGTTTTAGGTTTGTAGAATAGGTATTTTCAAAATGAAACCAAGAGGGAGTGATGATTCCTGGGAGAATTCTCAGGACTTAACTTCATGGAATGGGAAATTTCCATTGTAAGTGTGGTCCCTTTTTTCCCTCTCACTTCCTCAATTCCACAGGGATAAGGGGCTGATCAATGAGGTCCTGCTAACTGCAAAAGAGTACTTTGTACCAACTTTAATTAGCAGGCATGCCAATATATGTCCACCAAACTTTGTAATTCAGTTAGTTAAACTATATTAAGAGGCTCAGTGTTTGGTAACTTGGATTATTTTGACATGGTATTTCACAGAAGTGAAACCTCAAGAAGAGGTTCAACTTCCTGGACTGGCTCCAGGAAAGAAACCACTGAGCTCTGGGAATGGCTTGAGCAGAATCAGCTGCAGATCCTCTCTAGTTTTGAGAATGTTAATTATATATAATTATGTAACCACATTTGTTAATGAAAAAGTTCAACTCATATATCTCTTGATGTCTCCTTAAAACTATAAAAAAATCAACTTAGCTAATGATTTATCTATTTTGTCATTTTAAAACAGTTCCTACTTTTATTAATTCCATTCTTAAACTTTAGGTATTATTAATCTTTTCTTTGATTTTCAAGATTTCTTTTTTTGTTGTTTTTAACTGATTTTTAAAATATGTTGATTTTGGGGGAGTGGAGCCAAGATGGCAGCATAGAAGCAGCAAAGCACCGCAGCTCCCACACAACCACCCTAAAAACTCATAAAATGGGACTTTAAACAGATTTTCAAGCTCCAAAACTCTCCAAAATATAGAAAACACATCTGTTGCTGAAGGCAACTCAGCAGGTGGGGCTCTTCACAGCAGTCTGGGAGCCGTGGACGGCCCAGCCTGAAACCCAGCCTTCTAAGCCCCAGGGCATCAGGTGGAGCTGAGTCTATATGAGAGCAGATTGGCTGGACTGGAGGCACAGTTACCACATTTATCAGGCCAGAAGAAAAAAAGGCTAAGAGAAAGGTCAGTGGATTTTGCTAAATTTGGGGGAGAAAAGCAGTCCTGCCAAACTGCTCCCAGGGTAAGGAAGCAGTGGGAGGCAGCTGTGCCAGCAGAAACAGCTGAGAGCAGCAGCAGCCTCCACTGGGCTGCTTCAGAGCCCTTGACCTGCAGATAGCATGGGGGCTGAGGCAACTGATCAGGGCCAAGGGCTCTTGTGTTGAGCAGCCTGG
>CM053601.1:57677629-57705998 GCA_028646575.1 Pseudocheirus occidentalis
CACCCAAGACCACGATCTAGATCCAGGTCGCTCAACGAAAGAGCACTTGGCCCTGATCAATTGACTCGGCCCCCCATGGGATTCCCAGGCCAGGGGCTCTGAAGCAGCCCAGTAGGGGCAGCTGCCAGTTACAGCAGTTCCTGCCCTTCTCCCACTGCTTCCTTGCCCTGGGGGTAGATTGGCTGAACTGCTTTTCCTCCCCCAAATTTAGCTTGAAAGCTTCACTCACTTTCACTGACCTCTAAGCTTGGCTTAGTGGATGTGAAGATTGCTTGAGGGGCTTTAGATCTTCTCTGAAGTAGACTCACACTGTGGCTTGGGAGGCTCAGCTCCTTCTGGCCACCCTGGAGCCTGGCTGCATGGCAGTTTCAGGCTGGGCTGGTCTCAGCTCCTGGCCTGCAGGCCTGCAGGATGAACTCTTCCTTCCCAGCTGCCTTTCTATAATCTCTATTTTTCACACCTTGGTAGATGTGGAGTTGCTGGAGACTGTAGATATTCTCTCTTGTAGACTGGCTGCGGCAGGTGGCTCAGCTCGGCTTGGCTCCTCCTGACTGCTCTGGGGCCTGGCTGCATTTTTATTTCAGGCTGCTGTGATGATCCCCTGCTGCCGAGCTGCCTTCCGCAAGAGATATGTTTTCTGTATTTTTGTGAGTTTGAGAGTCCTAGAATTTGTCCAGAGTCATATTTTATGGGCGTTTAGGGTGGCTGTGTGGGAGCTGTGGGACCTTGCTGCTTCTATGCCGCCATCTTGGCTCTGCCCCTGGAAGTCCCCAAAGACTAAATCTAAGACTTTGGAGACATCTGATAAAATAGTTACATAAAAAACCCCCGAAGACTTCTGAATGCTGGACCTACTTCAGTTGTTTGCTAAATATCTTGTCCTAGATATCTCCTAAAGAATCTTATATCCACAATGCACCTCAGGGTCATTGCTGACTCTTACTCCCAGATCCCAGCTGCTTCAATAATATTTAACCCACTGCTAAATCTTGTCCATTCTACTGCCCCAATATGTTTTATATTTGTCATCTTTTTTTTTTCCCTCTCAAAGTCACCACTGTCACTCAGATCATCTCTTGCCCAGATTACTGTAATAGTCTCCTCATTGTTTTCTCTGCTTCTAATCTCTGCCCTCTTTAATGCATACTCCACCAAAATGGCAAGATAATCTTCCTCAGTCACAGGTCTGACCATGTCGCTCCCCTGCTCAGATACCTTCAATGGCTCTCTATTGCTCATGAGACAATATACAAACTCCTTGGCCTGGCATCTAGGACCCTTCACAACCTTGGCCACTTCTCTCTTCCTTTCCAACTGTAGCTCATACTACTTTCCCTTCAAAAACTCTGATTAGCTAGTAATAATAATAGTTGGCATTTACATAGCATTTCGAAGTTTGCAAAGTTTACAAATATTTCAAACCTTGAGAGATTAAGTGCTAATGTTGCCATTTTTACAGGTGGGAAAACTGAGGCAAACACAAATTAAATTACTCATCCAGGGTCATACAGTTAGTGATTGAAGTAGAATGTGAACTTAGGTCTTCCCAGTTCTGAGTATAGTGGTCTATCCACTGCACCACCTAGCTGCCTCTAGGCAAACTGAGATCCATACTGGACTATTGGATGTTCTCTGAATACAATATGCAGCCTTCATCAATTTACACAGGCTAACTCCTTGCCTAAATGCACCGTCTTTTGATCTCTGCTTCTCAGAATCCTTGTCTTTAAGGCTCAACTTGGGCACCACCATCTTTGTGAAGCCTGATCTGATATCTGTTCCCCAAGTTCTTTTTTTTTTTGCTTTTTGGAGGGGGGAAGGCAGGGCAATTGGGGTTGTGACTTGCCCAAGGTCACACAGCTAGTAAGCATAAATGTCTGAGGCTGGATTTGAACTCAGGTCCTCCTGACTCCAGGGCTGGTGCTCTATTCACTGCATGCACCTGGGGGGGGAGGGGCAAGTTCTTAATACACTTTCCTTTGTTAATGATCCTTGTGCTATGCTTCTTTGTGTATATGGTGTCTCTTTCTGCTTTCCAGTAGAATGAAAGACCTTTGAGGGTAGAGATTGTTAGTTTTATCTTTGTTACACAAATATGAAGACAGTATATTATACATAAACTTGTTAAGTGCTAAAGAGAAGTATTAATCCAGTGTACCAATGGCACCATGTCCATAATGTTCATGTCAAAGATATCTGTAGTAGTAACCATCAGATTACCTGATGAGTGTCATAGTTCCATAGGATTCAGTCCCCATCTACAAATCTAAATGTTAGACTGTCAGGGAAGGTGATATCAACTATTTTTCTGCAAGCATAGTGACCATAATGTACCTGAAAGGTGGACGATGGGAGAGGTCACACAAAACTACGTAAGTATTAAGAACAGAGGTATATCACAGTAGCTTCAAGTCCCACACAAAGGATTCTTCAGTGCTATAGTGTGTGCAGACAGTCTGGCCTCCCATATTCTCTGTCCATAAACCTGAGCTGGTACCTGCTCCAGTTATTTCCTGTCATTGTATCCTGTTGACCTAGGTACTCATATAACAGTTCCAGCCATCACTATAGCACTGTCTTCTGCCAATACAAATTACATCTTTAGAGGTTACTATATATTCTACATGTTGCTTCCATATCCAGTGTGTGATGAGCTGAAGTCTTTGAATTGTCTTGTAGTGCCCTCAGCTCTTCTCAGGCACTTCTTGATATTTATAAAGGGGTTTGGAGAACTTTTTCCTTGAAACATACACAGATTTCAGCTCAATCCCCACTTCCACCCTAAATTAGCAAAACAAAGAAATTCTCCTAAAGTTCTCTTAAGTGACTGAAATGCTTATGCCTGTGAAATAATTCACTTCATGCAGTTCTTTGAGTCTTCCCAAAACAAGAGTATATCCTTTTTTGGAACTTTGCCTATCCTGCGCTACACAAAAAAGTTGCTTGATGTCTATTCAAGGTAATTAACCTCTTCTAGCTTCCTTTCCAGACATAGTATATGAGATGAAAAAGAGTTCGGAGTCTGAATCTAAGGTCAGAAAAGGTCTGTATTCTTTCTCATGAGAAAGGACTCTTCCCCCACCACCCACATGGCAGCAGGGATAGAGCAACAGGTAGAAGCCAGCCCATAGTTATATAATCTTCTAATGCAGAAACCCAATCCTCCTCCCCCAACTGGCCTTCACTCTTAATGGTAGGGAGGATGGCCCACAACCTAAGCGCCGGAATCTTCTCTGAGACAAAAGGCCCGGAGACATGTGGGTGTCCAATGAAAGCAGTCTTACTTCTGCTGAGCTGGCTCTGGGAGAGGGTCTCCATTGCTGTAAGCCCCAGATTGCTTGAAGGTCAGGTGACCTAAACCTAGGCCTACTGAATACTGAAGCCATTCTAGATTTGATTTTTCAGAATGGGGAAACTTCACTATAAATTTTCCCTCACAATAGTTTATAGTACTTTCCCTGCACGAACTGCCAATAGCTAATAATAATAAGCTAACATTTATATAGCACTTTAAAGTTGGCAAAATGCCCTACAAATATTTTCCCATTTGATTCTCACAACAACCTTGAGAGGTAGATACTAATAACCTCATTTTTATACAAGAAAACTGGGGCAAATGGTTTGAGAAGGCATCTGGCCTTTTCCAGGGACTATATCCAAGTAAGGCACCTAACTTGTGCTGGAGTTTATTCCCATTGTGAATGACAGACGGTCAAGGGTGTGTGTACTAAGAACACCACATTCTAAATTCTCATCCCATGTGAAGCTATACTTTAAGCACTTTCCTAGAAATGATTGTTGTTTTAGACTTCATTTCTCTTAATTTCTGGTTTCTTGGTCAATGTAAAACCAACCAGGAAATTTATATTTCCCTGAAAAAAAGAAAAATCAAGAGATGCTCCTCTGCACCACACAAATCATTCTGAAAGCCTAGTCCCTGGAAGGGGTAGGGAGGTAGTAATGTTGTTGAAGTGCATATTAAGATTATAAATTTTTATGAGGAAATATAAGAACCTGAATGGAGGAACATGTTTATAGCATGTGAATGAGGATCCACAGAAGTAAAAATAGAAGTGATACTGTTGTTAGATTACACTAACAGCACCTGGAGAAGAATTAAATGGGGTATTGGAGAGGCAGATCACAAATCTGGCATTAAACCACCACATAGTACAGATGAGGGACTGCAACCTTCCACATCTCTCTTCTTTCTCTGGTAGATCAGAAAATATTACATATATAATAAACTTAGATTTTGGCAAAGTATGTGACAAAGTTTTTCATGTGATGTATGGGCTGATCAATAGTACAATTAGGTACATTTTTAAGTAATTGAGTAATTGGAACCAAAAAGTAGATTATCTGAGGCACTGTCCACTGACCTATTGTCAGATTTTTATCAAAGACTTCAATAAGTGCATATATGAGGGTTTATTTCAATATATAGGTGACATGGAGGAATAGTCAGATGTTAGTCTCAATGATGACAGAGACTTTAAAATATTTCAGCAGGCCAGGATGATGGGTAAAACCAAATAATAATTTAACAAAGATAAATGTAAAGTCTACATTTAGGTTTAAAAATGAAATTCAAAATAAAGAATGAAGGAAGTATAGGTAGACAACCTTCTAAAAAAATTACGTGGGTATTTTAGTGAACTGCAACATCAGTATAAATTAGAAATGTGAAATACAAAGCTTTCCTACACTAAATCAAGAGATCATACTGTCCAGAAGAAGGGAAATAGTAGTTCTATTACAATATGCTCTGGGCAACCACATGCGCAGAACTTTTTTTTTTTCAATTCTCAGTACCACATTTTGGTAAAGATATTAACAAGATAGAGAGTGTCCAGAAAAGAGGAACCAGGGTGATGGCATCATTGGAAAAAATGCCATATGAGATTTCATTTAAGGAATTTATGTAGTTTAGAGGGGAGATATGCAAGGAACACATCACAGCCATCTCCAAGTTTCTGAAGGGTGGATGCAGAGGAGTTAGACTTCTTGGCTCCATATGGCAGAGCAAGAAGTAAAAGACTGAAGTTATGAAGAAGCATATTTAGGTTTGATACAAAGAAGAATTTCTTGATGAATAGAACTACCTAAAAGTAAAATGTACTACCTCAAAAGGAAGTGAATGTTCGTTCCTTCCCCAAAAGGTCTTCAAGCTAAGGCTGGAGGATTATTTGTTAGGACATTGCAGAAAGAATGCTTGGCTAGGTTTAGGCTGGATTAGGTGGCCTTGCAGACATTTTCCTGTGCTGAGATTCTGTGAATCTACAATAACCAATATGAATATACTTACTGTGTGTCTACTCAGAGTTAATAACTTAAATTGATATAGTGTGTGTCATTATCATACCCATTTTAAGAGAAGATAAACCTGAGGCTCACTGAATCATAGACTTAAGAATTAGGAGAGACCTTATAGGTTATACAGTTCTCACAAAAAAATAATTGTTAGAGCCAAGAATCAAACCTAGGCTCCTTCAATATGAGTCTAGTTCTCTTTCCACTACATTCCCTCTTAATGTTTGAGAGAGACAGAGAGAGAGAGAGAGAGAGAGAGAGAGAGAGAGAGAAAGAGAGATAGACAGACAGACAGACAGACAAGAAAGATACACACACAGAGACAGATCTTATTGTTTTGTTCAGTCATGGTACATTATATTACAATGTGGCTTAAAAATCATATTCGATTCATTTGGTACCTGTGGCAGGATGTTACATTTTAAAGAAATGGAGTCTTTCAGGTGATAGAACCAAGAGGGCAGGGTAAAAAGAGGGACTCAGCTAAGTTCTCCCAAGTTCCCCTCCAAAAAACTTTAAAATAATGCCTCAAATAAAGTTGTGGAATGGCAAAACCAACAAAAGGTAGGGATGAAATAATTTTCCAGTCCAGGATGATTTAGTAGTTTGGCAGGAAAGGTCTGTCTCAGTGAGGCGGTGATTAAACTTGGAGCCCAGAGCAGACCACATTCCAGGACACCAGCATCAGATTGCTGAGGCAGTTCATCGCTAACAGTGGTAGCAGCAGCTTCAGGAGCTCTGAACTCACAGATAGTAAAGGGGTAAGACAACAGGTCAGGAGATTATGAACGACCTTTTCCTGTCATGGTCCCAGAGCTAAAAGGAGCAGTTGAGTGGCAGAGGTGCAGGGACCCTGGTCACAGTTCCAAAGCAGAAAAGAGTGATTCTGGATGCTCAGAGACCAGAACATAGGTCAGAAGACTAATGATTACACCTCTCCTTAGATCATATGACCTTGGAATAGCCAAAAACCTACAGAGCCCTACACCTAGCTCTGAAAACAACAGCAAGCAAGGCCTGAAACTTGGAGCAGTGCCCCTTGTTCTCTAGAGCAGAAGCCAACTTTAACACAAAGGTATAAGTCAAGAAATAGGATGGAAAAATGAACAAAAAAAAGATAAATCTGACCACAGAAAATTACTAGGAGAGGGAAAATCAAGATACAAATCCAGAAGAAGATAAACAAGTGAAAACAGCTATTTACAAAGCTTCAAAGAAAAATATAAATTGGTCACAGACCCCTCCAAAAATTTTTTGGAAGAGAGAAAAAGGACTTTAAAAATAAAATAAGAGAGGTAGAGGAAAGACTGGAGAAAGAAAATGGGAATGATGAAGAAAATCATGAAAAGAGAGACAACATTGTATTAAAGGAGACACAAAAATACTGAAAAAAAATAGCAACTTAAAAAACAAAATCAGACAAATTGAAAAGGAGGTACACAACTTTCTGAAGAAAATAATTCCTTAAAAAATAGAATTGGACAAATAGAAACTAATGATTTTATGAGACATCAAGAAACAATAAAAGCCAAAAGAATTAAAAAATAGAAGAAAATGTGAATGATTTCTTGGGGGAAAAATGCTCTGGAAATAGAGGGAAGAAGAGAGAAAAGAATTATTGGACAACCTAAAAAAGATTTTAAGAAGACCCTAGACATATATTTCAAGAAATTATTAAGGAAAACTGCTATGATATCCTAGTACCAGAGGATAAAATAGAAATCAAAAGAATCTACCAATTACCTTCTCAAAGAGATCTCAAAATGAAAACTCCCGGGAATATTATACTTAAATTCCAGAGCTCCCAGGTCAAGGAGATAATATTGCAAGCAGCCAGAAAAAAACAGTCCAAATATCATGGAGCCACAGTCAGGATAACACAAGATTTAGCAACTTCTACATTAAAGAACAGGAGAATTTAGAATGTGCTATTCTTGCAAAGGAGCAAGGAGTATAACCAACAATCACCTACTCAGCAAAACTGAAAATAATCCCGGAGGTGGGGGTGGGGCAGTGCAAAATGGATGTTCAATGAAATAGAAAACACTAAGCATTCCTGATGAAAAGACCAGAGCTAAACAGAACATCTGACTTTCAAATAAAAGATTCCAGAGAAGCATAAAAAGGTAATCATGAAAGATAAATTGTAAGGAATTTAATAAGATTAAAATGTTTGCATTCCTATATGAAAAGATGATACTTATAACTCCAAAGAACTTTCTCATTAGTAGGACAATTACAAGGAGTATGTACAGACAGAGAGTAGAAGTGCGAATTGACTATGATGGGATGATTTTTTTAAAACTTAAGAGAAGAGAAAGAGAGACGCAGTAGAAACAGGAATGGAGAGGCAGAATGGAGTAAATACTCTCACATAAAAGAGGTATAAAAGGAAGACCTTTTATAGTAGAAGGGAAGATGGGGAGGGAGGGTAACAGCTGAATCTTACTTTTATTGGAATTGGCTCAAAGAGGGAATAACAAACACACTTAGTTGGATATGGAAATCTATCTTACCCAACAAGGAAGTAGGAGGGGAGAAGGATAAGAGAAGAAGGGGAGGATAATAGGGATGGTGGATTGGGATAGTTAGGAAAAAGAAACAAAACAAACTTTTGAGGAGGGACAGGATAAAAGGGAAGAGAGAGAAGGATAAACAGTGGAAAACAGGATGGAGAGAAATACACAGTAAACATAACTGTGATTGTCAATGGGATAAACTCATCCATAAAATAGAAATGGATAGCACAGTGGAATGAAAACCAGAATCTTACAATATATCATTTACAAGAAGTACACTTGAAACACAGAGACATACACAGAGTAAAAATAAGGTTCTGCAGAATACTCTATTTTGTTTCAGCTGAAAAAAAAATCAGGGATAGCAATCATGATATTAGACAAAGCAAAAGCAAAAATATACTGATTAAAAGAGATAAGGAAGGAAACTACATTTTGCTAAAAGGTACCATAGTCAGTGAAGTAATATCAATACTAAACATATATGCACCAAATGGTATAGCATCCTAATTCTTAACTGAAAAGTTAAATGAGTTACAGGAGGAAATCATAAAACTATACTAGTGGAGACCTCAATTTTGCCCTCTCAGAACTTGATAAGACTAACTATAAAATAAACAAGAAAGAAGATAAGGAGATTAATAGAGTTTTAGAAAACATATGATAGAGCTCTGGAAAAAAACTGAATGCTAAGGTGCTTGTTTCTACATCCTCACAGTTCTGAGGCAGAAAAGAGTGCCTGTGGTCAGACCAGAGAACAGTCATAAGAGTAAACATTTCTCCTTTGATCATATCACTTTAGAACTAAGAACCAAAAATTCAGAGATGCTTAGAAGTAGCTCTGACAATAACTATGCAAACTCCCAGAAATTTAGGACAGAGCACTCTTCACTCTAGAAGCAGAGTTCTACTTTGGCAAAGGGCTCAAAAATCAAGTAATTGGCTAGGAAAATGAGCAAACAGATGAAAAAAATCAGACTGTAGAATTTTTCTTTGGTGATAAAATCAAAACATAGAACCAAAAGCAGACAACAAAGTCAAAACTCCAGCATCAAAAGCCTCTAAGAAAAATATGAATTGGTTGCAGGCCACAGAAGAGCTCAAAAAGGATTTTGAAAATCAAGTAAGAGAAGTAAAGGAAAAATTGGGAAGAGAAATAAGAGTGATGCAAGAAAATCATGAAAAACAAGTAAACATCTTGCTAAAGGAGATAAAAAAAATACTGAAGAAAATAATCCCTTAAAAAATAGACTAACTCAAATGGCAAAAGAGGCCCAAAAAGTCAATGAAGAGTAGAATGCCTTAAAAATCAGAATTGGCCAAATGGAAAAGAAGGTCCAAAAGCTCAACTGAAGAAAATAATTGCTTCAAAATTAGAATGGAGCAAATAAAGGTTAACGACTTTGTGAGAAATCAAAATATTATAATATAGATCCAAAGAATAAAAAAAATAGAAAACAATGTGAAATATCTCATCAAATAAACAACTAACCTGGAAAATAGTTCCAGGGGAGATAATTTTAAATTTATTGGACTACTGGAAAGCCATGATAAAAAAAAGAACCTAGACATCATCTTTCAAGAAATTACACAATTCAGAAATCTGATATTCTAGAATCAGAGAGAAAAACAGAAATTCAATAATTCACCGATAGCCTCTTTAAAAAGATCCCCCAAAGAAAACTCTTAAGAATATTATAGCCAAACTCCAGAGTTCTCAGGTGAAGGAGAAAATATTACAAGCAGTCAGGAAGAAACAATTTGCATATTGTGGAAACAAAATCAGGACAACGCAAGATCTAGCAGCTTCTACATTAAGGGATTGAAGGCCTTGGTATATGATATTCCAGAGGTCAAGGGAGCTAGGACTAAAACAAAGAATCACCTACCCAGCAATTTTGAGTATAATACTTCAGAGGAAAATATGGACAGAGGACTTTCAAACATTCTTGATGAAAAGACCAGAGCTGAACAGAAAAATCTGACATTTAAATATAAAAGAATCAAGAGAAACATGAATAGGTAATAGGAAAGAGAAATCATAAAGAACTTATTAAAGCTGAACTGTTTACATTCCTACATGGAAAGATGATATTTGTAACTCATGAGACTTTTCTTAGTATTAGGATGGTTAGAAAAAGTATATGTGTGTATACAAATGTGTATGTGCATATGTACATATGTATGTATATGTATATGTGTGACTGTGTATGTGTATATGCATATATGGACAGAGGGCACAAGGTGAGTTGAATATCAAGAGATGATGTCTAAAAATAAAATTAAGGGATAAGAGAAGAATAGTTGGGAGAAGGAGAAAAGGAGAGATAGAATAGAGTAAATTATCTCACATAAAAGAGGCAAGAGAAAGCAGTTACAACGGTGGGGAAGAACGGGGAATGAAAGGGAATGAGTCAACTTTACCCTCACTGAATTTAACTTAAGGAGGGAATAACATACACACTCAATTGGGTATCTTACCCTACAGGAAAATAGAGGGGAAGGAGAAAAGAGGAGGGAATGAGAGAAGGGAAGGCAAATTGGGGACGGGGATAGTTAGAAGCAAACACTTTTAAAACAGGACAACGTCAAAGGAGAAAACAGAATAAATGGGGGGAGTGGGATAAGATGGAGGGAAATATAGTTAATCCTTCACAATAAGACTACTATTACAATGTTTTGCATAACTACACATGTATAACCTATATTGAATTGCGTGTCTTCTCAATGGGGGAGGGAGAGGGAATAAAGGAGAGCTTTTTAAAAAGTTTTCAAAACAAATGTTTAAATGTTTAAAACAATTGTTTTTACATGCAACTGGGAAATAAGATATACAGGCAATGGGGTATAGAAATTCATCTTGCCCTATAAGAAAGTAAGGGGTAAAGGAGTGAGGGGAATAGAGCAGATAGAAGAGAGAGCAGACTGGGAGAAAGAATAATCGGTATGCTTGCCATTTTGGAGTGGGGGAAGGGAAGAGATGCGGAGAAAACTGGAACTCAAAATCTTGTGGAAATCAATGTTGAAAACTAAAAATAAATAAATAATTAAAAGAATACTCCAAATCAGAAATTAATAAGAGAAATGCAAATAAAAATAAACCTGAGATTCGCCCTCCTGCCCTGTAAATTTTCAAAGTTGATAAAAATGGTTAATAATCAATATTAGAGGGATTGATGGGGGATGATTTAGGCACAGTAATACATTGTTAGAGGAGCTGTGAAATGGTACAACCATTTTGGAAAGCAATTTAGAATTATGCAAATATAGAATGTCTAAAATGTTCATACCCTTTTTAAAAAAAGAAATTGAACAAGCCATAAATGAGTTCCCCAAGAAAAATTACTCAGGACCATATGAATTTACAATTGAATTCTACCAAACATTTAAGTAACAATTAATTCCAATGCAATATAAATTGTTTGCAAAAATAGGAAAAGAAAAAATATGGTGATACTTAAACCAGGAAGAGGAAAAACAGAAAGAAAACTATAAACAAATTTCCCTAATGAATATTGATGCAAAGAATTTTAAATAAAATACTAACAAAGAGATTACAGCATAATATCACAAAAATCACACACTATGACCAGGTGAGATTTATGCCAGGAATGCAGGACTGATTCAATATTAGGAAAACTATCAGCATAGTTGACCATATCAGTAACAAAAACAAAAAAAAACATGTAATTATCTCAATAGATGTAGAAAAAGCTTTAGACAAAATACAATACTCATTTCTATTAAAAACACTGAAAAGCATAGGAAAAAATGAAGCTTTCCTTAAAATGTTAAGTGCTGTGGGCTGCTCAAGGGCCAGCACTTACGAATGAGCAGAGATGTGAATTAGAGATGACCAGATCATGTGGGTAGTTCAGGGAAGAACCATGAACTCTGTTTAATGATTCTTTGAACAAGGTTTTTATAGAATAAATGACACAAAAGAAAAAAAAAAGGAGAGTCAGGTTTTATTACCATTATTTTTAGCCTGTTATAACCTGGAAGTAACACAGAAGGGATAATTTGATATGGCTACGTGCCTGAAGTCTGGGGGTAAAGCCTTTGATCTCAAGATCTCAAATAAAAGTCCTTTTAAGTATAGCCCATATTAAAAGGTCCCAAGGAACTAGCTGAACAAAAAGCCACAGGTGAGAAGCGTCCTCATTAGAGCACAGTGTCAAGAATTTTATGTGAGTTCTGAATCAGAACTTGTTATCAAGGCACCAAAAAAAAAGTCAGTTAAAGGAAAGTCAGTTAACTCATTCACATAACAAAAGATGTTCTTGAGAGCAGGCTTGGTGGGGGGACTTGTTCTTCAAGGACATCTACACAGAAACTGACCCCCAAGAATCAAATATATTGGCTTACTACAGTTAAGTAAGCATTAAGGGATAGGCTATAAGCCTTCCAGATATCAGGAGTGAAGCAAGGATGCCAATTATCACGATTATTCAATATTGTACTAATAATGCTAGCTCTCGCAATAAGAGAAGAAAAAGAAATTGAAGGAATTAGAGTAGGCAATGAGGAAACAAAATGATCACTCTTTGCAGATATGATGATATACTTAGAGAATCCTAGAAAATCAATTTAAAAACTACTTGAAATAATTAACTATTTTAGAAAAGTTGCAGAATATTAGATAAACCCACATAAAATCATCATTGTTTCTATATATTATTAACAAACCTCATAGGGAAATTCCATTTATAGCAGCTATTTTTGTGGCGGCAAAGAATTAGAAATTGAGGGGATGCCCATCAATTGGGGAATAGTTGAATAAGTTTTGGTATACAATTGAGACGGAATACTATTGTGCTATGATAGATGATGAGTGGGAGCTTTTCAGAAAAACCTGGAAAGACTTATATGAACTAATGCAAAGAGAACTGAGCAGAACAAGAACACTGTATGCAGTAACAGCAGTACTGTATGATGATCAGTTTTGAATGACTTAGCTATTCCCAGCAATACAACTAGCAAAGAAAATTCTGAAGGATTTATGAAGTATGCTCTATCTCCACAGAAAGAACTGGCGTCCAAATGGAGATCGAAGGATACTTTTTTACTTTTTTTGCGGGGGGTGGGGGGGAGAAAGGGGACAGAGAGATATTCTGGTCCGTGTTTTATTTTGCAACACGGCTAACGTGGAAATGTTTAACACAACTGCAAATTGTTCGCCTTCTCAGGGAGGAGATGGGCAGGGAGGAAAGGAGAGTCTTTGGAAATTGATTTAAAAATTTTTTATGTGTAATTGAGAAGAAAAGATAATTTTTAAAAAAGAAAAGAAAATTTTGTGCAGGCCTCGGTTGGATCATGGGATCATGGAGGAGTTCCAGGGTACTTGCTTACTCATCTGAATGTGAAGGAGTGAATGCCAGTTAACCTCAGATGCTGAATCCCTTAAGTAGAACTACACATGGTCTGAAAAGCTTTGTAGGGACCGGAATTCCTTCCAAGATAAGCACTTTTCTTTGTTTTTTTCTTTTTTGCTTTTGAGTTGAGGAAAAGCATTACGAACATTGATACAGGCAGTGGAGTACTAAGCACGTAATAATCTGTTAAACTTTGTGACATGTAATTTTTTGAATCTATATAACTTTTTGAGGGGGTACTATTGTGATTTTCACGTATAAAGATGGAACTGTAAAAAACAATTCATTATTGCTTAGAGAAAGAGATCCAAGAAAAAGGAAAAGAACCTATATGTACAAAAATATAGCAGTTCTTTTTGTGGCGGCAAAGAATTGGAAATTGAGGGGATTTTCATCACCTGGGGAATGGCTGAGTGGGGAGTGGCATACATATGGCAGATAGTGCAGTACTACTGTACTATAAGAAATGATGGGGGGGCAAGACCTATGAACTGATGCAAAGTAAGTGAGAAAAACTAGATCATTGTTCACAGTAATAGAACTGTTGTAATGATGGTCAACTGTGAAAGACCTGGCTATCCTCATTAAAACAAAGGTCCAAGACCATTTCAAAAAATTTATGATGAAAAAATGCTATTCAACTCCAGAGAGAAAACTGATGACCTGCGGGTAAATTGAAGTATAATTTTTTCACTTTATTTTTCTTGCTTTTAAAAAAATATGGCTAATATGGAAATAGGTTTTGCATGATTTCACATGTATAATTTCTACCATATTGCTTTTCTTCTCAGTGGACATGGGAGGGCCTAGAGGGAGAGAATTTGGAACTCAAAATTTAAAAAGAAAAGACTGCTCAAAATACATGAAATAATTAAAAAATAAAATTAAAATGTAATAAAAGATGAAATAAACAAATACTTTCTAACAGTTTGAGTAATCCAAGTCCATAGAATAAACTGTCTTATGAAGCAGTAAGTTTCCCATCAATGGATGGCCACTTACATAGGAGATTCCTGTAGAAAGGATTCCTGATTCAGGCAGGACAGATCATCTCTGAGTTCCCTTCTTCCTCAGACTGTAGTGTTCTAATGACAACAACTAACACTGTGCATATGTTTCACTCTCACTTATTCATGACAGTGGAGGACAGGGATAGAGGAAAACTCAAAACCCAGTCAATCTAAATACATTTCATTTTAGTCGATTAAAAAAAAAAAAATGTGACCTTTAACCTGCAAACACCATTTATTTTGCACACTGCTTCAACACATCTGGCCGATCAGGTTCTCTTTGGTGTGGTATCTGTTTCACCAAACCTGACAGACAGATTCTAATTCAAGGTCTCTTTTCCAGATTTTTGGTATGTTCAAAATTGACTCCAAATGCCTCTTTCTCTGCTTGTTTCACTTGAATTTCTCTGACTTGGGTTTCACTGCTGTCACTCTCTGGGAAATTTGAAAAAAAAAGAACAAACAAAAAACAAAAGTCAAATATCTGCCAGAAAACTGTTACTAATACTTAATGAATTTCTAAATATAAGAGAATAATGATTCTTTTCTATTTTCTTTTCTATTCTTCTTCAAGGCTTGCAAAGTGATCACTTCACAATCATCCTATGGGGTTAGGTAGTATATCACCCCCTTTTCATTTGAAGAAAGGCGCATGATGTGGATGTGATTTTGGCCATAGCCCTAAAGCTAGTAAATGTTAGAGCCAGGATTCCCCAGATCTCCTAACAGCAAGTGCAGTTTTTTTGTTTTTTTGTTTTTCATTTCATTTACCCCCAAACTAGTTGCAGATTCTATTTGTCAAAACATTTTACAACTACCCAATTCTGGCGAATTATATGGACACAAATAATACTGCCAGAAAAAACAACTATAAAGCATTGCTTTAAAAACGCAAAAAGTATTTTGGGCACAAAAATGAAGACTTTAGAGCCACAAGTAATATTTTCATCATTTCTGTTGATCAAAGTCAAGGGATTCGGAAGAGGGAAGCGAAGTTTTGGAAGTAAATAACTGCTTTAAAAAGGTGTCTTGGGGAGGTGCAGCTAGGATGCTGGAGTGATAGGAAATAACTCAGTGAGAGTTTCTCCACAAATTCTTACTAACAGTTCTAAAAAAAGTAGCAGCTTGAATCCTGATGGTGAAATCCAGAAAAAAAAAGAGTGAGTCTTTTGTTCAGCCCAGATCAACACAGGGAGACAGGCAAGTTTGTGGATAGTGGGGACATGCTGTGAGTGGAGGACTGGCACCCAAGGAGAGACCATGCACCAGAGCAAAAGGAGGTGCCAGACCCATACCAATATCCAAGGCAGTGCAACAGGGAAAGGCACCAACTGGCAACTTGGTCACCCACTACCCAGTACCAGATTGTATACATAAGGAGTGAGAAGAGGTTCAGTGCATTGCAGTAGCACTCTCAGGTAGGGAAGCTCTGGACAGTGTACCGAGAAAGTAGGAAGTCCAGAAGCCAACAGCAACAGTAGTAGTGTGGCTCAGATCTCAGGTGCAACATCTAGCCTAGTGTGCAGAAGAATACATTGTTGCTTTTCTGAGCTAAGAGAGCTTTCTAGCTGGCTGAAAGGAGTGGAGTATTCCTAAGTGAAGAATTTGCCAAGTTCAGACCAGGGTGGACAGCAATAAGATCCTGTCCTGGATCAGGCCATTTTGAGAACACTGAAACTTTGTAGGTCCCTAGCCTGTTTCTGAGATCCTGGAATAACACAACACCAAAGAAAGGAGCAGTACAGATCTTTACTCCCAAAGCACTGCAGGACCCAGCCCTAACATCAAATCTGAAGTCATGAAACAAGCTGAAAGAATGGACAAAGAAAAAAACCCATTATAATGAAATAGTACAGTGTCGGGGACACTCAGAACACAAAAACAGAAGAAAATGACTCCAAAACATCTACAAGCATTGTCTCAGTGAAAAAAAAGAGCATGGGCTCAAATTCAACTAGGATTCCTGGAAGAGATGAAGCAAGAGGGTTTTTTAAGTGTTAATTTTTTTAATGGAATGAGAATGAGGGGAAATGGAAAAGAAGTAGCTATGAAAGGGGAAAAAAGGAATTAACAGATTGGCATAAGTACAAAACTTTGCCCAAGCAACAAAGTTTGAAAATCCAGAGGATTCCATAAAACCAACGACTCTGTGAGGCAATAAGAAGCATTAAAATAAAGTCAAAAGGCTGAAAGAAATTAATATAAAGGACAAAGTATCTCACAGTAAAAAAGAATGACTTGGAAAACAGATTAAGAAGAAAAATTTAAGAATTGCTGGACTATTTGAACACCATTGCCAACAACAAAAAAGCCCAGACATTAAGGGCAGCTACCTAGCCACCTGGCACAGTGGATAGAGCGCCCAGGCTTAGAATCAGGAAGACTTGAGTTCAAATCCAGTCTCAGACACTTACTAGTTGTGTGACCCTGGGCAAGTCACTTTCCCATGTTTGCCTCCATTTCCCCATCTAGAAAATGAGCTGGAGAATGAAATGGCAAACCACTCCAGTATCTTTGCCAAGAAAGAGTCAGACATGACTAAAACAACTGAACAACAAGACATCATAATTCAAGAAATCTTAAAACTGCCTATGTCTTTTAGAACCAGAGGGCAAATAAGAAATAAATAGAATCCACTGGTCACTTTCTAAATGGTCATCTCTAAATTGGTCACCACCAATCCACTGGTTATTCCCAAGATTAAAACTTCCAGGAACATCAAAGCTAAAATCCAGAGATTTGGGGTTAAAGGAAAAAAAAACCAAGCATCCAGAAAGAAAGAATTCAAGTACCAAAGGAGTCACAATCAGGACCATGTATGTATGATTTAGATGAAGAAAACCTAGAATTTGGGAATTGGTAGAATATTTCCACAAATAATATAGATATAGGCTTATAGATAAGAATAATTTACCCAGAAAAACTGGGTATATAATGCAAAGGGCAAAAACAGAGTGATGAACGCAAAGCACATATGGACGCAACCTAGACATTGCAAAGGATTTTCCTCCTGGTTGTACAGTTAAAACTTCTGCTGTTTAACATTTTAATCAATAACTTGGTTAAAGACTATGCTTTATCAGATTTGCAGATGATATAAAGCTTGGAGGGGCAGCTTTCAGAAAACATCATGATAAGCTAAAAAAAATGTGCTTAATCAAATAAGGTGAAATTTAATAAGGATAAATGTAAAGACATACATTTAGGTTAAAAAAAAACTTTACAAGTTCCAGATGAGGAATGAACAGCTACTGAAAAATATTCTGAAGATTTTAGTGTAACACAAACTCCATATAAGTCAACAGTTTGAGATGGCAGTCAAAACAGTAACAGTCTTAGATGCACTAACAGAGGCACAGTATCCCTGAATAAGAAGACGAGATTCTCATTGTACTCTGCCTTGGTCAGATTACATCTAGAGTACTATGTTTGGTTCTGATAGTCCCTCATTTTAAAAAGGATGTTGATAACCTAGAGAGTATTCAGAAGAGAACAACAAGGAAGATGAAGGATCATTTCATGCCATCTGCAGATCTACTGAAGGAAGCAGGGATATTCAGCCTCTAGTACAGACAATTTGAGGGCAAGGTAGGATGATAGCTGTTTTCAAGTATTTGAATGGCTGTGTTATATAAGAGTGATTAGGCTTGGTTGTGAAGGGCAGAAATAGGAACCATAAATTAAGGTTGAAAAGAGGCAAATCTAACTTTAGTGTAAGAAAAAAAAATTCTTAACAACTGGAGAAATCTAAAAATGGAAAGTATTGTCTTGAGAAAGTGGGTTCTTTCTCACTGAAGATCATCATGGACAGACTGGCTGAGGTATGTGATAGAGGGGATTCTTTTTCACACCTGCATCAATCTGAATATTTATATCCCTTCTACTTTTGAGACTCTGGGATTCTAAGTGCATAGGTTAATTATGTTGATTAATCATAGCCTGGCTAAAACCCTTTGCTTTAAGAGAATGTTCATATTATACATTAGTTAAATCTTAAGGGCAGAAAAGCTGGATGTCATTCCTTGATAAGTCATAGACTGTAGCTGAAAATCACTCATCTCCTATTTTGATGTATGCTTGCTATTTAGAAAAGGTTCAGATATTTTTAGGTAATTCTCCAAAAAGCAACCGTGCCACAAGTGTGTACATCACAAGACTTGGCAAATGTGGAGGTTTTGGTTTAGGGAATCTATATTACAAGGCTCTATAAAGTACCTTGTAAGTTCCAAAGAAGCTGCTCAGCCCCTAAAGGTCATGCTTCAGCTCCATTTTAAGGTACCTATGGCAAATCAGAAATCTGTATTATAATGCTCCAATATTTTCCTAGTCTCTCAGAATTAAGCAAGCAATCAAAAGCTTAAGAAAAAAGATTAAGGAGAACACAAAGAAAAAAACAAAATAAGGGGTGGAGCAAAGAGCAAGGCACAGAAGCAACAAGATTCTGCAGCTCCCACATAACCATCTCAAATATCCATAATATATGACTCTAAACAAATTTTAGGGCTCCAAAAATCACAAAAATACAGAAAAACACATCTGCTGCTGAAGGCATCTCAGCAGGAAGGGCTCATCACAGCACACTGGGAGCCAAAACCAGCCCAGTCTGAAACCTAGGCTTGGCCCCGATGGGGGTAGGGGGTGGCCAGGACGCGCTGCAGCTGGAGCCTTCAGGAGAGTGGATCAGTGGAAGCTGTGGCAGTTCCCAGAATTATCAAGCCATAAGAAACAAGGAAAAAGTGAAAGGTCAGTGGAACTCAGCTAAATTTGGGGGAGAAAAGTGGGTCTGGCCAAACTGGCTCTAGGGCAAGGAAGCGGCAGAAGCAGTGGCCTGGCAGCTGCCTCAACATGGCTGCTTCAGAGCTCCCAGCCTGCAGACTGAAGGAGGGCCAAGCAATCATTCAGAGGCTAAGTGCTCTTGCCTTAAGCTTCCTGGATCTGGATCATGGTCTTGGGTGGTAGTCCTGGGATGCGTTTTCAGTGAGCCAAAGCTGGTGGGGGCTGCAGCAGCCTCCTAATAGCTCCAATGGCTGCAAAAGCCCCAGCAATTTGGGACAGAGCTTTTCCCTCTGGAAGCAGAGTTCCACAGAGCTAAAAAATCAAGTAATTCACTGGCAACATGAGCAGGCAAAGGAAGCAAAGTAAGAATAGCAACTGAACTTTAGATTCCTTCTTTGGGGACAAAAAGGCTCAAAGCATGAAATGGGAGGAAGACAACACAGTCAGAACTCCCACACCAAAAGCTTCCAAGAAACATGAAGACTGCCTACAAGTCATAGAGCAGCTTAAGAAAGATTTTGAAAACCAAATAAGATAAGTGAAGGAAAAATTGGGAAGAGAAATGAGAATGATGCAAGAAAATCATGAAAAGAAAATCAATAACCTGACTGAAGAAAATAACACCTTAAAAATAGATGAACTCAAATGGCAAAAGAGGCCCAAAAAGCCAATGAGGAGGAAAATGCCTTAAAAAGTCGAATTTGCCAGATGGAAAAAGAATCTGAAAAGCTTTCTGAAGAGAATAATTCCTTCAGAATTAGAGCAGAGCAAATGACTTTATGAGAAATCAAGATACTATTAAACAGATCCAAACAAATGAAAAAATGGAAGGCAATATGAAATATCTCCTCAAAAAACCCCACTGACCTGGAAAATAGATCCAGGAGAGACAATTTAAAAATTAAAAAATCCAGGAGAGACAATTAAATTCAGACTACCTGAAAGCTGTGATCAAAAAAAGAACTTAGAAAACATCCTTTAAGAAATTCTCAAGGAAAATTTCCCTGATACTTTAGAACCATAGGGCAAAATAGAACTTGAAAGAATTCACTGATCACCTCTAGAAAAAGATCCCCAAAAGAACACTCCTAGGAATATTATAACCAGGTTCTGGAGTCCCCACATCAAAGAGAAAATATTACAAGCTGCCAAGAAGAAACAGTTTGAATACCGTGGCAACACAATTAGAATAACCCAGGATCTAGCAACTTCCATATTAAGGGATTCAAGGCCTGGAATATGATATTCCAGAGATCAAGGAAGCTAGGATTAAAACCAAGAATCACCTACCCAACAAAACTGAATATAATGTTCCAGGGGAAAACATGGTCATTCAGTGAGGTGGAAGATTTTCAAACATCTTGCTGAAAAAACCAGAACCGAAAAGAAAATTTGACACTCAAATGCAAGAAGTATGAGAAGGTAAACATGGAAAAGAAATCATAAGGAACTTATCAAAGTTGAACTATTTACATGCCAACATGGAAAAACGGTAATTGTAATTTATGAAACTTTTCTCAGTATGATGATAGGTGAAGGGAATACAAATATACATACACACATGTCTATATAAGAGGGTTTATATATGCATATATGAACATATATCTCAGTACGTGTATATATGAGTACATAGAGGGCACGGGAGCAATATAATAGGAAGGGCCGATATTTATCTAAAAGGTGAAATTCTGAGGTGGGAGAGGAACAGAATGAGAGGAGAGAAGGAGAGACAGAATGGAGTTAGTCATCTTATTTAGAAGAGCCAAGGGATAACTGTTATAATGGAGGGGAAGAACAGGAAGGCAAAAGGGAAAGAGTCAACCTTCCTCTCATTGAATTTGACTTAGGGAAGGAATGACATAAACTCTAAACTGGGCATCTTGCGACACAGAAGAGTAGGGGTGATGGGAATGAGAGGTGGGATGAAGGAGGGGAGGGCAGGTTTGGGGGGAGGGTTGCTGAAAGTACACATTTCAGTAAAGGGACAGGGACAGGGTAGAGAACAGAACAAGGAGTGGGGGTGGGATAGGAAGGATGGACATATAATCAGTCTCTCACAATATGCCTGCTGTGGAGATGTTCTGCATAACTACACATGTACAACCTGTATCTAATTGCTTGTCCTTCCAGTAGGAGTGGGTGATGAGGGAGGAAGGGAAAGAATCTAGAATTTAAAGTTCTACAATCAAATGTTAAAAATATATATGTATATAATGATAATAATAATAATAATAATAAAAATTATCATTATTAACTATATCCAACTGGGAATTAAAATATACAGGCACTGTGGTAGGGAAATCCATCCTGCCCTACCGGAAAGTCAGAGGGGCAATGGGGGAGGACATAGGGGAGAGCAGATTGGGGAAGGGGTTATACAGTGGGATGACTGTTTTGAGGTGTTGGGTAGGGGAAAAATGAGAAAATTTGTAACTCAAAATCTCATGGAAATGAATGATGTAAACAAAAAATAAATTAATTAGTTTATTTAAAAAAAAACAAAGTAAAATCAAAAGTAATGGTTCTACAATGTACACTGGACTCCTTGTTAAATTTTTATGGGTTCACTATCTTAGTTCCAAGGTCTGTAAGCCTGCTGTTTGGTTTTCTTTTTTTTCTATGTGCCAAACAGAACTAAATAATCACAGGTGCCAAAGAAGGGCAGAAATTCCTGAAACATTACAATTTCGGGGCCTCCAAGCTACCTTTAAACTGAAATGAATTATTAGGGAGTCCACTCTATTCAGTTGTCCCAAATAGAAGAAATTTAGTGTTGTCAACCAAAACCAAACAAATTTTAAAAAATCTTTGGTGGACTGCAACATGTGTAATGACTTCCTTCCATCATTACCGGAGCCACCCCACCACTACCACCTCTTTCACCTGCTTCTGTCAATTACATTGAAGATGATATGTCTCTGAAGGAGGGCTGAAGGATAAAAACAGAAAAATAACATTTCTGCTCTGAAAAGCTTTGACCTTACTTTCCTACTCCATCCCTACCTAACACATATTCCTAGGCTACCACTTTGTGCTTTGGGGTAGGAGAAAACTAAAGGAGGGGGAGAGGAAAAACAAGCAGGTGGTACGGATGAAGTACATGGAGAAGGAAATAAAAGAACTGCCAGAAGAGTTAATACTCAGAAAGAGGCAAGCAGGATTAGGCTGCCTATTACAAAGAAAGGCTCTTATTCCACAGTTTAAAACATTGATTCCACACTTTAAAACTCATGGAATCATGTCCATGAGTGTCTCCAGAAACACACGTTCCCTACTTTCCTACTTCCACTCTCTCTGCCCCCTCCAAAGGAAAAGAAATAAAAGGGTTATAGCTTCTACCCCTCCCTTTTCCTCCTCCAGATCCAGGCATCTACCAGAAGAAAGAGAAAGGGGGGGGGAAGAGAAACCCCAATTCCCACACTTCTCGCAACTGCTCCTGCTACTCCCCCTAAAACCCCTCCAGACTGATCCAGAATGAGTCATGGGTCTTTACGAAATCCTCAGTTCCTATCTCTGCTCCTTACTTCAGCACCACCTCAAGCTACACAGTATCACTGGAGCCCTGCCTCATTCCTTCATCCAGGCCACCCCATTTACTTAGTAGCCATTGCTCCAGGTCACTGGAGCCACCACTAACGGCTTGGAATTTGGATAATTCCCACTTCTACTGGTAAGTTAGGAGAAGTTTCATTGGGACCCAGGAGACTGTGTGGTTAGAAGATGAGTCCAGAAAATAAATCAGTAATAGGATGAAGGGACATTTACCTGGGTCAGAATTGTCAAACATGCTGCCTAAGTGGCAGTGCAGACCAAAATTCTTGAGAGCAGTCAGAACGAAATTAAAATTCAATTGTGAAATATTTAATAAAATAAAAATACAACATAGATCATATTAATATGTGATTTTCTAAGTCAATATGTGGCCTACTGGGATGCTTATATATCTTCTATTTGATGCTGTTGACCTAGACTATACCCTACAATATGAGATATTTTATTAGACAACATACCAATCCTACCTTTTAAGTGTTATATGATAGCTTAATAATCAAATTTGATATACATTTTTGAGAAAAATGTAGAACTGGTATATTATGGTAACATTTTATAAAATGAATTGAATGAACCAAGAAAAGGTATAATAAAACGGTGATATTTTATCAGAAAAGTAAAATAAACATTTACCAAGTACAGGAACAACGCATTTTTCCTTTAACGAGACACATTTTGCAAAATCACTGTTTCTTTCAGCACTACAAAGGGCAAGTTCTCCCAATGTTGGTTTGACATCATACCACTCTATACAAATGACAAAAACAAATTGTTTTAAGTATGTCAAAAGAAGCAACCATGACCTAAAACAAATGAGTTATTTAGACTTATCTTATCATTGAATATGTAAAGTATTTCTATACACTTCATCCTACCCCCACAAAATTTCATAGAATCTACCTTCATTCATCTGTTTTAAAGAGTTCTGGGCCTAATTATGCTAGCAATTGACAACAGCTTAGTATTTCCCACAACTTTACATTACACAAATAAATGTCATACTAAAACAAGCTAGCAAATAAAAAGGAAAACAAAATTTATATCTTCCACTACAGGGTACATTTGAAACTTTTACAGACATGTTTTCTATATTCCCACTAGATTCTACAGAAATCCTGATAACATAAGAATAGTCAACCAATCAATCAACAAGCATTTATTAAGTGCCTACTATGTTATCAGCCACCGTGCCAGGCTCTGGGAGTCAAAGATGAAAATGAAATGCTCCCTTTACTCAAGGAGTTTGCCTTCTAATGGAGACATTCTTAATGACCATTTTCATGACAATACAACCAATATACCAAGACAACAAAAAAGTTCCTATTACTGTCTCCTTCTTTTTCTTGTGAGCCTAAAAAGTCTTCCTTTTCTTCACCCTGTTTGAAGCATATTTACTGAAAGGAGCTGTGGAAGTCTGCCTATGGCAACTTTCATTCATCAAATATAATCTTCCACATCCAAATGTAGGTCTTCCCAACAAAATTTTTAATTCCCCCAAACTATAATTATGACAATAACTGCCTTGGCAAGTGGCTGGAGATTTTTAGTAGAATACACGTAGGAATAGGAATGTAAGCCTAGAGACAACAGAACAACCCCCAGGAATGAACTGTGGTTTTTAGGTTCTACCTATAACAGTTTCATGGCTAAAAGGAAGGTGGGTGTAGGAGGTTAAACAAAAAGGTTAAAGGGACACATGATAGTTTCCTTCAAACAGGATGTTTATATAGAGTAGGCGTTCATTTATTCATTCATGCATCCTTTCCACAAACCAGCCTACACTGTCCAACCCTACCTCATACTAGTACATTCATATATTTTAGGTTCCCACCAAACTACATGAACCTCCTCTTCTCATTTATCCCTCTCCACACCTTTGAGCATAACAACTACCATAGAATGGAACTCCCTCTCCCATTTGTTGATGTTCCTTCCTTTCTTCCTGGTCAATTCAACATACCAGTCTATGAACACTACTCTATGAACTCCTCCCTCTTCCTCCTCACACACAAATACACGTACCAGATGAAAATCGTTTTTCTCCTTCCTCAAATTTCTCATTGTTCTTTACTTAGAACTTTCCTTAGCATTTCTCTCATTCCTCCCTCATATCTCATAGTAATTATTTGTATAGTTGTCTTTCTCCCATTAGATTATTCATTTCTCAAGAGGAGAGCTATGTTGTACAATTATCCCTTCCACATTTTAGGGGTTAGGGGTATGGCATCCCATGAGCTAGAAAATCCACATAAAATTTTTTGGCCCTCTCTTCATGCCAGAGAAGAAATTGGATTTTTTTTCTTTTTCTTTTATGGGGTATTTGTAATGTAAGTTATTATAAAATCTGAATTGATATTTTATAATACTATACATATATTTTATGTATTTCTGAATTTCTAAACTTATTCTGTGTCATCTGCTGGCCTTCCAATGGCATCTACATGTTCCACCACACTGCCCAAAAATTGTCATTTAATTTCTTATGTGACCCATGATATATCAAAACCATGATGGGGAAAATCATAACGTGGCGGGGATAAATGTAGTTCTCTTTCACAGTACCCAACAGCTCTCTTTCATAGTACCTAACATATTACTTTCTATACAAGAGGCACTTAAGTGTTTGTTGAATTGGGAAAAAAAGTGTCTGCTATGTACAGGACACTATGATAGGCACTAGAGAAGATATAAAATTAATAAGACAGAATCCCTGCCCTCAAGGAGCTTTTCTTGCCCCCAAATTAAGACCTGGAATCAATGGGTCTAATGTCATAATGTCACAGGATTTTAGAACTGGAAAAGATCTTATATCTTACAGATAAGGAAAGTGAGGCTGCAAGAAAATTATTTGCTCAAGTTCACACCGGTTAGTAAGTGGGAAACCTAGGGTTCAAACAGTCACCTACTCAACGGAGAAAGAGCTTTTTCATAATTAGAGTCGTTTAATAATGCAAAAGAGTGCCTACAGAGAGACCGCACTGCCTGTCATTGGAGGTCTTTAAGTAGAGGCTGGGCAGCAGCTTGTTAAGAAGTTTTGTAGGAAGGTTTCTTTCATAAAATGAGAAGCTGAACTAGGTGACCTCTAAAGTGCTTTCCAGCTCTCAGATTCAATGGCTTGAGTTTCAGTTCAATGAAGGGTTGAGTGTACCAAGACACCACTAGAGGGTGGCATGAAGCTACTGCCTTGTTATAGTTCTAACTGATTTTCAACTTTGTAAAACTTTTGACTATAACTGGCTCATTATGACATAGTTCTAATACGCTAGTTGGTTCTTAAAGCAAAGAATGTTAGTTCACATAACAACACCATGTATTGACAGGGATGTGGTATGTGAGGTATAGAGAGAATGCCACTTTAGCTTGATCACAGACTGCAGGAGAAGGAGCAACGTCTAATGAGAGTGAAAAGATAGGTTAAGGCCAGGCTGTGTAGAAAGGTCAACAGAAGAGTTTATAATTCATCCTAGAAGCAATATGAAAGTTATACAGTCATATCTGTGCTTCAGGAAAATTACTTTGGCAACAACGAATGAAATGGACTAAAGTAGTGAGTGGTCAAATTCAAAAAGAAGCTGGGGAGATGAGTAAATGTTTTAGAAAATAACTACTATAAATAATTACTACAAATCTAAAGAATTGCATTCCCTCTCCTCCAAATAGAAGAAAGTAACTCTGTAACAACAACAAGCACAAACTGAAAGGAAAAACTGGGTCTTCAACATGTAGATGAATGTGTAAAAGAAATTAAGGAAGAACTAAAAAATGAAGTAAAAGCTTATAAAGAAAGAACTGGGGGCAGAGCCGAGATGGCAGAGTAAAAGAAGGAACTTTTTGAGCTCCTGCTCCAACCACCTCCAATACCTGTGAAATATGACTCTAAACAAATTTTAGAGCTACAGAACCTACAAAGTGACAGAGAGAAAGAAATATCCTGCTGAAGGCAGCCTGGCAGGCTGACAGGAAGGGCGTAGCACACAGGGCTGGAGGCTAAGCAGTCCCCCATGAACCATGTGGGCCCAGACCCAGGGCAGACCCAACCAGCAGCATAGTCCCATCAGATCAGACTTGAGGACAGTGAATCACCAGCAGCTCTGGTAGTTTCCCGACTTCTCAACCCATAAACACCAAAAAGAAAGTGAAAGTTCAGTAGGGAACTCTATTGGAACTGAGTAACAGAAGAGCTCCAGTTCCCCAGATTGAGAGGTGGCCGAGACCTGGTAGCTGCAGCTCCTGCCAAGTGGCTGCCTCCAGAGCTCCTGGCCTGCAGATTGTAGGGGGACCAAGCAACCATTCAAAGGGTAATCACTCTTGCTTTGACCTGCTTGGATCTGGGTTACAGTCTTGGGTAGTCTAGGTCCTGGGGTGAGAAACGCCAATATGCCAGACCCTGTGGTAGCTGTAGAGAGGGTGCCCTCCTTAGACCTCTAACAATATTTGCAAAATCCCCAACAATTTGGGACACAGCTCTTTCCACTCTGGAAGTAGAGTTTTACCGTGGCAAAGAGCTCAAAGTCAAGTAATTGGCTGGCAAGATGAGCAAGCAGAAGTACAATCAGGCTATAGAGTACTCTTTTGGGGACAAAAAGGACCAAAACACGGAGTCAGAAGAAAACAACAAAGTCAAAACTCCTGCATCAAAAGCTTCCAAGACAAATATGAACTGCTTACAGGCCATGGAGGAGCTCAAGAAGGATTTAAAAAATCAAACAAGAGAAGTGGAGGAAAAATTGGGAAGAAAAATGAGAATTGTGCAGGAAAATAATGAAAAGTGAGTCAACACCCTGCTAAAGGAGACCCAAAAAATACTGAACAAAATAACACCTTAAAAATAGACTAACTCAAATGGTAAAAGAGACCCAAAAAGCCAATGAGGAGAACAATGCCTTAAAAAGTCAAATTGGCAAGAAGGAAAAGAAATTTTAAAAACTCACTGAAGAGAATAATTCCTTCAAAATTAGATTGGAACAAATGGAAGCTAATGACTTTATGAGAAATCAAGATACTATAAAACAGACCCAGACAAATGAAAAAATAGAAGGCAATGTGAAATATTTCACTGGAAAAACCACTGACCTGGAAAATAGATTCAGAAGAGATAATTTAAAAATTATTTGACTACCTGAAAGCCATGCTCAAAAAAAGAGCCTAGACATCATCCTTCAAGAAATTCTCAAGGAAAATTGAACTGATATTTCAGAACCAGAGGGCCAAACAGAAATTGAAAGAATTCACTGATAGCCTCTTAAAAAAGATCCCACAAAGAAAACTCCTATGAATATCATAGCCAAATTCCAGAGTTCCCAAGTCAAGGAGAAAATATTAAAACCTGTTAGGAATAAAAAACTTGAGTATTGTGGAAACACAATCAGGGTAACACAAAATCTAGCAGCTTCTACGCTAAGGGATGAAAGGGCTTGGAATATGATATTCTGGAGGTCAAAGGAGGTAGGAGTAAAACCAAGAATCACCTACCCAGCAAAACTGAGTATAATACTTCAGGGGAAAATATGGTCATTCTATGAAATAGAGGACTTTCAAGTATTCTTGATGAAAAAACCAGAATTGAACAGAAAATTTGACTTTCAAATACCAAAAGCAAGAGAAGCATGAGAAGGTAAACAGGAAAAAGAAATTATAAGGAACTTATTAAAGTTGAACTCTACATTCCTACATGGAAAAATGATCATTGTAACTCATGAGACTTTTCTCAGTATGAGGACAGTTGAAGGGAATACATATGTGTGTATGTATATATGTATATATATATGTATAGGAGGGTGTGTGTGTATAAATACATATGTGAATTGTGTATATGTGTGTACAT